>CM062296.1:550155129-550521226 GCA_031216915.1 Pictodentalium vernedei | reverse complement strand
TTTCACCTTGGCTTACCCTTCAGAGCACATTTATAATCGGATTGCTTTGAAATCTGGCATGCTTGTTTGGAGTGACCTCTAGATGGGAGCTATCGATTTTCTTCCATTTCTGTCGAAAAATGTTGCCCTGGCAACGACCTTTTGAAACTAAGTTTAGTCCAGGCATCAATATATTCCTTTGGCATGCCCTGCAGGGCACATTTATGATCAGAATGGTTTGAAACCTGGCATGCTTGTTTGGGGTGACCTCTAGATGGGAGCTATCAATTTTTTTCAATTTCTGTCAAAAAATGTTGCCGCTGACAACTTCCTTCTATGAACTTCGTGCAGTTATGCATCAATATTTCCCTTTGGCACAGCCTGCAGTGCACATTTTTGACCGGATCACTTTGAAACTTGGTGTGCTTGTTTAGGGTGACCTCTAGAAGGGAGCTCTTCCATTTCCGTCAAAAATAGTTGTCATTGGCAATGACCTCTGATGAACTTAGTAAAAACTTAGTGCAGTTATGCATCAATATTTCACCTTTGACACACCCTGCAGGGCACATTTATGATTGGATCACTTGGTGTGCTTGTGTGGGGTGATATCTATATGGGAGTTATCGATTTTCTTCCATTTCTGTCAGAAAATGTTTGCCGCTGACAACGACCCTTAGTTTAGTCAGGCTTCAGTATTTCCCTTTGGCACACCCTTCAGGGCACATTTTATGATCAGATCACGTTGAAACTTGGTATGTGTGTTCGGGCGTGGCCTACAGGCCACAATTATCATAGGTTTGTTTTTGAACTTGTTGTGCTCATTAGGCGAGACCTTTATATAAGGAGCTATTGAATTAGCATTCATTTCTGTGAAAAAAGTTGCCATTTACAATAACCTCTGAACTGTACTGCATTTGTGTATCAACAATTCTTCCTTTAGCCAGTCTTACAGTTTACATTTAAAATGCATGGATTACAATGCTGTCATGTTGAAATTTTCACCAAATAACATTGATACCCAATGATCTTCAATTTTGCCATTTTACTTATAACTTACCAAGTTCAAGTTTGTCAAGTTGAGCGACAGTGTCATTGACACTTTCATTTTAGCCTTTGGGGGGTATTGCTGTTTACCATCCAAAATGGGTTAACGCTTTGTTTTTTGTACACCCTTATTACTTGCAAAAATGATCCTCGGTGAATATCACTTCCATTAAAGTAAGTTATGTTTATCTCTTGTGTATCGTTTGGGTGCTGTGGGGGTCCTGAAAATGGCCCATTTCATCAAAATTTTGATGTTTGGCAGTCTGTGGAGGGTTAACATATGCATTGCCTAAGATGTCTTGTGTATCAAAGGTTGTGTCACAGGCAGTTCTAGCAATGATGAATGTTTAAAAAAAATTTACAATACGTGTTTCGAGAAAGTGCCGATAAACCCCAATTTTTGCAGCTTTTTGCCAATTCTGACGAAATAAGGGTTAAATTGAAAATTCCGCTTTGGTACATTTTTAGATTTTGTGCCCCTCTATGAGTGTGCAAAATTTTGTGAAAATCTGTTTGAAAATCGCTTCTGATTTGTGCGGACAAAATATGTGTAATTGTTAGATGAAATTAAAAAAATGTTCGAGATGGGCGTATGACTTACAAATCAATTTATTACCTGGCAACTGACTGCCAAGCTCCTAATCATGAACCCAGTTGTAAAATCACTGTTTCATAAATTTATATTTTTCCTTTGGAGGCAACAAGTAAAGATATGTCTGCTTTTCACACAATCACATACACACAATCATCACAACACATACACACTATGTTCAACATCAACGCATCTTTATTTGTAATTGCTCTTCGCACTAACTTATATCCCCCCCCCCCCCCCCCCAAATCCAAAATGCTTCACAACCCCTCCTGTAAGCTGTATTTTGTTGATTAATTTGTTCAATTCCAATAATCTTACAATTGCTTATACTGTGATTTTTCACTTTTTGACGTATTCAAATTCCTGAATCCATTACGTTAAGTGCCGTACCAATGTATACCACATCAAAGGGAATGTGAAATTATGTGTCACACTCATCCTAATTGTTAGATAAGAATTAAAAAAATTGTTCAAGATGGGCATACGTCTTACAGGTTGATTATTACCCGATAAGTGACTGCCTAGCTCCTAATCACGAACCCAGTTGGAAAAAAACTCTGCTTCATATCTTCCTTGGGTGGCAATAAGTAAAGATATGTTCCGCATTTTCATGTTGTCCCCTGCATTCAAGTGTAAATTATGCAAAAAAATACCCCCATCACATCTTCCTTGGGTGGCAACAAGTAAAGATATATTCCACATTATTATGCATAAAATTTGTTCTCAGCTTTAGAATTACGAGCCATCTATCATTTATCTCAACCTCGCCTTGGTAGCAGAGGCAGAGGCAAGTTTGCATGCAGTATTCATGCATCCAACCACTCCTTGACCTGAAATCATTCAATTGTGCGCTTCCATGCCCCAGCCCCCAAAACCCCATTCAATTCAAAAAGACATCATGACAACTAATGAAAAATATAATCTATTTATACTTTTCTGCATAGGCAACAAGCCTCCCTCCCCACCCCATCCTTCCAGTGTGTGTAAATGTATTTTCCCCTCTCACTTTTGCAGTATATATACCTCCACCATTGATCCTGTATTTGGCCCCTGTTATAATGTCTACACTGAGGATTGTAGGCTAGGGTGTCTATGCACCCCATCCACCATACCCACCCTCCCCCCCCACCCACCCCCACCCACACATACACACAATGTATGCACCCACACACACACAAGCATCATAATCTCAAAACATACACACACTATGTTCAACATCAACGCGTCTTTATTTGTAATTGCTTTTTGCACTAACTTATATTCCCCCCCCCCCCCCCCACCCTCCACCCCATCAACAAGTTTATAAATGAGAATATTTGGAATCATTCTTGCCTATTGAGCCATTGGGCTCTAGTGTTTGAAGTTTGTAAATCCAAAATGCTTCACAACTCCTCCTGTAAGCTGTATTTTGATGGTTAATTTGTTCCAATAATCTTAAAATTGTTTATGATGTGCTTTTCAGTCAGAAAAAGATTGCGGGTATCGGTTCATTCAAACCTCAAGTTTTATTCTACTCAGGTGGTTTTGCATTCTCTCATACAATTTTGTTCCCATCTCTCCCACATACACAACTTCATTACATTTGTTGCAGAGAATCCCCAAAACTACATTCCTGGACATGCAAGTGATTTTCTTGCCTGTGTAGTAGGCCGTTCCATCCTTGTGCACGAACTGTTTTGTTTGGAGCATAAACCCACAGCTTGCACCATTTCTCTCAAATCTGTCACAGGGGAGGTTTCTCGAATGCCAACTGCATGCATTTTGACCGGTGTAAAATGGGCAGCCACTCTCGTGTTGTTTTCCCGATGTTGGGGAGGTGTCGCGAGTGATTGAACACAAACGGGACTCTTTCGTCAGTTGATTTCTTTGATCGTTTTTTAAGCTACTGTTTCCCGCTCGATTTGGTCAACCCTTTTTAGCTGTTTGCTTACAAACCCTTCGTCGTAACATCTGGTATGTAGGTGTTGTTTTATGTCACTTTTGTGGCATTCATTTTCAGCATTCTCGGAACAAATATTTACGCTTGAAGCTATCCCATATGGTTACCGCTCTTTTTGTGTTGATTGGGTGATCCGATTTGGCATGCAGATATTAATGCATGTCTGTTGGCTTTGAATATAAACCAGTTTTAAGAAATTCATCTTCAATTTTGACCACTGTGTCTAAGAATTCTATCCTATTTTCAGACCATCTTAAATCGACTTGTATTCTTGCCACAGAATAATATTGTTTTCAGAGACTTGTTCGTAAATAATGTCTTTCTTTGAATGAACAATTATTATTGTACAAAACAGATTCTATTAGTTCAAACCTATCTCTGTTGGGAATAGTTTTTCTTTGAGAGTTTTTTAGGGCTTTTTTACATGCTAATATATTTTCATCACGTGGGGATGCTTAAATTTCGTTTCTTGATGTCCATACAGTACATTATACTGTTTTCTGGGAGTGGTTGGGGTATACAGTCCAGTCTGTTCAGGAAATGTGTGGTGTCACGTTTGTAAGATGGTAACGACACAACATGCTGTTTTTAGCTACCCTGACTGAAAGTCAGGGTGAGCTATTCTGATCACTTTCGTTCGTCGTGAAGGTGGTGTTTGGGCCTTTTTCTCCCAAACCACTGGCCACATTTTTAATGAAATTTCACATGAGTAGTGGTTATATATGGGCATTTGGGTTTTTCTTCAAATTAGGTTTCTGCTCATATTGAGGAGGGGGTGGGGCCAAAAATGCTCCAATTTTTAAAAAAATATTCTTCTCAACCGGGAAGTAGCAGAGAATTGATATTTGGTATACAGCTTCCTTTTGAGGTGTAGACTCAAGTTTGTTCAAGAGAAGTTTGACTAATTTTGTTCAAGAGAAGTTCGAAGGGCAATATTTATCGTCGTTACAGGAGGGGCAAGAATTTTTGCCCCACCCAAAATTTCTATTTTCCAAACCGAGAGGCCGATTTGAATCAAATTTGGTATGAAGTATTAGTGGGTCATAAGTACTTGATTTATGCAAAAAAATGTTTTCAAAATACACCATGGGAGCCCCAGGAGCTAAAAATTAGAAATATTTTCAAATGCCTATATTTCCCAAACCACATGGAACAGAGAGCTGTTATTTTTTGTGTGAAACTTCCTTAGGACCAGTAGAATGGAATGGTAAAAAAAATAAAATTGCCATCAGTTTTGTTAGGGTGATCTGTACAGGGCATTGAAAAAATGCTGAGTCAGAAAAAATATGGAGGTCAGATACAAGTGTGTTAAAATGAAGTCCATTGGTTTCATATTTGGGCTCAATACTGGAGCCCGAATTTTTAACTTGGGAAATATAGGGAATATTCTTTAAAAATCTTCTTCAGAACCACCAGTCAGAATCTTTTAATGTTTGGTATACATCATTGCTATGAGGGTCAGATTCAGGATTGTTCAAACCAAGTCCCCTAGGTTAATATTTGGGCTTCCTATGGAAGCCCAAATTTTAACGTATTGCAATATGGCGGATAATTTTTTAAAATCTTCTTCTTCAGATCTACCAGTCTGAATGATTTCATATTTGGTATACAAACATCTCTAGGGGGGGTCAGATTCAAGTTTGTTCAAATCGGGTCCTTAGGTATATATTTAGCTCACTATGGTAGCCAAAATTGTAACTTAGTGCAACATGAGGAAATTTTCTTAAAAATCTTCTTCAGATCCACCAGTTGGAATGCTTTCATATTTGGTATACAACATCTCTAGGGGGGGGGGGGGGGGGGGGGGAGGTCAGATTCAAGTCGAGTGCCTGGGTTAATATTTGGGCTCCATATGGGAACCTGAAATTTAACTTAGTACAATATGAGGGAATTTCTTCAAAATCTTCTTCAGATTCACCTGTCAGAATGCTTTCTTATTTGGTATACAACATCTCTAGTGGGGGTGGGGGGGGTGGGCAGATTCAAGTTTGTTCAAGTCGTTGTCTATAGGTTAATATTTGGCCTTGCTATGGTAGCCTAAATTTTAACTTAGTGCAATATGAGGAAATTTCTTTAAAAATCTTCATCTTCAGATCCACTGTCAGAATGCTTTCATATTTGGTATACAACATCTCTAGGGAGGGGGGGGGGGGGGGGGGGTGGGTCAGATTAAAGTTTGTTCAAATTGGGTCCATAGGTTCTTATTTGGGCTTGCTATGGTAGCCCCAAATTTTAACTTAGTGCAATATGAAGAAATTTCTTTACAGTTTTTCTTATTCGGATCCAACAGTCAGAATGCTTTCATATTTGGTATACAACATCTCTATGGAGTTCTGATTCAACTTCATTCATATTGAGAGCCTGGGTTAATATTTGGGCTCCCAATGGGAGCTGGAACTGGCCATGTACCTGAAGAGTTAGAAATTTTGTATTCAGTACCCTCTAGAGGTGTGTAACTTGTGTAACTAAGATTAATCCACATAGGTTGTATCAAGGGGCTTCATAGGGTAGCTCCACATTTTACATTACGATCAACTGAAGAAAAGGCATGATGCTCGGACTATTTATGTCACTTCTGAGGGGCTCAAGGATTGACAATGTATCCTATGGAGATGGATTGCTTAATGTAGACTCCTTCTTGTTTTGCTACCCAGGCCTCATTGCTTTCCACCCGCTTGAGTTTTCTACTCATGTATGCAGTACATTTGACTTTTCTGCCCATTATGGCCTTTTTAGCTCACCTGACTGAAAGTAAGGGTGAGCTATTCTGATCACTTTTCGTCCATCGTACATTGTGAAGGTAGTGTTTGGGTCTTTTTTGCCCAAACCACTGGCCACATTTTTTTAAAATTTCACATGAGTAGAGGTTATATAAGGGCATTTGGGTTTTTCTTCAAATGGGGTTTCTGCTCATATTGAGGAGGGGTGGGGCCAAAATGCCCCAATTTTTAAAAAAAATATGCTCATGAACTAGCAGTAGCAAAGACTTGATATGTGGTATACAGCTTCCTTTTGAGGTGTAGACTCTAATTTGTTCAAGAGAAGTTCAAGGGGCAATATTTGTCATCGTTCCTGGAGGGACAAGAATTTTTTCCCCACCCAAAATTTCTACTTTCCAAACCGAGAGGCTGATTTGAACCAAAGTTGATATGAAGTATTAATAGGTCATATGCAAAAAAAATTTTTCAAAATGCCCTTCGGGAACCACAGGAGCTAAAAATAGAAAAAATTTAAGACGCCCATATCTCCAAAACTACACTGCACTGAGAATTCTTATTTGGTGTGAAGCTTCCTTAGGACCAACAGAATGGAATGGTCCATAAACTTGCTATTGGTTTTATCATAGGGTACGTTTTTTCGGGGGGGGGGGGGGGGGGGGCTTTGAAAAAATGCTGAGTCAGCATTTTTTAACACTGTGGGAAATGAGGAAAACATTTAAGACTCTTCTTCTCCCAAAATACTGCTCTAAAAGCTTTCAAATTTCACATATAACATCTTTGGAAGACTGTTTCACATGTTTATTGAAATCATTTCCCTGGGTCCATATTTGGGCTCTCTGTGGGAGCCCAAATGTTTAAATTAGTGCAGTATGAGGAATATTCTTTAAAAATCTTTTTCTTCAGATCCACCAATCAGAATCTTTTGATATTTTGTATGCAGCATCCTTAGGGAGGTGAGATTAAAGTTTGTTCAAGCCAAGTCTCTGAGTTGATATTTGGGCTCCCTGTGGAGACCGAATTGTAACTTAGTTCAATATGAGGAACATTCTTTAAAAATCTTCTTTCCATCCACCAGTAAGAATCTTTGATATTTGGTATACTGTATCGTTAGGGAGGTGAGATTCAAATTTGTTAAAGTCAAGTCCCTGGGTTCATATTTGGGCTCCCTGTGGGAGCTCGAATTATTTATTTATTTATTTATTGGTGTTTAAGGTCACATACTTATGCACAATGGCTAATCGTGACCGTGACAGTTTTACGGGTGGAGGAAGCCGGAGTACCCGGAGAGAACCACCGAGCAACGGCGAGCAGCTGTCAGCTCTCCAACATCGTAACTCTGAACTCTGCACCGCAGCACAGGCAGGGTTAGATTGGTTGAAGACATGCGCACCATCGACGTGCAGTACGCCTCAGTACACGGCGTCATCGTGCCCCCATGTAGGCAATCGGGGTGAAGTGTCTTGCCCAAGGACACAACGCGGTTGCCGCAGGTGGGATTCGAACCGAGGACCTCTCGGCTTGCAGCCTGCACCTCTACCAACTGAGCCACCGCGCCCCCGGGAGCTCGAATTATAACTTAGTTCAACATGAGGAATATTCTTTTAAAATATTTTTCTTCAGACCGAGTAGTCAGAATCTTTTGATATTTGGAATACAGCATCCTTACGGAGGTGAGATTAAAGTATGTTCAAGCCAAGTCCCTGGTTCATTTTTGTGAGCCCTAATAATAACTTAGTTCAATATGAGGAATATTTTCTAAAAAAAAAAAATGTTCAGATCCACCGGTCACAAATTTTCAGTACTTAAAACATTGCAGTATTGTGTCGCCTTCTCCTTCAACATTTTACTTGCTATATTGTTCAAACTTTGCACACATGGTGTCACCAATTGCCGTTGTGCATGTGACAAGAGCAGGTAACTCCATTTTGTATTTCCAGAGTTATCCCCCTTTTAATACTTAAAACATTACAGTATTGTGTCACCTTCTCCTTCAACATTTTACATGCTATATTGTTCAAACTTTGCACACATGTTGATCACCAATTGCCGTTGTGCATGTGATAAGAGCAGGTAACTCTGTTTTGTATTTTCAGAGTTATGCCCCCTTTTAATACTTGAAACATTACACTATTGTGTCGCCTACTCCTTTCAACATTTTACATGCTACATTGTTCAAACTTTGCACACATGTTGATCAGTAATTGCTGTTGTGCATGTGACAAGAGCAGGTAACTCTGTTTTGTATTTCCAGAGTTATGCCCCCTTTTAGTACTTAAAACATTACAGTATTGTGTCGCCTACTCCTTCAACATTTTACATACTATATTGTTCAAACTTTGCACACATGTTGATCACCAATTGCCGTTGTGCATGTGACAAGAGCAGATAACACCATTTTATTTTTAAACGATGAGAATCCTCACCGTTGACGCTACCATTGTAAACAGCAAGGATAATCTTCTACAGCAGCCTTGTTTTTATTTTGTGAAGACCTCTGATCGATTAATATGAAAATGTGAAAATAGGTGAATGGGCAATGATTGGAGGGGGGGTACAGACATAGTCGAGCCAACAAAAATTTCAAACTTTTCCCCAGAGAAATATGTGCATGTTCCAATATTGACAGGCGTATGTTGCCCCGCTAGGCAGTGCTCATGTTCATCTATCAGTTTGTTAGATCACATGTCTTTCAGTCTGGAGCTATAGTGATCACTCATCGTCCGTGAACATGGTGTTTGCGTCTTCTCCTCCAAAACCACTGAATCGATTTAATTGAAATTTGAAATAATAGTTTGTTATGACATCGCATTTTGATTTTGTTCAGATCAAGTTGCCTCACCCCTGGGTAGGGCCACACACAAAAAGTATGCTTAAATCTTAAAAAATCTTCTCATGAACCAGCAGTAGCAGAGACTTGATATGTGGTGTGCAGCTTCCTTTTGAGGTGTAGACTTTGATTTGTTCAAGAGAAATTCGAGGAGCTATATTTGCCTTCGTTATGGGAGGGGCAAGAATTTTCACTTCGCTTAAAAATTCTATTTACCAAATTGAGAGGCTGATTTGACCCACATTTGATGTGAGGGCTTATTGGGTCATGAGTACTTAATTTATGCCAAAAAAAATTTTCCCGTCGCCATATGGGAACCGAAGGAGCTAAAAATAGAAAAAATTTAAAACACCCATATCTCCAAAACTACACAGCACTGAGAATTCCTATTTGGTGTGAAGCTTCCTTAGGACCAACAGAATGGAATGGTCCAAAAAAATTGCTATTGGTTTTATCATAGGATACTTTTACAGGACTGAGTCAACATTTTTTAACACTGTGGTTAATGGGGAAAACATATAAGACTACTCTTCTCCCAAACCACGGCTCCAAAAGCTTTCAAATTTCACATATAACATCTTTGAAAGATTGTTTCACATGTTTATTGAAATCAACTCCCTGGGTCCATATTTGGTATCTCTGAGAGCTCAAATGTTTAAATTAGTGCCATATGTGGAATATTCTTTAAAAATCTTCTTCAGATCCACCAATCCGAATGTTTTGATATTTGGTAAGAAGCATCCTTAGAGGGGTGAGATTCAAGTTTCTTCAAGCCAAGTCCCTGGGTTTATATTTGGTCTCACTGTGGGAGCCCAAATTATAACTTAGTTCAAAATGAGGAATTTTTTTAAAAAATCTTCTTCTTCAGATCCAGCAATTGGAATGTTTTGATATTGGGTATGCAGCATCCTTAGGGGCCTGAGATTCAAGTTTGGTCCAAGCCAAGTCCCTGGGTTGATATTTGTGCTCCCTGTGGGATCCCAAATTAAAACTTAGTTCAATATGAGGAATATTCTTCAAAAATCTTCTTCTTCACATCCACCAGTTAGAATCTTTTGATATTTGGTATACAGTATTCTTAGGGAGGTGAGATATAAGTTTGTTAAAACCAAGTCCCTGGGTTCATATTATGGCTTCCTGCGGGAGCCCGAATTGTACCAAAATTTCTATTTTCCGAACTGAGAGGCTGATTTGAACCAAATTTGATATGAGGGCTTATTGGATCATAAGTACCTAATTTATGCCAAAATAATTTTTCCCTCGCCCATGGGAACTTTAAAAGCAAAAAATAGAAAAAATTTAAAACACGCAAATCTTCAAAACTACATGGCACTGAAAAGTTTTATTTTGTGTGAAGTTTCCTGAGGAACAGTAGAAAGTAATAATAAAAAAAATTGCCTGCAGCTTTGTCATTGGGTACTTTTCTAGGACCTTGAAATTTTTTAACACTGTGGGTAATGGGAAAAGCATTTAAAACTCTTCTTCTCCCAAACCACTGTTCCAAAAGCTTTCCAGTTTCACTTATAACATCTTTGGAAGATTGTATCTCAGGTTTATTGAAATCAAATCCCTGGATCCATATTTGGGCTCTCTATAGGAGCCCAGATGTTTAAATTAGTGGAGTATGAGGAATATTCTTTAAAAAACTTCTTCAGATCCACCAATCAGAATCTTTTGATATTTGGTATGCAGCATCCTTAGGGGGTTGAGATTCGAGTTTGTTCAAGCCAAGTCCCTGGGTTCATATTTGGGCTCCCTATGGGAACCCGAATTATAACTTAGGTCAATATGAGGAATATTCTTCAAAAATCTTCTTCACATCCACCATTCAGAATCCCCGTGGGAACCCCGGGAAGTAAGCAGCACTTGTTTACTGTGGTAAACCAGTTCCGCTTTACTAGTAAAATAGGACCCAGTCACCAATGCTTGGGGTGAAAGTCCTCTAAAATGGGCAACATGTTGATCAACGATTGACTAAACTTGACTTCATCTCCATGTTGTGTCACGATTAGCCATGGTGCATAAATATGTGACGTTAACCACCAACAAACAAACAACAAACAAACCATTCAGAATCTTTTGATATTTGGTATACAGCCGGTCATGATTAGCCATTGTGCATAAATATGTGACCTTAAACACCAATAAATAAATAATATGGTATACAGCATCCTTGGGGAGGTGAGATTCAAGTTTGTTCAAGCCATGTCCCTAGGTTCATATTTGGACTCCCTATGGGAGACCAAATTATTAAGTAATTTCGATTGAAGATTATTCTTTAAAAATCATTTTTAGCTCAACTTTGGCGAAGCCAAATTTGAGCTTATGCCATTGACCCGTCGTCCGTCAGCTGTCTATCCATCTGTCCATCTGTCCATCAACAATTGGATACAGCTCGTGCTAGAGGCCGTATTTATGAACCGATCTTTACGAAACTTCTTGGGTATCTTTGTTATGACCGTGGGACGAGAACGAGTGTTTTTGGGTGCGGTCCGAAATTCAAGATGGCTGCCAGCCGCCATTTTGTACCGACGATGCAGAAATCTGTTTTTTGTACAGAACTTCCATATGAAAGCTCTGATTTGAATAATTTTTGTATGAATGTTTAGTACCATGGGATACATCACATATAATACGTTTTTTTTTCTCATGTGTAAATTATGCAAATTAGACTAACTTTGATGTTTTTTGGTGTTACTTTCAGCACTGTAAGTGCAAATGCCAGTACGGCTCTGGCTAGAGGCCTTATTTATGAACCGATCTTTACGAAACTCCTTGGGTACCTTTGTTATCACCGTGGGACGAGAACGAGTGTTTTTGGGTCCGGTCCAAAATTCAAGATGGCCGATGGCGGCCATTTTGTACAAAATTTGCTGCAATCAGATTTTTGCACAGAACTTCCATATGAAAGCGCTGATTTGAATAATTTTTTGTGTGAATGTTTAGTACCATGGGATACATCACATATAATACGGGGTATTTTCTCGTGCAGAAATTATGCAAATTAGATGAACTTTGATTTTTTCAGTGCTATTTACACACGGTAAGTACACATGTCAATACGGCTCGGGCTAGAGTATGTATTCATGAACGGATCTTCACGAAACGTCTTGGGCACCTTTGTTATCACCTTGGGGCGAGAACGAGTGTTTCTGGGTGCGGTCCAAAATTCAAGATGGCTGCCAGTGGCTATTTTGTACCGAAATTAGGTCTAATCAGTTTTTTGTACGCAACTTCTATACGGCTCAGGCTAGAGGCCGTATTTATGAACCGATCTTTACGAAACTTCTTGGGTACCTTTGTTATCACCGTGGGATGAGAACGAGTGTTTTTGTGTGTGGTCCGAAATTCAAGATGGCCACCAGCAGCCATTTTGTACCAAAATTAGTGCAATCAGTCTTTTGTACAGAACTTCTGTATGAAAGTTCTGATTTGAATAAATTTTTGTATGAATGTTTAGTAACATGGAATACATCACATATAGTACGGGTTTTTTTCTCGTGCAGAAATTATGCAAATTAGATGAAGTTTGATTTATTCAGTGCTACTTATACACTGTAAGTGCACATGTCAATACGGCTCGGGCTAGAGGCTGTATTTATGAACCGATCTTCACAAAACTTCTTGGGTACCTTTGTTATCACCTTGGGACGAGAACGAGTGTTTCTGGGTGCGGTCCAAAATTCAAGATGGCTGCCAGTGGCCATTTTGTACCGAAAGTAGGTCCAATCAGTTTTTTGTCACAACTTCTACACAGCTCATATTTGTGAACTGATCTTCACGAAACTTCTTGGGTCCCTTTGTTTTCACCTTGGGACAGGAACGAGTGTGTTTTGGGGTGCCTTTGTTATCACTGTGCTATGAGAACAATTATTTTGGGGTTCAGTCAGACCCATTCTGGGACT
Source organism: Pictodentalium vernedei (assembly GCA_031216915.1). Taxonomy (NCBI): domain Eukaryota; kingdom Metazoa; phylum Mollusca; class Scaphopoda; order Dentaliida; family Dentaliidae; genus Pictodentalium; species Pictodentalium vernedei. Next base: position 550,508,217 of record CM062296.1, on the reverse strand, counting down.
CAGAGATTTCTTTTTTAGTTTGGCATCTGACTGTCGCCCACCTTTACAATACTTTACCTATACTTTTGTTACAGGCTACGGTCAGTATTTATGTACAGACCGTTACAATACTTTATATGTACCTTTGTTATCAGGTCATTACCTAGATGTTTGTCATTGCTGTGTCACATACTATACATGTACATGTCATGTCTTAACAAGTTGAGCTACAGTGTCATTGACACTTTCATTTTAAATCTCGGAAGACAAAAGCTAGCTTGTTTTCTCAATAACCCAGGCTCTTTAGCACAACATAACACAAAGAAAATCGTCGGTCACCCTTTCAATTTGACATTCTCAGGTAGCACATGCTATTTTGAAATTTGTAGCAATTTTGTATATGGTTGGGTGGACAACAACAACATGTCATTAACTCTTTGCACGACTTCTTGTCCCCAAACTTGCAACATTAGAACTATTATATTTCATCTTTTATGCTATTTTGTCATATTTGTTTCTATTATACTTTCTTTTTTGACTCAGTGTATATGATTTCACTGCACTAAAATCTTCAACACTGTACTATATGATTAATACTGTCCTACTGCCAGATATGTCTGTCATTGTATGTCGGTCAAGATGAACAGAGTATAGTGGAGCCCCTTCAGTCAAATACCTGTTAATTGAATAAGTTATTATAACCCTGTCAATTGAATGTAACTAACAAATACAAAATAATTATCAATATCTTCAGTACAATTATGACATGTTAATTGCATATAGGGTATATAAGGAATGATCGTTTGTTTATGTCTATTTCTTGAATTATGAACCCCAAAAAACAAAGGCCAAACATAGTGTAAATGAGCCCATTTAGACTATGTTTGGCCTTTGTTTTTTGGGGTTCATAACTCAAGAAATAGACAGAAACAAACAATCATTCCTTATAATTAAACTTGAGGGGCAATAACTTTAAGCACTCTCTACTTTGCAGAGTTAAAATAAAAACCAGGTCGCATTATGCTTCCTAGTGATAACTGAATAAAAAGGCATAGTTTTCTAAAATTCTGTTTGAATGAACTAACGATACTTTTCACTGAAACATGTTCGTGTTTCATTAAAAATTTTATTGACCAATGAACTGCATAAGTTAGAAGGAACGTAATAGGCCACGCCCACACAAAACTTCAATCTCCTTTTCCACTTGACGGGAGGGTGCTGTCATTCAAAGCATCACTGAATTAAATTTAATTCTAATTGTGACCATTTCCTGAGAAACAGAAAACACAGGTTGTAAATGTGGAGTTTGATATAAACCCAGATGACATGAGGTTGGTTGTCTCAGAGTTCATTCAGGCAATATGGAAATTGGAAAGTTTTGTCAGTGTGAGTTTTGTTTGTGGATTATTATGACCGGCCATTGTTGACGTCTGATTTGGGTAAAACGATGAATGCAGACAATCATCTATTGCATATAAACAAATTGAACATGGATTAAAAAGCATGATGAGGATTTCATTGTTTATTAAATTTTATTTTGAAAGTCTTTAATATGATGAGATAAATATTAATTACTTTTCATATTGAAACAATATGAGCGTGCAGGGGATCTTTTCCATTCACCCTGTGCAACGTAATCTTTAAGACAGACATTGGGGGCGTGGTTTAGGTCGGGCCAATATGCATTTTTTTTTTTTGGTTCATTGTGTTATGAAAAGAAAAAAAAAGAAATACTTTAGCCAATCATTTTGCCTGAAAATGCATGAACAGAAAAAAGTTTTAATTATAATGTAACAGGAGTATTCATTTAACAGGGATTAGTCACTTTCCTGTATTCTAGAGATAAACTTAGGATTTATTCTATTACAGCTTGTTTGACAGAGCTCCATGAGCTCTGTCAAACAAGATATAAAAAATGCCGGTATTGGATGTGCTGAGGCCAAATAGGTCTATAAACAAAAGGAAAACTGGGGAGAGTCAGGGTAATTATACACCCAGTTTTTTAGAAGTGATGGCAATAGCTCAGCTTGTCTTTGTCAAGTTGAGCTATTGCCATCATTTCTTGTCCGTCGGCGTACGTACGTACGTCCACAATTTCCTTTGGCACACCTCACAGGTCGCATTTATGATCAGATCGCTTTGAAACTCGGTATGCTTGTTTGGAGTGACCTCTAGATGGGAGCTATCGATTTTCTTCAATTTCCGTCAAAAAATGTTGCTGCGGCCAATGTTCTGAGAACTCAGTTTAGTCAGAAGACCTCAATATTTCCCTTTGGCACACCCTACAGGGCACATTTATGATCGGATTGCTTTGAAGCCTGGCATGCTTGTTTGGGGTGACCTCTAGATGGGAGCTATCAATATTCGTCCATTTCCATCAAAAAATGTTGCCACGGCCAACGTTTTTAGAACTTAGTTTAGTCAGACCTCAATATTTCCTTTTGGCTCACCCTACAGGGCACATTTATGATCGGATTGCTTTGAAACCTGGCATGCTTGTTTAGGGTGACCGTTAGATGGGAGCTATCAATTTTCTTCAATTTCCGTCAAAAAATGTTGCCGCGGCCAACGTTCTTAGAACTTAGTTTAGTCAGACCACAATATTTCCCGTTGGCACACCTTACAGGGCACATTTATGATTGGATTGCTTTGATACCTGGTATACTTATTTGGGGTGACCTCTAGATGGGAGCTATCAATTTTCTTCCAATTCTGTCCGTCAAAAAATGTTGCCACTGGCAACGATCTTTGAACTTAGTCAGGCATCAATATATTATGTCCTACAGGGCACATTTATGATCAGATCGGTTTGAAACTTTGTATGCTTGTTTGGGGTTACCTCTAGATGGGAGCTATTGATTTTCTTTGATTTCCGTCAAAAAATGTTGCCATTGGCGATGACCTTCAATGAACTTAGTAAAAACTTAGTGCAGTTAAGCATCAATATTTCCATTTGACACACCCTGCAGGGCACATTTAAGATTGGATCACTTGCAAACTTGGTGTGCTTGTGTGGGGTGACATCTATATGGGAGCTGTCGATTTTCTTCCATTTCTGTCAAAAAATGTTGCCGCTGACCTTTGAACTTAGTTTAGTCAGACCTCAATATTTCCCTTTAACACACCCTTCAGGGCACATTTATGATCGGATCACTTTGAAACTTGGTATGTGTGTTTGGGGTGACCTCTAGATGTGAGCTATTTTTTAATTTCCATAAAAAGTTATTGTCGTTATCACCAGCCTTTGAACTTACTGCATTTGTGCATCAACTTATCCCTTTTGTGCTCTCTGTGGGGTATATTTATGAATTTCCATAAAAAAAACCCCAAAAACCATTGCCACAATGCAATGACCTTCTACTTAGTGCATTTGTGCATTAACATCTTCCTTTGGCATGCCTTAGAGGGCACATTCATTATCAGGTTGTTTTGAAACTTTGTATGCTTATGCAGGGTGACAAAGATAGGAGCTATTGATTTTCTTTTCATTTCCATCAAAAACTGTTGCTGTTAGCAACAATCTTCGAATTTATTGCATTTGTGCATCAACATTCTTTGACATGGCCTACAAGCCACATTTATCAAATTATCGTAGGATTGTTTTTGAACTTGGTGTGCTCATTAGTCAAGAACTCTAGTTTTTTAGAACACTGGTCAGAATCTTTGGATATTTGGTATAAGCTTTTCTTAGGAGGGGCAGATGAAAACCTGTTCAAATCAATTCCCAGGGTTGATATTTAGGCTGTCAGGTGTGCGCCCTCAGGCCCCCTGGGGCCTCTTGTTTGAGTTGGCTTTTAATCTTGTTTGCTGTTTTCTGTGTTAGATCTACAGGTACTTTTTTGTATGTTGTTTGATATCTAACTCCATCAAGATCTCATTTTCATATTTACTTGCATCAAAAAGTTATTCTGGACCATTTATCTGCTGGTCGCACAACTATTTTATTATCACTTAACAACTCTTTCAGAACCTTCTCTTCCATTTTTGGCTCAATTTGACAAAGCCAAGCTGAGCTATTGTTATCACTTCTCATCCGTTGGTGTACGTACGTATATATATATGGGCGTACATACACAATTTCCTTTGGCATACCGCACAGGTCGCATTTATGATCAGATTGCTTTGAAACCTGCAGCTGGCAATGACCTTTGAACTTAGTTTAGTCTGACCTCAATATTTCCCTTTGGCACACCCTACAGGGCACATTTATCTTCAGATTGCTTTGAAACATGGTATGCTTGTTTGGGATGACCTCTAGACGGGAGCTATTGATTTTCTTCCATTTCTGTCATTTCTGTCAAAAAATTGAACTTGGTTTAGTCAGGCTTCAATATATTCATTTGGCATGCCCTACAGGGCACATTTATGATCAGATCAGTTTGAAACTGGAAGCTATCGATTTTCTTCGATTTTCATCAAAAAATGTTGCTGCTGGCAATAACATTCGATGAACTTAGTAAAAACTTAGTGCAGTTATACATCAATATTTTCCTTTGGCACACCCTGCAGTGCACATTTTTGACTGGATCACTTTGAAACTTGGTCTGCTTGTTTGGGGTGACCCCTAGATGGGAGCTGTCAAATTTCTTCCATTTCCATCAAAAAATCTTGCCGTTGTCCACGACCTTTGAACTTAGTTTAGTCAGGCATCAGTATATTCCTTTTGGCATGCCCTACAGGGCACATTTATGATCAGATCGGTTTGAAACTTGGTATGCTTGTTTGGGGTAACCTCTAAATGGGAGCTATCGATTTTCTTCAATATATGTCAAAAAATGTTGGCGTTGGCAATGACCATCGATGAACTAAGTGCAGTTATGCATCAATATTTCCCTTTGGCACACCCTGCAGTGCACATTTTTGACCAGATCACTTCGAAACTTGATGTGCTTGTTTGGGGTGACCTCTAGATGGGAGCTATCGATTTTGCAGCTGGCAATGCCCTTTGAACTTAGTTTAGTCAGACCTCAATATTTCCCTTTGGCACACCCAACAGGGCACATTTATGATCGGATTGCTTTGAAATATGGCATGCTTGTTTGGGTTGACCTCTAGATGGGAGCTATCAATTTTCTTCTATTTCCGTCAAACTATGTTACCGCTGGCAACATTCTTAGAACTTAGCTTAGTCAGACCTCAATATTTCCCTTTGACACACCCTACAGGGCACATTTCTGATATGATTGCATTGGAACCTTGTATGCTTGTTTGGCGTAACCTCTAGATGGGAGCTATTGATTTTCTCCCATTTGCATCAAAAAATGTTGCTGCTGGCAACAACCTTTGAACTTAGTTTAGTCTGGCATCAATATATTCCTTTGTCATGCCCTTAAGGGCACATTTATGATCAGATCAGTTTGAAACTTGGTATGCTTGTTTGGGGTTACCTCTAGAAGGGAGCTTTCAATTTCCGTTAAAAAATGCTGCCGCTGGCAATGACCTTCCAGTAACTTAGTGCAGTTATGCATCAGTATTTCCCTTTGGTACACCCTACAGTACACATTTTTGACTGGATCACTTTGAAACTGGGTATGCTTGTTTTGGGTGACCTCTAGATGGGAGCTATCGATTTTCTTCCATTTCCATTGGAAAATGTTGCCGCTGGCAACGTCCTTAGATCTTAATTAAGTCAGACCTCAGTATTTCACTTTGGCACACCCTACAGGGCACATTTATGATTGGATTGCTTTGAAACCTAGCATGCTTGTTTGGGGTGACCTCTAGATGGGTGTTATCGATTTTCTTCCATTTCCATCAAAAAATCTTGCCGCTGTCAACGACCTTTGAACTTAGTTTAGTCAGGCATCAATATATTCATTTGGCACACCCCACAGGGCACATTTATGATAAGATCGGTTTGAAACATTGTATGCTTGTTTGGGGTAACCTCTAGATGGGAGCTATTGATTTTCTGCAATTTCTGTCAAAAAATGTTGCGGCCGGCAATGACCTTCGATGAACTTAGTGCAGTTATGCATCAATATTTCTCTTTGGCACACCCTGCAGTGCACATTTTTGACCGGATCGCTTTGAAACTTGATGTGCTTGTTTGGGGTGAGCTTTAGATGGGAGCTATGAATTTTCTTCTATTCCCGTCAAAATATATTGCAGCTGGCAATGACCTTTGAACTTAGTTTAGTCAGACCTCAATATTTCCCTTTGGCACACCCTACGTGGAACATTTATGATCGGATTGCATTGAAACCTGGTATGCTTGTTTGGGGTGACCTCCAGGGGGAGCTATGGATTTTCTTTAATGACCTTTGAACTTAGTTAAGTCTGACATCAATATATTCCTTTGGCATGCTCTACAGGGCACCTTTATGATAAGAGAGGTTTGAAACTTGCTATGCTTGTTTGGGGTTACCTCTAGATGGGTGCTATTGATTTTCTTCGATTTCCCTCAAAAAATGTTGCAGTTGGCAATAGTCTTCAATGAACCTAGTGCATTTATGCATCAGTATTTCCCTTTGGCACTCCCTGCAGTGCATATTTATGATCGGATCACTTTGAAACCTGGTGTGCCTGTTTGGGGTGATCTTTAGATGGGATTCAGATTCAGATTCAGATTCTTTATTCACGATATACATATATGTAAGATGTAAACAAAAATAAAGATTATGCATGAGTAACAAATAGCATACCGTGGGAAGTGGCATAGCCAGATTGGCTGTCTACCTGCCACCCCCTAAAGGAAACATAACTCGCGAACAGACTGTGACTAGATGAGTAAACATAGGGCAATTTATCCGGTCTATGATAGGGATGCTGGTTCTTCCGTTCCTTGGGTCGAAATTACGTTCAAGTGTGAGAGGCTAGGATAAGAAGCCAGCGGGAGGGTGGTGTTTCTGTTTAGGCAGAGTCCGCAGAGAGCAACCTGCTTGCTAAATTACCATCATTGCTCCGCATTAAGTTCAAGAGGCACAATTAGTCAAATCGAGTGGATAATATCATTCCAACTAGAAAGATCATGATCTTTATAATTGGACGAGGGGTCAATGTCGGTGGGCGCACCATGGGAAGCAAATGCCATAAACTAGCTGACAGCATTTAGGTGTCGGTCAGTTCACCGCATGCGACTTCCCATGATTAGCCGACCGACTTGTCCAAGTACTTGCTTAAATACGTGTTCCAGAACGCAAATTTGTTCCTCAAGAGTATTGTTTGGAGCTTCTTAACCGTGTGTGTCTCTACGCGAGGTTAGTGGGGCAACTAGAGGGGAAAACTCTGCAGGTTGCATTGGACGAGGGTGCAAGATTAAGACATCTCGCACGACTAGTATGTTTCTATTGCGGATTTGTTTAATTTGCTAAAGTGTCACTATGATCAATATTTACTAAATACAGTCTGGGGAGTAGGGATTATCGCAACGGACATACGTCGAATATGACGAAAGGAATGTTGAGGTCAATGTTTTCTTAAATGTAGCCCTGTTACTGATATTTCGAACTGTGTCGTCTAAAGCGTTCCATAGTTTCGGGATGGCGTAGAGATGAAGTTTATCTAGGGCTCGTGTACGTGTTTTTTCTATGTATAAATGTCCCGACTGCCGGGTTGTCCTACCGAGTGGGTTGTCAGTAACCTTGAATGTATCGTTAAAAGAAGCTGGTAATCTGCCATTTTGCCAGTCATGCGCGAACAGTAATGCATGCAATTTGAACAAGTCATCTACTTTGAGTATTTTATTTTCCTTAAATAAGGGGTCTGCATGGGAATTGTACTTTTTGTTATTTGTTATTCTTAATGAGCGCTTTTGCATGATAACTAGTTTATTAACAGCTCTTGAATTGCCCCATGCTAAAATCCCGTACACCAGATGACTATGAACCAGAGCGTAGTACAATGTTTTCAGGACTTTGCGTGTGTGTTTTACTTTGTTGAGGTTATAATTTGCGTGAGCTATTTTCGAGCATACCCTAGATATATGAGCTTTGTAGGTTAAGTGTTCATCAATGCTTATTCCAAGAAATTTTAGAGATTTTTCTGTCTCACTTCCCCCGACTTTGCTTATCTTTTGATTATTTATTTTTATCTCTTGACAGAAATTATTATTCTTACCTTTATTTGGGTTAAGTATAATATAAGTGGTTTTTTTTAGCATTCAACAGCAGTTGGTTCGCCGAGCACCATTCAAATATTTTTTGAACTTCGTTGTTGAAATAGTGAGTTATGGCATTCCCGTCTGAACCGGAGCAGTGTACCGTGGTATCATCCGCAAACGACAATAGATCGAGTGATGTTGATTTACTAATATTGTTGATATATAAAAGGAAGAGTACAGGGCCCAGAATTGAGCCCTGTGGGACTCCACAGCTTTGTTTGGCTGAATCTGATTTGTGTTCTTCGTACATAACATGCTGAAGCCTGTCAGACAGGTAACTTCTGAACCAATTATTCGCGAGGCCTCGGATACCATACTTTTCGAGTTTACATAATAGAATTTCGTGATTTATCGTGTCGAAGGCCTTTGACAAATCCAAGAACAGTGCTAAAGTGCTGTTTTTATCCTGTTTATTGTTTTCTGTTGCGGTGCTTTTCAGAAGTTGGAGGACTGGGTGAATGGTGCTATGGCGTTTTCTAAATCCGTACTGGTGGGGGTATAAAATATTGAATCTATTTAGAAAATTTGTAAGTCTCGTTTCCATTAGCTTTTCCAGTACTTTTGAAAACGCGGGAAGTATACTAACAGGTCTGTAATTGGTAAATCTATGCTCGTCGCCTGTTTTTGAATATAGGTATCACTTTTGCAATCTTCATCCTATCAGGTACTTTGCCATTAATAAAAGAATTATTAATAACATGTGTGAGGGGATCCAATACTTCGTTTATTGTTTGTTTAAGAAGACTACTAGTTATACCATCGCAGTCTTTTGATAATTTGGGCTTCATTTTATTTACTATTCGGCTGACTTCTGTGGGATCTGTGGGTAACAGATAAAAGTTATTGGAGATATTAGTGTTCATGTAGTCTAAATACGTCTTGTTTGGTTTCTGAATCTGGTTGGCTACAGCCTTTCCAATGCTGATAAAAAATTTGTTGAATTCATTTGCTATGTTATTTGCTTCTTTTATTTCTATATCATCCTGTATAAAAAACGATGGCAACCCCCTTTCGCGTATTCCCTTATTTATAGCTTCATTTAAGATTTGCCATGTTCTTTGCATATTGTTTCTATTTTTGTTTAAGATGTCTCTGTAATAAATGGTTTTGCACTGCTTTTTTACCTTGTTGAAGATTCTACAATAGTTTTTGTAATTTAATACGTTCTGTTCGTTGGGGGTCTTAAGTTTTTTGTTGTAGAATTTTTCTTTATTGATAGAGGATATGATAAGCCCCCTTGTCATCCAAGGCTGCTTCTTAATAAATTTCTTATTCTTACGAACACGTTTGTACGGAAAAGCTTTATCGTAGGCTTTCATATAGATGCTAAGAAAAGTTTCATATGACTCGTTGGGACAATTCGACTCCATTACCGGGTTAAAATCACTCTCTGAGAGAAGTGTTTTGAATTCGGCGATTCTTTCTGCGTTTATAATTTGTTTCAGAGTGAACAGTGGTGCATTACATATTTTGGGTGTAACTTCAATGTAATCCCAGTGAGCTTTTAGACTTTGGCAGTTGATGTGAAATAGTGAGAATCCGGCATCTAAATTGCTAGTCTTAGACCGAAAGTCACTAGGCGAAAAGTATTTACAATCGTTTATGTGGTGTTTGAATGGGGATTCATTATTTTCTGGTGGATAACATACTTTTTCATTGTGAAGTCGGATAAAGTCGTACTCCGCTTCCATCTGCACCTCGTCGAGCGCAATGCTACCCGCCATTATGTGTCGACATGTCACCGTACCTTCCCGCTGGATAAGAATACCGTAATTTCTTTGGGTGTTTTAATTCAAGAATTAATCCAAGGTGAATATAGTAGGAGTTCAAGATCCGGACACTGTGGCAATGTTTAATGAGGGAGCTATCCTCTTTCTTCTATTTTCGTCAAAAAATGTTGCAGCTGGCAACAACCTTTGAACTTAGTTTAGTTAGACCTTAATATTTTCTTTTAGCACACCCTACAGGGAACATTTATGATTGGATTGCATTGAAACCTTGTATGCTTGTTAGGGGTGACCTCTAGATAGGAGCTATTTATTTTCTTCCTTCTCCGTCAAAAAATGTTGCTGTTGGCAATGACCTGTGATGAACTTAGTGCAGTTGTGCATCAATATTTATCCCCGTATTTTCAAAAATGTGGGGATATAGTTGTGATCTCCGTCCGTACGTCCATCCTTAGGTCCATCCATCCATCCATCTGTCTCTACGTCACACCCTGAAAGGCTCCTAGGGTATTCAATTTGAAATGTTTAAACCATGCTAAGATGTTCAGGTAGCAACTCTAGATGTGCATGAAGGTTTCGGAATTTTGATTTGGCCCCAAGTGGTTCCCGCGGAACCACTTGTATCGTTAGAAAATCAGTTTTTATCGAAAGGCTCCTAGGGTATTTAATTCAAAACGCTTAAACTATGCTAATGCATTCAAGTAACATCTCTAGATGTGCATGAAGGTTTCGGAATTTTGATTTGGTCCCAGGTGGTTCCAGTGGAACTACTTTTATCGTTAGAAAATCAGTTTTCATCAAAAGGCTCCTAGGGTATTTAATTTGAAACATTTAAACTATGCTAATGTGTTCAGGTAACATCTCTAGATGTGCATGAAGGTTTCGGAATTTTGATTTGGCCCCAGGTGGTTCCAGTGGAACTACTTTTATCGTTAGAAAATCAGTTTTCATCAAAAGGCTCCTAGGGTATTTAATTCGAAACATTTAAGGTGTTCAGGTGACATCTCTAGATGTACATGGAGGTTTCGGAATTTTGATTTGGCCCCAGGTGGTTCCAGTGGAACCACTTTTATCGTTAGAAAATTAGTTTTCATCGAAAGGCCCCTAGGGTATTTAATTTGAAACATTTAAACTATGCTAATGTGTTCAGGTAACATCTCTAGATGTGCATGAAGGTTTCGGAATTTTTATTTGACCCCAAGTGGTTCGAACCACTTTTATCGTTAGAAAATCAGTTTTCATTGAAAGGCTCCTAGGGTATTTAATTTGAAACGTTTAAACCATGCTAAGGTGTTCAGGTAACATCTCTAGATGTACAAGAAGGCTTCAGAATTTTGATTTGGCCCCAGGTGGTTCCAGTGGAACCACTTTTATCATTAGAAAATCAGTTTTTATCGAAAGGCTCCTAGGGTTTTAAATTCGAAACATTTAAACTATGCTAATGTGTTCAGATAACATCTCTAGATGTGCATGAAGGTTTCGGAATTTTGATTTGGCTCCAAGTGGTTCCCGTGGAACTACTTTTATCGTTAGAAAATCATTTTTTATTGAAAGGCTCCTAGGGTATTTAATTCGAAACGTTTAAACTATGCTAAGGTGTTCAGGTAGCATCTCTAGATGTACAAGAAGGCTTCAGAATTTTGATTTGGCCCCACGTGGTTCTGGTGGAACCACTTTTATCATTAGAAAATCAGTTTTCATCGAAAGGCTTCTAGGGTATTTAATTCGAAACATTTAAACTATGCTAATGTGTTCAGGTAACATCTCTAGATGTGCATGAATGTTTCAGAATTTTTTTTTGGTTCCAGTGAAACCACTTTTATAGTTAGAAAATTAGTTTTCATCGAAAGTCTCCTAGGGTATTTAATTCGATATGTTTAAACTTTGCTAAGGTGTTCAGGTAGCATCTCTAAATGTGCATGAAGGTTTCAGAATTTTTGGTGTTAGTGGTAGACTTGGTTGATTTAGAGCTGAAGAACTTGTAACTGGTATAGCTATGAGAGCTTGAATAAATATGCTTATAATTGTATGACGAGGTGGTGTTGATGAATGGTACCCCGAACAAGTAGTTACCGGGTGGATCAAAAAAGCCACCTCAAATGGAATCTGGAGAACCTGTCCATGTGTAGAACAAAGGCAATTGTAACAACACAACGTAAGGCGCACCTAGATCACAAACCACTACATTGAAGACACACAGGAGAGGGTTAGTATTCTTATCGGTGAGATTCGGAAGAATAGGGTTCGGGATGCCATCAAGCAGTTCGTCCCAGAGAGAAGAGGAGGGGATAAGGAGGCATTTCGGAACAGAGGGCTAATCAAGGCCTTCTCACCTGAGAACCGCGACAAATCATTGGTCGGGCAAAGTTTTATTATTCTCACATTTTTACATATATACGTCCGTATGTCCCTTTTTGGAGCTATAATTTTGAAACTTACCATACTTCTTAAGCATGGTATAGAGATGACAAAAATAGGTATAGTTTGATTTTTTGTCACCAGGTGGTGCCAGTGGCGCCACTTAAACACTGAGCTTAAATACTGCTTTTCTAAGAAAGACTCTTAGGAAATGTATTTTCAGTTCTTGAAAGTGTGTTCATTTGTTCCGGTAGAGTCTCAAAATGTGCAAAAAAGTTTCGGATTTTATTATTCGGATCCATGTGGTGCCAGTTGCGCCACTTTTGTCATTAGAGAATCGGTTTCTGGCGAAAGGCTCCTAGGGGTTTTAAATCGAAACGTTGAAAGTGTGTTCATATGTTCCGGTAAGGTCTCTAGATGTGCATAAAGGTTTTGGATTTTTGAATCGGCCCCATGTGGTGCCCATAGTGCCACTTTTGTTGTTTGAGAAACGGTTTCCGGTGAAAAGCTCCAAAGGGTTTTAATTCGAAACATTGAAAGTGTGTTCATATGTTCAGGTAGGGTCTTTAGATGAGCATAAAGGTTTCAGATTTTTTAGTCTTCCCCATGTGGTGTCCGTAGCGCCACTTTTGTCATTAGAGAATTGGTTTTCGGCGAAAGGCTCCTAGGGGTTTCAATTCGAAATGTTGAAAGTGTGTTCATATATTCCGGTTGGGTCTCTAGATGTGCATAAGGTTTCAGATTTTTTATTTGACCCCATGTGGTGCCCGTAGCGCCACTTTTGTCGTTAGAGAATGGGTTTCCGGCAAAAGCCCCTAGAGGTTTTAATTCGAAATGTTGAAACTGTGTTCATATGTTCAGGTAGGGTCTGTAGATGTGCGTAAAGGTTTCAGATTTTTTATTCGGCCCCTTGTCATTAGAGAATCGGTTTACGGTGAAAGGTTTCTAGGGGTTTTAATTTGAAACGTTGAAAGTGTGTTCATATGCTCCGGTACTGTGTCTAGATACATGTGCGTAAAGGCTTCAGATTTTTTATTAGGCCCCAAGTGGTGCCCTTAGCGCCACTTTTGTCGTTAAAGAGTTGGTTTCCGGCAAAAGGCTCCTAAGGGTTTTAATTCGAAACGTTGAAAGTATATTCAAATGTTCTAGTGGGGTGTTTAGATGTGCATAAAGGTTTCAGATTTTATATTCACCCCCCCATGAGGCACTCGTTGCACCACTTTTTTGTTAGAGAATCTGTTTCTGTGAAAGGCTCCTTGGGGTTTTAATTCAAACGTTGAATGTGTTTTCATAGAGTCCCTAGATATACATAAACGTTTCTTTTTCTTTTTTTTATTCGGCCTCGTGTAGTGCCTGTGGTGCCACTTTTGTCATTAGAGAATCGTTTTTTGGCGAAAGACTCCCAGGGGGTTTAATTCGAAACATTGAAAGTGTGTTCATGTGTTCAGTTAGGGTCTCTAGATGTGCATAAAGGTTTGGGATTTTTTATCCTGCCCCCTGTAGTGCCAGTAGTGCCATTTTTGTCGTTAGAGAGTGTGAATTGATTTCTCATCATCGTGATGGCAAACTGAGAATGCGGGGATACACCTTAGTGTGCTTTGCACACAAATGACACCATTCTAGTTTCCTTTGGCGCACATTTGTGATCAGATCACTTTGAAACTTGGTATGCTTGTTTGGGGTGACCTCCAGTTAGGAACTATTGATTTTCTTCCATGTCCGTCAAAAAATGTTGCTGTTGGCAATGACCTTTGATGAACTTAGTCCAGTTATGCATCAATATTTCCCTTTAACACTCCCTGCAGGGCACATTTATGATTAAATCACTTGGAAACTTGGTATGCTTGGTTGGGGTGACCTCTAGATGGGAGCTATTGATTTTCTTCCATTTCCATCATAAATAGTGGTCGTGGGCAACAACCTTTGATGAACTTAATAAAAACTACAGGGCACATTTATCTTCAGATTGCATTGAAACATGGTTTGCTTGTTTGGGGTGACCTCTAGACGTGAGCTATTGATTTTCTTCCATTTCCATCAAAAAATTGAACTTGGTTTAGTCAGGCTTCAATATATTCCTTTGGCATGCCCTACAGGGCACATTTATGATAAGATCAGTTTGAAACTTTGTATGCTTGTTTGGGGTTACATCTGGATGGGAGCTATCGATTTTCTGCGATTTCCATCAAAAAATGTTGCCGCTGGCAGTGACATTCAATGAACTCAATCAAGTTAAGCATCAACATTTCCGTTTGACACACCCTGCAGGGCACATTTATGATTGGATGGCTTGGATACTTGGTATGTGTGTTTGGGGTGACCTCTGGATGTGAGCTATTGATTTTTATGTGTACCCATACTATGTATGGTACACATAATGCCGGCATCCGGGGTGACCATCCGTCGTTCGTCCATCCTTTGTCCGTCTGTCTGTCCATCCATCCGTCCATCCGGCATCCGTATCCATTTCTTTGTCATTCGATAACTTGAAAAATATTGCTTGGATTATCAAGTTATTTTATATTTGTGTTCAGGTTACTGATGTGCCGAGCTGTATAGTTTTTGGTGTAAGTCGGATAATTTGATCCTGAGATATTAACCCTTTATCCTTCAAATTGAAAATTCCTCCAATTCCTTTGGCATTCGATAACTTGAAAAATATTGCTTGGATTGTCTAGTTACTTTATATTTCTGTTCAGGTTACTGATTTGCCGAGCTCTATAGTTTTTGGTGTAAATCTGATGATTTGATCCTGAGATATTAACCCTTTATCCTTCAAATTGAAAATTTCTCCAATCCCTTTGGCATTCGATAACTTGAAAAATATTGCTTGGATTGTCAAGTTACTTTATATTTGTGTTCAGGTTACTGATGTGCAGAGCTGTATAGTTTTTGGTGTAAATCTGATAATTAAATCCTGAGATATTAACCCTTTATCCTTCAAATTGAAAATTCCTCCAGTCCCTTTGGCATTCGATATTTTGAAAAATATTGCTTCGATTGTCAAGTTACTTTATATTTGTGTTCAGGTTACTGATGTGCCGAGCGGTATAGTTTTTGGTGTAAATCGGATAATTTGATCCTGGGATATTAACCCTTTGACCCTTCGATATTTTGAAAAATATTGCTTGGGATTGTCAAGTTACTTTATATTTGTGTTCAGGTTACTGATGTGCCGAGCTGTATAGTTTTTGGTGTAAATCGGATAATTTGATCCTGAGATATTAACCCTTCATTCGTCAAATTGAAAATTCCTCCAATCCCTTTGGCATTCGATAATTTGAAAAATATTGCTTGGATTGTCTAGTTACTTTATATTTGTGTTCAGGTTACTGATGTGCTGAGCTGTATAGTTTTTGGTGTAAATCTGATTTTGATCCCGAGATATTAACCCTTTATCCTTCAAATTGAAAATTCCTCCAATCCCTTTGGCATTCGATAACTTGAAAAATACTACTTGGATTGTCAAGTTACTTTATATTTGTGTTCAGGTTACTGATGTGCCGAGCTGTACAGTTTTTGGTGTATATCTGATAATTTAATCCTGAGATATTAACCCCCTTTATCCTTCAAATTGAAAATTCCTCCAATCCCTTTGGCATGAGATAACTCAAAAAATATCAATCCTATTGTCATGTTACTTTATATATTTACTCAGGTTACTGATGTGCTGTGCTGTATAGTTTTTTATGTAAATCTGATAATTTGATCTGGAGATATTAACCCTTTATCCATCAAATTAGACACTCCTCCAATCCATTTCTATATGTACCCATACCTTGTATGGTGTACATTATGTCAGCATCCGTGGTGGCCCTCCGTCATACAGCTTTCTACTAATTGCGCGTATGGGTACACATCTGACGATTTCATCGGCCTATTTTTTTTTCATTTCCATAAAAAATTATTGTCATTATCACCAGCCTTTGAACTTACTGCATTTGTGCAGCAACTTATCCCTTTTGCATTCTCTGCAAGGTATATTTATGAATTTCCATAAAAAAAGAAAAAAAAAACATTGCCACAAGCAATGACCTTCAAACTTAGTGCATTTGTGCATTAACATCTTCCTTTGACATGCCTCAGGGGGCACATTCATTATCAGGTTGTTTTGAAACTTTGTATGCTTATGCAGGGTGACAAAGATAGGAGCTATTGATTTTCTTTTCATTTCCATCAAAAACTGTTGCTCTGTCAGCATTCTTCTTTGACATGGCCTACAGGGCACATTTATCTTAGGATTGTTTTTGAACCTGGTGTGCTCATTAGGCGGGACCTCTAGATAAGAGCTGTTGATAAGCATTCATTTCTGTGAAAAATAGTTGCTGTTTACAATAACCTCTGAACTTACTGCATTTGTGTATCAACATTCTTCCTTTATAGTCGGTCTCAGAATTGCGCACATTAGGGAAATGGTGTTCACTTTATGTTTAAAATGGTTTCTAGAGTAATTTGCGATGAGGAATCTGATGGTGCGGTCAGAAAATTGAAAAAAGGTGCCCAAATTAAGGTTTTAGGGGTGTGTACCCCAGTTTGGGGGTTTGGGTATATTATGCCATATGATTCTCATATAAATGACAATTCTCAAAACATTTGACGTGGTTTATTGTATTATTGGGGTCTTCTGCATAGTTTGCTTACATTAACATCATGGTTTAATCATTAAGGGCCTCAGGTGAACCTCAAATAGGAGTTACGGACCATATGGTCCACATAATATGGTTGTATCTATAGTATTAACTTTAAATTCATTTAGGTTGATTGCGTATTGCAATATCATGTAAATTAAATTACTGTGGGTATTACTACATATTTTTGACCATATTTCAGTCTTGTTGGGGGCTCCTAGGATTATGGGGGCTTGAATGTTGCACATATTACTTATGAAAATTACCATCTTACACTAGGCCCATATCTGTATATTTGAATTACATATTTCAACAGGATATGATGTAAGCCACTGCTATTAGGTGAATAAATAGTTTGAATGATATTTGGAACCTATAAGTTCAGTTATCTATGTTGGGGCTCCCCACGGGAGGACAAAATTTGAAGAAAGAACTCAATCTGAACTGCTTTTTTGCCACAAACAAGCATGAAATGGCTTTCAATTCACATAAACTTGTGTTACATTTTAGTACTGAGACCACTCATGAGAACTCACAAGAAAAATATGGAAAAAACTCCATTAAGAGTGGTTTAGAGGCAGTAAAATGAGAGAAAATTGTCAAAAAATTGAAGAAAAAAACCTCAATTTTGACCAGTTTTTTGTCGTCGACGATCATAATATGGTCTTTATTCCTCATAAAGTTGTGTAATAATCGAGTGGTGAGGCTACACATGAGAATCGAATACACACATCTAGAGAAAACTTTTGTGTGATATCAATATAGAGGCAGTATTACAAGAGCAAGTTATCGCAAATTTCAGGAAAAAACTCATTTTCTACAAGATTTTTGTTGACAACAGACATAAAATGACCTTTATTCCTTGTAAACTTCTGCTATGTTCAAGTAGTGAGTTCACTCATGAGGATACACTTGAAACAAAAATTTATAGAAAAACTTATTTACTATCGGGTAAAGTGTATTTTTAGGCTTTTTCCTCTGGAAAAGACTATTGTTTTTCTATGGATTATTAGGCTTTTCCCTCTGGAAAAGACTATTGTTTTTCTTCTCATTATTAGCCTTTTCCCTCTGGAAAAGACTATTGTTTTTCTACGCATTATTTATTTATTTTTAGCTGCGACTAGCAGCTCTATAAGTGGCAATGTCGGTCGGTCTGTCTGTGACCAACGAGTTTGTCTGTGACCAACGAGTTTCAAAACTCAATAACTTTTGAAATACTTGATGGAATGACTTTATATTTGGCATGTAAGTGTATCTTATTGATGTCTAGCCACTGTTCAATGCATGTGTTGTTCCAAATATTTTTCTTGGAGTTATGGCCCTTGATGAATTTTGTGAGATTGCACCACCCGTCGCAGCTACGGCATCGATGTCGCGATTTTGTAATATTTTTTTCCACACATTTTGTCCATACGATTCAGAAGCCATTTTCGAACCGATTTTCACAAAATTTTGCACACTCATAGAGGGGCACAAAATCTAAAAATGTACCGAAAGCTGAATTTTCGATTTGACCCTTATTTCCTCAAAATTGGCAAAAAACTACCAAAATTGGGGTTTATCGGCACTTTCTCGAAACACATCTTGTAGATTTTCTTTTTTAAACATTCATCATTGTTATTGGTCACCCTCCACAGGCTGCCAAACATTAAAATTTTGATGAAATGGGCTGTTTTCGGGCCCCCACAGCACCCAAATGATACACGAGAGATAAACATAACTTCCTTTATTGGAAGTGGAATTAACCGAGGATCATTTTTGTAAGTAATAAGGGTGTTCAGGAAACCAAGCCTTAACTCGTTTTGGGCTGGTTAAACAGCAATACCCCCAAAAGCTAAAAAATCCATGTTTTCCGTGGATTTTTCTGAACGAGTCTTGTAGATTTTCAAGAAAAATTGGTCACTCCCAGGTCTTGGTGTGACATTACAAGTTGCATGGACAAAATATTCCGATCAGCATTAGTTAGCCCTCTCCGGGTTGCTAAACGTAAAAATTGTGATAAAATGGGCTGTTTTTGGACACCAACATCACCCAATTGGTATACCACAGAGAAAGGTACCTTCTTTTATCGGATGCAAAATTGATAGGGAAACATTTTTGTAAGTGGTAAGGGTATTCAAAAGTCGAAGTCATAATTCATTTTAGGCTGGTTAAAGAGAGATACCCATTAAAATCTTAAAATACCCGTTTTCTGTGGATTTCTCTAAAAACATCTTGTAGGTTTTCAAGAAAAATTGGCTATTCACAGGTCTTGGTGTGACATTACAAGTTGCATGGAGAAAATATTCCGGTGAGCATTTATTAACCCTCTACAGGCTGCCAAGCATCGTAATTTTAAGAAAATGGGCCGTTTTTGGGCACCCACAGCACTCACTGTGTACCTGAGAGATAAACATAATTTCCTTTGTTGGAAGTGGAATTCACCGAGGACCATATTTGTAAGTTATAAGGTTATTCAAAAAACCAAGTGTTAAACCGTTTTGGACTGGTTTAAGAGTGATTCCCTCAAATGCTTAAATAATCATTTTTAGCTCAACTTTGGCGAAGTCAAATTTGAGCTTACGCCACGGCCAGTCGTCCGTCTGTCTGTCAACAATTCAATACGGCTCGGGCTAGAGGCCATGTTTGTGAACCGATCTTTACGAAACTTCTTGGGTACCTTTGTTATGACCGTGGGACGAGAACAAGTGTTTTTGGGTTCGGACCAAAATTCAAGATGGCAGCCAGCCACCATTTTGTACCGACTATGCAGAAACCTGTTTTTTGCACAGAACTTCCATATGAAAGCGCCGATTTGAATAATGTTTTGTATGAATGTTTAGTACCATGGGATACATCACATATAATACGGGTTTTGTCTCGTACGTAAATTATGCAAATTAGACGAACTTTGATGTATTTAGTGTTACTTTCAGCACTGTCAGTGCAAATGCCCATACGGCTCAGGCTAGAGGCCGCATTTATGAACCGATCTTTACGAAACTTCTTGGGTACCTTTGGTATCACCGTGGGACGAGAACGAGTGTTTTTGGGTGCGGTCCAAAATTCAAGATGGCTGCTGGCAGCCATTTTGTTCAAAATTAGAGGCAATCAGATTTTTGCGCAGAACTTCCACATGAAAGCTCTGATTTGAATAATTTTTTTTGTGAATGTTTAGTACCATGGGATACATCACATATAATACAGGTTTTTTTCTCGTGCAGAAATTATGCAAATTAGATGAACTTTGATTTTTTCAGTGCTACACACAGTAAGTACACGTGTCAATACGGCTCGGGCTAGAGGCTGTATTTATCAACCGATCTTCACGAAATGTCTTGGGTACCTTTGCTATCACCTTGGGACAAGAACGAGTGTTTCTGGGTGCGGTCCAAAATTCAAGATGGCTGCCAGTGGCCATTTTGTACCGAAATTAGGTCTAATCAGTTTTTTGTACACAACTTCTATATGGCTCAGGCTAGAGGCCGTATTTATGAACCGATCTTTACGAAACTTCTAGAGTTCCTTTGTTATCACCGTGGAATGAGAACGAGTGTTTTGGGGTGTGGTCCGAAATTCAAGATGGCCACCAGCAGCCATTTTGTACCAAAATTATTGCAATCAGTCTTTTGTACAGAACTTCTGTATGAAAGTTCTGATTTGAATAAATTTTTGTATGAATGTTTAGTAACATGGAATACATCACATATAATAAAGGTTTTTTTCTCGTACAGAAATTATGCAGATTAGATGAACTTTGATTTTTTCAGTGCTACACACAGTAAGTACACATGTCAATATGGCTCAAGCTAGAGGCTGTATTTATCAACCGATCTTCACGAAACTTCTTGGGTAACTTTGTTATTACCTTGGGATGAGAACGAATGTTTCTGAGTGCGGTCCAAAATTCAAGATGGCTGCCAGTGGCCATTTTGTACCGAAATTAGGTCCAATCAGTTTTTTGTCACAACTTCTATGCAGCTCGTATTTATGATCTTCACGAAACTTCTTGGGTACCTTTGTTTTCACCTTGGGACAGGAATGAGTGTGTTTTGGGGTGCCTTTGTTATCACTGTGCTATGAGAACAAATATTTTGGGTTCAGTCAGACCCACTCTGACTCAAAAGATTTCTTTTCTAGTTTAGCATCTGACTGTCGCCCACCTTTACAATACTTTACGTATACATTTGTTACAGGCAACGGTCAGTATTTATGTACAGACCGTTACAATACTTTATATGTACCTTTGTTATCAGGTCATTACCTAGATGTTTGTCATTGCTGTGTCACATACTATACATGTACATGTCTTTGTCTTGACAAGTTGAGCTACAGTGTCATTGACACTTTTACATTGTTACTTAGGACACCTGCCTCCTGCCGGGTTTTTTATTACCTTGGACACCTGCCCCCTGCTGTTTTTTTCACCAAGTACACCTGTCCCTGTTTGTTTGCGAACAAGCCCCTCCCCCATTGACCTTTATATCTTTAGAAGCACCCAGGCCGATGGGGAGAGGGCATTGTTGGGAGCATAGCTGGCATACTGCCCTGGGGAAAGAGCCCCCAAAAATATGGGTTGCCCTGCCATCTGGTGCTCCCGGTGGCCCTGCGAAGCACTTCTAGTTGTCGTTATGTTTAATGTTGGGTGAATAAAGTAAAATTAAGTTTTTAGCGAGCCAAAATTCTGGCGGGGAATGATGGGGATGGTGTTTTTTTGAGAAGTCTGAAGTG
The DNA here is from genome assembly GCA_031216915.1 of Pictodentalium vernedei. NCBI lineage: Eukaryota > Metazoa > Mollusca > Scaphopoda > Dentaliida > Dentaliidae > Pictodentalium > Pictodentalium vernedei. The sequence goes on along the minus strand of CM062296.1, from coordinate 550,486,714 downwards.
CATTTCATAGGATGGGGAGCAGAGCATAACTGAGAAGTGTCGGTGGTCAGTATACGATTTCCAGTGAATCCTCTCCAACATGAACTCAAAAGTAAGTGTATATTTATTGTGTCGCCGCCCCACGAAGTGGGGAGCGACATATAGGGATTACTTTTGTCGTCCGCGTCGTCGTCCACGTCACACTTTCTCTTATCCGCCACTCCTCTTTAACCTATGAATGGATTTTGATGAAACTTTCAGTGATTCTTTATCACATAATGGCATTGTGCACCTCCTATTTTATTTTTTGTTCCGCTGTATTTTTAGCTCAACTTTCCATCTGTCCGTCAACAATTGGATACGGCTCGGGCTAGAGGCCGTATTTATGAACCGATCTTTACAAAACTTCTTGGGTACCTTTGTTATGACCGTGGGACGAGAACGAGTGTTTTTGGGTTTGGTCCAAAATTCAAGATGGCTGCCAGCCGCCATTTTGTACCGACGATGCAGAAATCTGTTTTTTGTACAGAACTTCCATATGAAAGCTATGATTTGAATAATTTTTTGTATGAATGTTTAATACCATGGGATACATCACATATAATACGGGTTTTTTTCTCGTGCGTAAATTATGCAAATTAGACTAACTTTGATGTTTTTTGGTGTTACTTTCAGCACTGTAAGTGCAAATGCCAATACGGCTCGGGCTAGAGGCCGTGTTTATGAACCGATCTTTACGAAATTCCTTGGGTACCTTTGTTATCACCGTGGGACGAGAACGAGTGTTTTGGGGTCCGGTCCGAAATTCAAGATGGCCGATGGCAGCCATTTTGTACAAAATTTGCTGCAATCAGATTTTTGCACAGAACTTCCATATGAAAGCGCTGATTTGAATAATTTTTTGTGTGAATGTTTAGCACCATGGATACATCACATATAATACAGTTTTTTTTCTCGTGCAGAAATTATGCAAATTAGATGAACTTTGGTTTTTTCGGTGCTACTTACACACAGTAAGTACACATGTCAATACGGCTCAGGCTAGAGTCTGTATTTATGAACCGATCTTCACGAAACGTCTTGGGTACCTTTGTTATCACCTTGGGACGAGAACGAGTGTTTCTGGGTGCGGTCCAAAATTCAAGATGGCTGCCAGTGGCCATTTTGTACCGAAATTAGGTCTAATCAGTTTTTGTACACAACTTCTATATACGGCTCAGGCTAGAGGCCGTATTTATGAACCGATCTTTACAAAACTTCTTGGGTACCTTTGTTATCACCGTGGGATGAGAACGAGTGTTTTTGGGTGTGGTCCAAAATTCAAGATGGCCACCAGCAGCCATTTTGTACCAAAATTAATGCAATCAGTCTTTTGTACAGAACTTCTGTATGAAAGTTCTGATTTGAATATATTTTTGTATGAATGTTTAGTAACATGGAATACATCACATATAGTACGGGTTTTTTTCTCGTGCAGAAATTATGCAAATTAGATGAACTTTGATTTATTCTTTTTTTTACGTTTTTCTTCGATTTCATTGGATATCCTCTAAGGTCCCTTTTCTCGGAACACGGCCCATATAATACAGGTTTTTTCTCATGCACAAATTATGCAAATTAGATTAACTTTGATTTATTCAGTGCTACTTATACACTGTAAGTGCACATGTCAATACGGCTCCGGTTAGAGGCTGTATTTATAAACCGATCTTCACAAAACTTCTTGGGTACCTTTGTTATCTCCTTGGGATGAGAACGAGTGTTTCTGGGTGCAGTCCAGAATTCAAGATGGCTGCCAGTGGCCATTTTGTACCGAAATTAGGTCCAATCAGTTTTTTGGCACAACTTCTACACAGCTCATATTTGTGAACTGATCTTCACGAAACTTCTTGGGTACCTTTGTTTTCACCTTGGGACAGGAATGAGTGTGTTTTGGGGTGCCTTTGTTATCACTGTGCTATGAGAACAAATATTTTGGGATTCAGTCAGACCCACTCTGGGACTAAGATTTTTTTTCTAGTTTAGCATCTGACTGTCACCCACCTTTACAATACTTTACCTATACATTTGTTACAGGTATCGGTCAGTATTTATGTACAGACCGTTACAATACTTTATATGTACCTTTGTTATCAGGTCATTACCTAGATGTTTGTCATTGCTGTGTCACATACTATACATGTACATGTCTTTGTCTTGACAAGTTGAGCTACAGTGTCATTGACACTTTCATTTCCAGAGTTATGCCCCGTCGTCTTGCGTCGTCCGCGTCGTCGTCCGCGTCGTCGTCCGCATCACACTTTCTCTTATCCGCCACTCCTCTTTAACCTATGAATGGATTTTGATGAAACTTTCAGTGATTCTTTATCACATAATGGCATTGTGCACCTCCTATTTTATTTTTTGATCCGCTGTATTTTTTCCAGAGTTATGCCCCTTTTCCACTTAGAATTCTGTCTGAAACGCCAGGCGACACACGTCTTCCATGGAAGACTCACATCTGAGTTTATTATTAAGAATAACCACCCATAAGTTCCACTCTCACTGTGTCCCGTTTCATCGGTCAATGCCACGGTGTCCCACGCCAGCGGTCAATTTATCCCAACAAAATTACCGAGCTTACCACCCCCTCCCTGCCTCTTTCTCCAACCAAACACACATTGAAAGGTACACCTCACTTCGTATTCCACACTACACTGCATGATATTATTTATTTATTTATTTATTGATGTTTAAGGTCATATACTTATGCACAATGGCTAATCATGACCATGACAGTTCTACGGGTGGAGGAAGCCGGAGTACCTGGAGAGAACCACCGAGCCACGACGAGCAGCTGCCAGCTCCCCAATGTCGTAACTGTGCACTGCAGCACAGGCAGGATTAGATTGGTTGAAGACATGCGTACCATCGACCTGCAGTACGCCTTAGTACACGGCGGCATCGTGCCCCCATGTGGGCAATCGGGGTTAAGTGCCTTGCCCAAGGACACAACACGGGAGTCCGAATTGATCGCTCAGACGGTCACCCATCCAGTGATTAACTGGACTCCATGTTACTTAACTTCGGTGATCTGATGAGAACCAGTTAATGCAAATGCCACCGCACCCCGCCACTGCATGATAAGAAAGCAGTAAATAAAGTTAGCTACAATGGGATCATTTACTTATAATATCAAATACAGTATTGACACTATAGCATTTCCCCGAACATGGGTCCAGGTATATACTAGTTTGTAAAACGGCTATACACTGCCCCTCCTACACCCCAGGGTGGCGATGTGGCAGTATATAGCCATCTTACAGATGCTATGTTGTGCCTAAGGAACCTTACAATAAAAAACATGGGAAGGGGGGCAGGTATATTTAGTACTCTGTAAGGTGGTTATCAAATGCAGTGGTGACGCCAACATTTTCCTGGCAGTGGGGCTAGGTATATACTAGTTTGGTAAGACGGCTATACAGCCCCTCCTCCATCCCAGAGTATAATTTATCTACATAGATGTACGGCACAACACTTCCTATTTATATATGTAATTATTGTTGTCTATAACTTCATGTTTCTCGTATGTGTAGATATCTTCATTGTAATAAATAATACTAATCCTACTGGGAAAAACCAAATGGACAGAAAAGTAGTTCTGCAATTAATAAACAGGGTGAACTGTAAAAGGTGTGAAAAGATGACATAATCATGCATAACAGCTGTGGTCTAATAGGAGATAACTGATACAGGGACTATACATGACATGCTTAAGAATTTAAAGTTCACATTTTCTGTGGATATCTGCAAGTGGTTCTTACAGAAACATTCTTTTATCACACTGGGTCATTTGAGACTATTAAACCCACTTTTCTCCAGGCATCAATAAAAATACTTTAGTGATACAATTAAAAACAATTCTTCAGACACTCCAGGGTCATAAAAAATCATGGAATCTTGTTTTTTCCCAGGATTTCTCTGAAAGGTAGCACAACACTTGGTCGAAAGACAGTTGGTTGAATGGACACTTCATCGAAGCGACACTGGGTCGAAACAACACTTTGTCGATTGGACAGTTGGTCAAATGCACATTTGGTCAGAAAGTGACACTCTGTCGAATGCACATTTGGTCGAAACTTCATTTTTTAATGGGAAGGACAGTTCGTCGAAATTAGAATTTCTACTTGAAATTTTGGCATTTTGTTTCTCATTAATTTTATTTTAAATATTTTTTATTTATCTTTATCTGGAATTGGTAGGGAGATTTTCAGAGACCGGCTTATTGATGAAAACAAAGTGTTTGATGTTCTCGGTTCAAATAAATTGTTTTGGTTAATGTTACCAGTATGTAGTTATTGCAATAACACACCCGTTGCACATGTCTCTCAGTTTTAGAAGCATGCAAGCTGATCATTTGTTGTGATAAGAACAAGTGTTATGTCTGAGAAGTATGGCAGACAATTTCAAAGTTTTATTTCAAATACCGCGGGCTTGTTTGGTTATTGTTATAATTACAAACTTAGCTATATAGGCAAGGCCAATCTTTTACTGATACAGTTTAAATCATGGCAGATTATGTTCAGTCACGGAGAAAATCCCCAAAATTAATTTATGAGAGTTTTTCATATACACTCAACAAACGAACGGAAAATAGCTCTTATTGGAGATGTGATAATCAAACATGTGTTGGTAGAGTCATACAAAAAGGAGATATTATTCAAGTCTCTAAAGAACACTGTCATGCACCAGATCCAAACAAGATAATCGTTCAACATCATATGTCTTCATTGAAAGATGCAGCTGCTATACATGAACCAACTTCATCCATACTCAACAGACATTTGGCAATATCAATGGACAGTATTGAAGCAAGTATACCTAAAATTAATTCAGTGAAGAGAAATATTCAGCAAGAAAGAAGGCGTGTTTTACCACCAATACCAAAACGTGTTTCTGAAATAGATTTAGCAGGTGAATGGAGAGATACTCTCTCGGTGCTGAGTGGCTAATTTGTGATAGACTTTCACCAGATAAATTACATCGTTTAATTAATTTTACATCATCTAGAAATTTACAGTATCTGGCATCCGCAAAAACATGGTATGGTGATAGAACTTTTTCAGTGACACCCCCAGGATTTTATCAACTGTACACCCTACATGCTGATGTGATGGGTGTTATTTTACCATTAGTGTATGCTTTACTGCCTGACAAAAAGACTGAATTGTATGACAGAATGTTTAAGTATCTTGCTAAAGCTTGTGATAAAAAGTGTCTAGATTTGAATGTTGAAACTTTTAGATGTGATTATGAAAAAGCAATCATGAACGTTGCGTCACAAAGGCTTGGTGTCATTAAAATTGAGGGATGTTTTTTCCACTTTTCCCAGAATTTGTGGCGACACACCCAGTCATTACGACTTTAAAATAGATATGTAAGTGATCCTGAGTTTGCTACGAGAATAAGAATGCTCAGTGCTCTAGCATTTCGTGACCTAAGTGCTATAACCAAGTATCAGCAAACTTTTTCAAAATTTGTTTTCTTGACTCATCATAAGGTATATTAAGAGCCCTGTATTTTACACCAATACTGGCTTCGATACCCAGATTGGTTTACTGAATATGGATAGAATTTGAACCAGTTATCTTTGTACAGGGCATAGTGTGGAACACTAAAACCATGTATCTCGAGTCACAGGGTTTAAGTACAACAGAATTGAATTCACTGTCAGAGGACAACACAGCTATAAATAATTAAAATTCTCTGACTGGTTATAGTGTGAGGTAAAGATGATTATATTTCAAGTCAATTACACAAAAATCTCTCACCACAACTTATCAGCTTCTGGTGATAGAAAATAGTGTGTAAATCCAGTCATCATTAATACAAAACACATGTACCACCACAGAGTGTGGGTTTTAGCTTTTTAAATTTATGTGAAACTCGGTGATCATGCCCACTTGTTACAATCCCTTATAATCTTTCACTAACAGAAAGGCTACCAAGGAAAATGTTCTCACAATTTAATGAGCTTTCCGGGTGGTCAATAACATTTTTTATCTTATTTTCTTGAATAAGTATGACACCTTAGAATGAGATATTCCTGTCTCTCCTATTTACCTTATCATCAAACCCTTCTCTCCCTGTTCATTTGTGTGTTTGTATGCGTATTATAATTCTTTCTAGAACTTCATAATCATGGATAGTGACAATGAACCATTAATTAATAATATTTGTAATCATGACAATAATGATTCTGATGAAGAGCCGTTGATAAATCTATCTATACGGGATAAATTAACACTGGGATTAAAGAACCTTCTTTCTGCTAATAATTTGAAAATACAGAATTCAAGCAAAAACCATTTTGGTATTGAGGGCTTCATTGGAACACTCATTGAGCAAATTCCAGGATCATCTAACATTTCTTTGAGGCATGAGGTCACACAGGAACTGGAAAAAGAGATAGATAAGTACCTAAGCATTGTACAGTGTCATTCAGGCAATGCTAATGAAAGTTACTTAGAATATCTCAACTTTTTGCAATGCATCAAAGAAAGTAAAAATAACTCATGGATGAATATTGCAGACAGTATTCTACCACTGGCTATTTGTGCATGTTTGGGAAGAACAGTTGTTATATACACAACCAAACCGCTGCAGACCATAATAACAGTACAGCCTAGCATACAGAAACACAGTGAACGGATCAAACTTGCACACTTGACAAATGGAAAGTCTATTTCGCAGTAGTATGTCTGTTCACCGTATCCATCAGAACATACAAAAAATACTTGCGATGAATTTGACAGCTCTGCCAAATCTCGATTGATAATAATGTACAAGAAAACAACTTGGCACATTCTAACAGCTTACAAACGCCGACTGGGTGTAACAAAAAAAGTATACAGGAAGCCATCTTGACATCTGGCCAGTTACCGCAAATAAAACGATCATGTTTACAAGAGGCTCAAGACACCAGGGAACAACCTGAAAGTATGTCCATACCAATAGCACAAGAGGAGCAAGCCAAGCAAGGAGCAGCGGAAAATAGCCCTGTTCAAACTATGACCATCATCCGACAATCCGTGACAGAACGTGATACAAATATGAACTCCACATCCATAGAAGACAAGAGCAATAACGGTGAATCAAGTAACAATTCACATGAGCAAATTATCTCAGCAAATAACCCCCATAAAACATGTGCACCCAGAACGAAGGTATCTACAACACCATCAAAGCAGAGGGCATCAGTGCCGAGATCACCAAGGACACCACAAATGGATAGCCCCCTTAGAACGTCATCAAGTCGACAGAGAATGTCTTCTGCACTTACACCACAGAAGAAGGCTACTGTTCCAAAAGATGCACCCAACACCTCAAAACTGGAAAAATAATATTCGCAAATGATTGAGGCTAGCTGGTAAAGAGTACTCTGATGCAAAAGGTAGAGTCTGTAGTGCCAAGTCCATCAAGGCAATTGACTGCAGAAAATGTAGGTTTAAATGCAGTGAGAAAATAGACGAGAATTCCAGAAAAGAAATTTTTGAAAACTTTTATTGTTTATCATCCTACGAGAGGCAAAAAGATTTTATATGTGCCAACGTAGCCGAAAAGAAAACTAAAACATACGTAGATGAGGAAGTGAATCTGGTTCCAAAAAAGAGAACAAAATTCCGAAAACATACCTTCAATATTGATGGAGAGATCATTAACATTTGCAAAAATTTCTTTTCCAAAACACTGGACATTTGCAAAGCCTACATAGATCATGCTCTGTCTAGTTGTTCACATGAAACATTCACCGGATTAGAAAATAGAGGTCGCCACCCTGCACATAACAAAACTCATCAAGAAAAAGTAAATATTGTACATAAACATATTGAGTCGTTTCCACTTGTAGAATCTCACTACACCCGAAGCAGAACGAAACGAAAGTACCTTCCATCAGGGTTAAGTATTGCTAAACTTTCTGGGCTCTATGTGGAGCACTGCAAAAAACAGCATTGTGAACCGGTAACCATTGGTGTCTATCGAAAATATTTTAATGAACATTTTAACCTATCATTTCACACGCCAAAAAAAGGACCAATATGCCCATTGTTCCAAATATTATAATGCGAAAAAGGAGACAATGTTAACTGAAGAAATAGAACAGGGATTTTGAGGAACATCAGTTGAGAAAGAAGTTAGCAAGGAATGAGAAACAAAAGGACAAAGAACAGGCCAAACTGGATCCAACTCATCATGCTGTATGTTTTGACTTAGAGGCTGTGTTGTCAACACCTTGCAGCCAAGTAAGTTCTGTTTACTACAAAAGGAAGCTCAGCTGGTACAATCTTTCGGTTTATTCTCTGGGTGACAAGAGTGCCTATACCTATTTTTGGAATGAGACCGATGGAAACAGAGGGTCCTGTGAAATTGGAACATGTCTGTATCTCTATCTGGAAACTCTACCAACATCAATAACAAATGTTGTTTTGTTCTCTGATTTCTGTACTGGACAGAACAGGAACAAGTTTAGTGCAGCGACTCTTATTTCTGCTGCCCACAATATCCAACATTTAGACACCATCAACCATAAGTTTTTGGAATCGGGACATACACAAATGGAATGTGATTCCATGCACTCAGCTATTGAATTTGTGAAAAAATCAACATCAATATACGAACCATCACAATGGGACACAGTTATCAGCATGGCACGGCACAACAATCAATACCATGTAGTTCCATTAACATTCAGGGGTATTATTGATTTCAAAAGGATAGGCCAGACCATTTTCAAAAGTTCAAAATTTAATTCCGATGGAGAGCGTGTAAATTGGCTACAGGTAAAATGGTTCCTATTAAGAAGAAACCACCCAAATTCTGTTTTCTATAAGACCAGCTTTGAAGCTAGGGATTTCCAGGAAATTACATTGAGGCAGAAAACAAGAAAAGGGAGAATTGCTGAATCTGCAACATCTGATCGTCAAAAGTGTTATACCACCAAGCTACCCATATCAGGTGCCAAACTGAAGGACTTGTTAGATTTGTGTTCATCTGGGGTGATACCCGAAAGACACCACCAGTTCTATCAAAACCTAGAGTGACACGTCAAAGCGAGACTGCCTACCTGAACCTGATTTTCGTGAATCAAGCTCAGACACTGAAGATGAATAATTTTAAAAACATTACATTTCGTTCTGTAAATAGTGTATAATAGTAATGTTATATTGATTTTACTCAACATGGAATCAGACCCAGTAACTGGCATTAATTGTGGGCACATAATGGTCATAGTGCCATGTATACAGTTCAGTTATTCAGAGGTTATTTGCTATGGACTATGACAGACTAATGTGCTGAAGATAATCCCAGTAAGTACATTCAACTTTCATTGGCATGAAAGCATGATGTTGCATCAGGTGTGCATGCCTCGTAGTTGGGATTAGAATCATTTATCCAATTTCCTAATACAGTTTTTAAAAAATGTTAATATTTTAAATTTCACCTTTTTTTCAAAAATGAGTGTCACACTTTTTCAATGTACCAAACAAATATGAACATCACTAGAACCAGTTCGTTGTGCTGGTTCTGATGATATCCATATCTTCAGTGAAAAGTGTGGCTGTGGTAATTTTATTTAGGTTAATTTTGGTATTTCAACCGCTATATGAGATAAAGGGTTAAACAGCAGCCACGCTTTATGTATAATTGTATAATGGGTCAACCTTTACTTCAATACAGTGATTAAGTCTAACCAGCATAGGTCTTACAAGGCCCTAGATACCTAAACCTCCTTGGTGAAATCATAAATATGGATGGCCTTGTAACAGATTCAGTGTTTCGGTTCCGACAACATGTATATTTTTATACTTTTATTGAGACAAATTGATGCAATTTTCCAAACAAGTACTGCTCGTAGCCTATTTTCCAAAGAAGTGTATTGGATAATGGGTTGTAGCATTACATCTGTCCTTCTCTTCATCACACTGAAATGACACCATACAGAGGTAATTCCCCCTGACTCCTGTATTTCTAATAAACAATCTATCCAGTGTGACTGCTACAGCAACTTACATCCTTGTAATTTATTTTTTTTATTTTTTTATTGTCATTCATTCCCAAACATGGGTATATGACATGAAATATATAGTAAAACATATTCAAATATGAACACATGAATGATACAAAACAAACAAACAGAAGAAAAAGAAGAAAAAAAAATAAATATTGAATGAAGTTTGAATGAATGAAGTTTATTCAACAATATACCATATTCACATGTTAGATTTGTACAGAAAGATTTTCATTACAAGGTATAGTGGTACATTGTTAGGAGACAACATAGCCACATTGGCTGTCTTCCTGTCGTCCCCGGGAAAAGCCACATTGGCTGTCTTCCTGTCGTCCCCGGGAAATATGTAAATAAAACTACACTGTCATAGAGTAGACTGGATTATGTCTACAATTACCACTGCCTATGGCTCAACAGTAGAATAACTGATGAAAGAAAGACCTCGAATCTGTATTTGGCCCTCCAACCATCCTGATTGAAAGATTACACAACATGTGCAGACATTTTATGTTATGGTTATTCTGTGAGTTAAATTAAATTAGGTTAAATTAAATAAGATTAAATTATGTTGAAATAACTCAAATTAAATTGAATTAAATTAAGCCAAATTAAGTTAAGTTAAATTAAATTTAAATTAAATCCCCGCCCAACGCAGATAGAAGATGACACCGGCAAAATAAATTATCGAATAACCAAACAGTTTCATTTGTCGCCTCAAAAGCACAGCCCACGACCCCCTTCCCCTCCCCCACCAGAACAAGTTCCACGAGCTCACTCCAATTGAGGGGCCATAAGCTACGCTTCCAATATAAAAACCCAAGAAGTATGATAAAATTTGAATACCAAATTTTGTGAGTGACGCTAGCCAGTTTTGCCTGCCACTTCGAGCAAGGAGCCAATCAAATCATTTCCTGCTGACGGAACAAAGCCCAAGACCCCCACTGAAACTGGCTCCACGAGTTAGTTCCAGTGAGGGCTAAGCGTTTCTATAGAATGGCGAGATAATATTCAAAGTTAATCAGTTTTGGTGAAGGGTCAAAACACATTAAACGTGGTTAATTCGAGGTCAGTTGGACGAGATAGCAGGTGAAATCCCAGTTGTGGTCAGACAGATGAAGACTTGCGGCAAGCGGTTTCCTTTTCCTTGGCGACCCAAAACAAACGGCGCCTTGAGCAGAAGCACTTCAAATCGGGAAAGGAGCGATGGGGAGGTGGAAGTATCTGTTTTGAAGTGGAGCTGGCCTCACCCTTCCTGCATCCATCATTCCGATGCACATCTCTCTCTCTCTCTCTCTCTCTCTCTCTCTCTCTCTCTCTCTCTCTGTGTCTTGGGTCCCACTGGGAAGTATTGAAGCGCGCATGTGTCATTGAGCGTTAGGTCTACAGTCTGGGCACATATGGGTAGCTTTCTATACATTTATTAACAAACTGTTTCTTGAAGACGTGCCTGGGGAGGGCCCGTAAGTTGGTATCAATTTCATTCCAAATTTTTGGGAAACTATGTTTTGGCAGGTTAGCAGAGAATTGGGTTCTAGCTTTGTGCGACTGTATTATGCCAACTTGTCTTGTTCGACTTCCAGCTGAAGAATGTATATTGAAAAATGTTTTGAAAGAATCCGGTAAATTATCATTCTGCCAATCATGCATAAATAACGAAACGTTCAATTTATAGAGATCGTTAAATTTCAAGATGTTATTGGCCTTGAATAGGGGATCAGTGTGGCTATTGAACTTCTTACAACTAATTACTCGCATAGCGCGTTTTTGCAGAGAATTTATTTTACTGTTAGATGACCCGTGGCCCCAGATTTGAATTGCATATAGCAAGTGACTATGAACTAAGGTATAGTACAATAATTTCAATGATTTCTTGGGAAGCACATTTTTTACTTTGTTCAGACAATAAACTGCGCTTGACATCTTGGAACATATTGTGGAAGTGTGGTACTTAAAGTTGAGATTTTCGTCAAGGTATACTCCTAAGAACTTAACCACTTTATCTTGTTGGGAGTTACCAACGGGTGAGAGCTTGGTATCGTTAAGAAAGATGTTTAGCAAATCAGATTTGTGCGGACTGTTTGGTGGGTGAAGCATGATGTACTTACACTTATTGGCGTTTACCTGGAGTTTGTTACAACAACACCAGTCGAATATTTTATTCAGTTCAGTATTCACATTAGTCTCCAGTGTATTCAGGTCATGTCCAGCTGTAAACGGGGTTGTGTCATCAGCAAAGGACAGTAAATTGAGCACAGTGGAGTATCTCATATCATTGACGTAAAGTAAGAAGAGAATAGGTCCCAACACAGACCCCTGGGGGACCCCGCAAGTTACATGTCGGTTTGGAGATCGGTTCGAATTATACTCCACAAATTGTTCTCTATCTGATAAATAACTTTGGAACCAAATTTTACTTATCCCTCTTATTCCGTAAAATTCCAGTTTACTAAGTAATATTTCATGGCTGATCGAATCAAATGCCTTGGACAAATCTATGAAGACGGCAAGAGTAGAGTCTTTTGTTGGCTTATCGTTACATTCAGCAACATGCTGCAAAAGGTGCATGATGGGATGGAAAGTGGAGTGTTTTTTGCGAAAGACGTACTGATGTTCGTACAAAATATTAAAATCATTCAGAAAATTAGAGAGTCTCTGGTTCATTATTTTCTCCAGAATTTTGGAAAAAGCTGGTAATAAGCTAATCGGTCTGTAGTTACCTAGCTCGCGGGAATTATTACCCCCTTTAAAGACAGGTATTACCTTTGCTATTTTCATTTTATCGGGGACTTTGCCTTGGATAAATGATTGATTGAAGATATGAACCAAGGGTTTAGCGACCTCAGAAATTGTCCCTTTCATAATTCTGGTAGATAAATTGAAAGCGTCGGTACTCACTTTCCCTTTCAGTTTTTCGGCTGTCAATATAATTTCTTGCTCGTTTGTTGGGGTTATAAAAAAAGAGTCGGGGTAATTTCCATTCATAAAATCACCGAAGTTGTTAATAGGGGTCGGCACGTGATCGCTAATAGTCTGACCAATTTCTGCAAAGTAATCATTAAAACTGGAGGCGATTTTTTCAGGGGTCAGTTATTTGAACATTATTATGAGATATACTGGGTAGGAGTGTCGCCTCGGATTTTTATTTTTTGATTATACTACGAAGTATTTGCCATGTTTTTTTAGAGTCATGTTTGTTGATTTCTATAATATCATTATAGTATGCCGCCTTACTTCGTCTCTTTACTTGATTGAAAATTACGGAGAACATTTTGTAATTATTTATATTAACTTCCGTGGGCTTTCTCAGTTTCAGTAGGTAAAGTTTGTTTTTAGTTAGGGAGGACTGTAACAGACCCGATGTCATCCACGGCTGACGTTTTATGAGCTTTTTAGGTAAGTTTACGCTTCTCAGGGGGAAAGCGTATTCGAATGTGTCAAGATAAATATCCATAAACGCTTCGTATGCTGCATTGGCACACATACAGCTATAAACTGGATCGAAGCTGGTGTTGTGTAGCCTAGTATTGAATAGGTCCATATTTTCTCTATTGAATGATCTTCTGAGTGAGGGTAATGTTTTGTTAGGCTCACTATCACCTTCCTGTATATAGAATGTGGCGAAGTGATCTGAGATATCAGTTATTATTATTCCTGCGTGATAGCTGAGACATTATTGGAATAGATATGGTCGATTAGGGTTGCCGAATGCTCGGTTATTCTCGTGGGTTTTGTTATGACTGGCATGAATCCGTCACTAAACATATTATCCATAAATGAGTTAGTTTTACTGTGGTTGTTAAAATTGAGCAAGTCTATATTAAAGTCGCCAAGCAGGAAAGCCTTGCTGTGCTCCACGTTGATTTTAGTGAGAATATCATTTACAGAAGAGACAAACACATCGATATCTGCCAAAGGTGCGGAGTTTGGCCTATATATGCATCCAACAATATAGCGTCCTGGGTTGATCTCCACGAAAATAGTTTCAATGACATGGGGAATGAAGATCGCTAGGTCGGATCTCAATCTGAAAGAAACATTCTCAGAAACAAAAAGTCCTACACCCCCTCTGCCGTCATCCGGACTTGGGCGAGTCTTATAGACAAGTGGATGGTAGCCATTGATTTTATAATTGATGTGTTTATGTAGTTTGAAAATTTCAGTGAGACCAATCACGTCAAACATGTTCTCACCTTGTTGAATGTCGCAGAGGAAGTTGGTGAATGAGTCCCAGTTGGCATTAAGGCTTCTGCAGTTTTGGCTTAGAAGGGTTACGTTTTTTCCTCGTCTGCGGAAAGCTTGTTTAAAGTTGGAAGGGGAAAAATAATTGCAGGAATGACCATGAATAGTGAAAGGGGACTCTGAATCATCGTCCTGTATTGAGTGATTATACTTGAATGCAAAATTGTATTGGTCATCACTCTGTATCTCGTCCAAAGCTATGTTTTCATTCGCCATGAGTAAGCATCGTGAAAGATAAAAATATGTGAGCCATAGACAGTGGTGGAACAAAAGTTAATGAACTTTTGTAGTGAAAGCTAGACAAAAACATATAACAGATGAACAAATTCAGCTTGTGACAGCTGGTCATAAATTCAAAAATAAAATATAATCTATATATATGTGTGTCGCTGTGGAAGACTATTTGTCAGAGGTGTCTCATATTTCTATAGTGCACACGGGCATTACTACTGACACGTGTTAAGCATATCGGTGAACCCTTGAAGAGGGGATCGAGGTTGACAAGAAAAATAAAAGCAAAAAAAAAAAAAAATATGTTCAGGAAGTGACTGGTGACACGTGTTAGGCATTTCGGTGAACCCTTGAAGAGGGGGTGGGGATTGGTAAGAAAAAGAGAGAAAAAAAATGAGGTTCAGTGAGTGACTCGACAAATTATAGTCCTTCTACCTGTCAGGAGTGTATACTATCGAGGGGGTTATACGATTGCAGAAACTTGACGGGAGCTGTACGATAAGTGGGTTCCCTGGGAAGCAATATTATTGGAGGGGCAGGTAGTCACAAGCCCGGGAAAAATTAGCTCAGGGTCCATTCAGTTCATATGTATACAGGACTGGTTCTCATTTAGCCACCCGAGTTCTGTATTTCGAAGGGGTACCACCAGTCGATATCTGCTGTTGTTTGTAAGGCCTGGCCAACTTAGCATTAGCTCCGAGATGTTAGGGAGACTGGCTCCACCAATATAACTGGTAAGTGGACCCAACTCTGGCAGAAGCTGGCATATTTCACTAGGTGGAGAGGGGAAATGCGAAGCTTCAGTCAACGGACCTCGGGGTGAGACTTGGAGGTCCGTTGGCTCGGGCTATGCAAAAGACAAAGACAGGCTCACATCTGGGGGTCGCCCAGGTAGCGATACACAGTTTGCGGTTTAGCGACATGCATCCAGTGCTCCCAGCCCAGATATAAGAAGCAGACAGATACACTGATGAAAAGCAATATTCTTGTACAGTACATGGAGGGCGGACCACATAGTAAAATAAACTGGTAAATATCTTTACCAGATAAATTTTGTTCTTTTTCATAATATACAAACTAACTGAGAACTTTTTATAAGTCTCAACGAATATGCACTCTCAATATCTGGCAATGAAAAAAAAAAAAAAATATGTAAAAAAAAAACAAAAACTGTTACATGTTTCCTACCCCCAATAGCAAGACTCAAGTGCTTTTTATAAGTCACAACGAATATGCACACACAATATCTGGCAATGAAAAAGAAAAAAAAAAAAAAAAAAAAAAAAAAAAACTGTTACATGTTTCCAACCCCCAATAGCAAGACTCACGTGTTAGTCTTAATATTGTATGTGTAATATTGAGTCCGAAACTTTTTTTCTTATTTTATTTAACTTGGAGGTCAAATCCGAGTACACCTTAATCATATTTCACTGCTAATTGGCAGGTATTTAAAGACTCCAGCGTTGTTCCATATTTAATCTAATTTAGTGGTGAAATCAGGGTATACCTTAATCATATTTCACTGCAAATTGACATGCATTTTAAGACCCCAACGTTATTAAATCATAGGCCCCCGTATCCCACTCCACCAACCATGGCCTGCCCCCGACAGTAACAGAACTCTCAGTACTGCAACCTGAGAGCCCTGGCACAACCGCTATCAGAATGTTAGGTATACAGTTTGGGCTGCGGTTTGTTCACCGATTCATAATGCGCAATAGGTCTGTTAGACTGCACACACGGCCATCAGAGTATAGTACCGTCTGGCGCCGACAATAACAGATCTCTCAATTATTACTGACTGAGGGCTCGGGCACTGTCGGCGCAGGCTAGACACGGTTCACGGGGTAAAAATTACAGCATACTGTTTGGGCAGAGGTTTGTTTACCGATTCACCCTACACCAACTACACACTTACACTCCCCTCACCTAACAGTGGACACACACACATCCCCACCCCAAACCCACTCACATAATGGAAAGTTATAGAAAGTTATGTAGCAGAGTGGTTTCAGGGTTTGAGCGTGCAATATCAGGAATATGATTATCTCGATACGAAATGTTGTTCAGGGCCTATTAAGAACACATCTGTTTGGGAAACTAAATAAAATATCAGTTCTCCTTGAAATGATTATTGTTCTTTAATATTCCTGATCCTCGGGCCATTGTGACGAGGTCATTGTCACATTGGGCATGTTACGGCTCTTCGAGCAACAGTGTTGCAATTAATGGTATAGACTGATCTGACAGAAAGTTATTTTGCCATCTGAAAATTGTTTGGAATAATAGTGACCTCAATTTCTCGCGATAAAAAACTCACCCGGCTCAAGCCCTCAATACAGAGGACGATTCGACATCCGAAGGTGTTATTGCAGAGGCATGAAAAACAATTCACACGCACATACAGGACGTGTTACTTTCTCACTCGATCTTTCTGCAATACTGGATACAGAGGACAGCAAACACGTCGTGTATTGAGGATACCTGGAGCTCACAAGATATACCCAAGCCTTGCTTGACCTAGTGCGAAAATAGGAGCTGTTTCTTTAGTCGTTCATACCGCTTTGATTGACCTAGTGTTATATAACACTTTAAACATTATAAGACATTTTTAACCGAATAAGTACGTTATTTGAGGCTAAGGACTGCGGTATGTACACTTGTATACAACATTCACAGTGGCTATTTAGTTCATCTAATGAGGATGGGCCGTTGGACCCGGTGCATTACGGGCTTTAACACTTTACCTGTTGGTGGTGGATAGTTCTTTCCCAGATAGCAGATTTCTTGCCACTAAGATAAGTAAAGTTTAGTAATTTTGAAATACCTTCATCCACTATAAATTAAAGCATTGTTTGGACCAATGATTTTTTCCAATTAAAGTTACAAAAGACTTTCATCAAATCCAGCCATGGCTGCTTTACAGCAGCCAAGACTGGATTTTGACAAAAAGATAGTTTCAAACATGCCCAGTAAAGCATAAATGGGATACAGCTTAAGGACATAGAAAAATTACACTTCTTGGGTTGGTGCATATAGATATTGCTGGGATTTACTGTGCTTTTGCACTTTACCTGCTGTTAACTGATATTTCTATCCAGTGCAGCAAACATCTTACTGTAAGAATAAGTAAACTTAGGGCAATTTTAAATTATATACACATCTATAAATTAAGTCACCGTTTGAACCAGCCATTTTTGATTTAAATTTCCAAAAGATTTCCATCAGATCCTGCTATGGTTGCCGACCAGCAGCCTGGACTGGATCTGGTAAAAATATTTTCGAAAATACTGAGACACAACTAGGGTATAACTTAAAAACACAGTGAAAAAACACTTCTTGAGTAGGTGCATATTCATGTTGCTTTGATTTAGCAGGTGCTTACTGGGCTTTAACTCTTCACCTGCTGTCGACAAATATTCCTGCAGTGAACAGCAATTTTCTTGCTACTGAAATAAGTTAATTTGGGGCAGTCTAAATTATATTCACCCCCTATAAATTATATCACTGTTTGAACCAATGATTTCGTGAATTAAATTTCCCAAAGATTTTCACCAAATCCAGCCATGGCTGTATTACAGCAGACAAGACCGGATCTGACAAAGAAAAAATATTTTCAAACATATTTAGTAAACCACAAGTGGGTACAACTTAAGGACACAGAAAAAATTACACTTCCTAACCGGAGTTGGTGCATATTCGTATTGCTGGGATTTACCAGGCGTATGCTGGGCTTTAACACTTTACCTACTCATCGCGGTTATTCCTATCCTGTGCAGCAAATCTCTTAGCACTAGAATAAATAAATTTATGGCATTTTATATTAAATTCACCCCCTATAAGTTAAAATCTCTGTTTGGACTAATAATTGTTTCAGTTAAATTTCCAACAGATTTCCATTAGATTCGGCTGTGGTTGCCATACAGCAACTCAGAATGGAATTGGTAAAAAATATTATCAAAAATACTCAGACATAAATAGGGACAACTTCAAAACATAAAAATGACACTTCTTGGGATGGTGCATTTTCATATTGCTAGGATTACCAAGCGCACACTGGGCTTTGGCACTTTACCTACTGCTGGCAGATAAAGCTGCCCTGTGCGTTATGTAAATTCAGGGCATTCTGAATTAAATTTACCCTATATAAGTTAAATCCCTGTTTGAAGCAATGGATTTTTTCAGTCAAATTTTCAAAAGATTCTCACCAAATCCAGCCGTGGCTGCCCTACAGCAGCCCAGACTGGGTTTGGTAAAACCATTTGCAAGAATACTCAGTTAAGTATAATTGGGTACAACTTAACAACAGGATATTCCTGTCCTGTACAACAAATCTATTGTCACTAGAATTAATAAATTTAGGGCATTGTATTTACATTTTATATTCCTGTCCTGTACAACAAATCTATTGCCACTAGAATTAATAAATTTAGGGCATTTTATTTACATATTATATTCCCGTCCTGTACAACAAATCTATTGCCACTAGAATTAATAAATTTAGGGCATTTTATTTACATATTATATTCCCGTCCTGTACAACAAATCTATTGCCACTAGAATTAATAAATTTACGGTATTTTATTTACGTTATTTGTGTTTTATTTACGTTCACGTCTGTAAATAAAATCACTTTTTGAACCAATGATTTTTCAGTTAAATGTTCAAAAGATTACTTAACAACAGAATATTCCTGTCGTGTACAGGAAATTTCTTGCCACTAAAATTAGTTAATTTATGGCGTTGTAAGTTAAATTCCCGACAGTAAAAATTAAATCACTGATTGAACCACTGATTTTTTCAGTTAGATTTTAAAAAGATTTCCATCACAACCGACCATGGCTGCTTTGCTGATGCCCAGACTGGTTTGGGCAAAAACATTTTCAACTTACTCAGTGCAGCATAAATGGGGCACAACTTAAGGACAGGGAAGAATTAAACTTTTTGAGTTGGTACATGTTCATATTTCTGGGATTTACCAAGTGCAAACTGGGTTTTAACATTTTACCTACTGCTGGTGAGTATTTCTGTCCTGTGCAACAAATTTCTTGTTACTAGAATAAGTAAATTTTGTGCAGTTTAAATTAAGTTCACCCACTTTTAGATTATATCACTGTTTGAGCTCAGCCAATGATTCTTGAGTTAAATTTCCAGAAGATCCTCATCATTTCCAGCCATGGTAGTATTACAACAGCCATGAGTGGACCTGATAAGGATATTCAGGAAAAATGTTTAGTGGGTTAAAAGATAAGCTAATTTCAGCTCTTACAATTTTAATAAACATTACACATTATTTGAGTGTGTACGTGTTTTTATAACATGTACAGTTCTGGCCAAATGTATATATGTTGTAATTGAGTGTGGTGTAACTGTAAATACAACATAATTGCCGTTTTCAGCTGTACGACAATTATGCTGTTTTTACAGTTATTTTTAGTTAATCGTATTGTTTATTTATTTTTATTTATTTATTTTATTTGGTGTAACTGAGTGTGGTGTAACTGTAAATACAACATAATTGCCGCTTTCAGCTGTACGACAATTATGCTGTTTTTACAGTTATGTTTAGTTAATCGTACTGTTTATTTTCAGTTAAAGACACCGTTTATATTCATCAGACAGCTTTTGACTTAAGGCTGTTACACAGTAACTGGCAAAATTATCATATTTCTTGTAGACTCGATATAGGCTTGATTTTGTCTGAGTTTTTATATTTTATAAAAATCTTTCCACGTGAAGTCCACGAATCCTCCACCGTGTCGTGAGTCTTGGCTGCTTTCAGCAGAGTTTGATTCGTTGAGGTTAAGTCTTCTCTTACAACTATTCCGGTACCCTTAAGTTTTTTTCTGTTTCTTATCATTAATAGTTTTGATTTCCTTGAGACAAATTTAACAATAATTGCCCGAGGATGGTCCACATTGAACTTCCCAAGCCTGTGGGCAATACTAATATCAGTAGAGCTAATGTCTACACCAAGTTTATCTTTGCATAAGTTCAGCATAAGTTCAAAACATTTTCTTCACATTTAGAGATGTGTTCATTTTTATCATTGTCAGGAATCCCGAAAATTTGTACACTCTCTTGGCGTATATGCTGCTCCAGATTATTATTTTGAGATTTTAAGTCAAGGATATTTTTGTTAAGTCTACTAATTTGTTCGTTTTTAGATTCAAGTTCCAATTTAACGGATGCTATCTCATTTTTCAAAGTGTCATTATTCATTTCAATGTCCAGAAGTCTACTTTCCAGGATGCTGGTAACACTGTTGAGTTTCAAGAATATTTCGTCCTTTACACCGTTAATTATGTGACTCAACTGCCTGCTTTTGACGAGCGGAGCAACTACAGTATCGAGGGTATCTTTGGTCACAACATTATCTAATTTACGATTTATATCATTCAATATTGCCTCAGTACCGCCCTAGTCAGTTGCATAAGTCTTAATACTCTTTTGACCGGGTGTCGTGGTGGTATGAGCGGCTGGTTTATCAGCCCTATCAGGCTTTTGCTTTTTCGAGGGTTGAGACATTCTTGATGTTTTTTTTACCTGGCTGTTGAAACTGTCACTCAGATTCAAACTTTCATCAGCACTGGAAACTGATCTCGCAGTCGTTGACCTCTTCATACCACAATAATAACTCCACGAAAGCCTTCATGAGGAAATATCACTTCAGGTAAATCGAATATCAGATATCCAATGTCCAATGACGAATATGTTATTTCCGATATAACTTTAGTCGATTCAATTCAAAAGTATTAATAGAATACAAACATATCGATTGTGGAGAAGTTTTTATCTAGAACTACACTTTGAGCTTCCATGAGCCGAATTCCACACAGCTAATAACACTCACAAAATCAAGTGACAAGGAACCGCCATGTTGGTGTGAAGAAATTTCTGACATCCACTCACTTCAAAATTGAGAAAGACAAAAAAATGATAATAACGACCACAACTGGTATATATGTCACATGCCTGGACTCCTCAATGTTAGGATATACTCAAAAGCACATCTTTACAACAACAAAATGTCTATATAATAACTAAATTCTCAACGTCCCCCGCAGCGACACAAACACGTACAAGTCTAGTCCGCCATTTGATATTATTGAAACCAGATGTTCTCAGTTCTTTGTGAACCTCTACACTATAAGCCTACAACAGCCAGTCACCTAATTAATTGTCAATTAATTCTAAGCAGCAAATGTTTTCTCAACAGGTGTTTATGATAAACTATCACCAATATATCAATCTTCATAGTGGAGAAGTATTTTAAGTTGATATCTGTCTAATATGTACATTTGGATGACATTGAACATTAAAGTTTGATTTTCTGTGCAATGCAGACAAAATTTATACTGGGTTATAGCACTGATGTGTCGATTTGTTCCTAGTGCAGATGTGAAGGCAACATTCAAAGAACTGATTAGTGTGTCTAGTGTCAAAACTGCACCACTATTTGAATACTTTGAAAACACATACATTGGAAAGTTCAGCACCCAAAGCGGTAGTGAAGAAGGGGGGCTGGTGTTGCGCCTGGATCGCAAGGAGCCCTTGTTTCATTTGGACATTTGGAATGTTTATGACCGAGCACTGACTGAATCACCCCATATGACAAATCACCTTGAGGGGTGGCATTGTAGATTTCGTGCTGTGGTGGGAAATGTCATCCTATTTTCTATGAGTTCCTCCTTAGGTTGAAAGAGGAGCAATCACACACAGAGACCATTATGCAACAACTAATTGCTGGACAAACACCTGGTCAAACTCGTAAAAAAAAATACACTTTAGTGAACAAAAAAATCAGTAAGATTGTTTCAGAGTATTCTTTAAGACCACGGTTACATTATCTTCGTGGGATTGCATACAACCTAAAGTTTTAGATGTATTATACATTATTATGTGTTATCATGATGAAGGTTTGAGTCTTTGAGTGCTTAGAATCTGGAATCAAAACCCTCGCCTGTCTCAGATTACCAGCGTGGAATTGCAACCCGGCGTTCTTAATGCTCTCTCTCTCTTCTCTCTTTTGCTCTGTCTCCCCATTTCTCTTTCAAGAGAGAGAGGGTGAGACAGAGAGAAAGAGAAAAATGAAGACAGAGAAATTTTCCACCAAGACCATTTAGGATCTAGACAAAATACCCTAAAACCTTGGCATGTCTAATGTAGTGGATTACCAATGTGGGATTGCAACCTAGAGTTCTTAATGCTCTCTCCCTCTCTTTTCTCTTTTTCGCTCTGTTTACCCCTTTCTTTTTCAAGAGAGAGAGGGGGTGAGATAGAGCGAAATAGTGAAAGGAAAGCAGAGAAGTTAGGATTTAGACAGAAATCCCCCAAAAGCCCCATCTATCCCGTGTCTTATGATATTGATTCTTGTGCTTGTTTCTTTCTTGAATGTTTTTTTTTTCTTTTCTTATTATTCTGTTCTATTATACATTACATGTGATTTATGTGCTTTATTAGCTATTTCTGAGTGCAAAATAAACAATGTTTTCAAAGACCTCTTTTTTTATTTCGTGTGCCCAAAATGGAAATTAATTCTCTCACAAAATTCCGCCAGCAATATACACCAACCAACCAACCATAAGAATTCAAATAAAAATTTTCAGAGAAACTTTTGCAGAAAATTCGACGAAAGTTCGTCGAAAATTTTTATTCGACCAACTGTCCATTCGACCAAGTGTTGGTTCGACCAAGTGTCCATTTGACCAAGTGTCATGTCACACTCTGAAAACATCTTGTAGATTTTTAAGAAAAGATGGCCATTTGCAGTTCTTGGTGTGACATTACAAGTTGCATAGAAAAATATTCCTGTTAGCACTTATTAATCCTCTACAGGCTGCCAGACATCAATATTTTGGATACATTTGAGATAAAATGGGCCATTTTCAAATAACCACAGCACTCACTAGGTATGTGTCAAACAAAGATAACTCCTTTTGTCGGTCATTGACTTGTCGGACAACGCTATTGATATTAACCCTCTCCACCATTAATGATGGTTTTCTCATGACATCAATAAAGGAACTGAACTTCACTGAGACAGTTAAAAACAATTCATCAGACACTCTCTAGGGTCATGGAAATTCATGGAATTTCATCTGGAAAAGCCATGATTCTCCAGAATCATAAAGTCTAGTTAGTCTTTTCCCTCTGGAAAAGACTCTTGTTATTCTACGGATTATTATTAGGCTTTTCCCTCTGGAAAAGACTATTGCTTTTCTATGGATTATTATTTTTTAGGCTTTTTCCTCTGGAAAAGACTATTGTTTTTCTACGGATGATTATTAGGCTTTTCCCTCTGGAAAAGACTTTTGTTTTTCTATGAATTATTATTATTTTTTTTTTTTTTTTTTTTTTTTCCCACACATTTTTGTCTGTACGATTCAGAAGCCATTTTCAAACCGATTTTCACACAATTTGGCACACGTATAGAGGGGCAAAAAATCTAAAAATGTACAAAAAAAAAAGCGGAATTTTCGATTTAACCCTTATTTCACCAGAATTGGCTAAAAACTGCCAAAATTGGGGTTTATCGGCACTTTCTCGAAACACGTCTTGTAGATTTTTTTTAAACATTCATCATCGCTAGACCTGCTCATGACACGACCTTTGATACACACGACATATTAGGCGATGCATATGGTAACCTCCACAGGCTGCCAAACATCGAAATTTTGATGAAATGGGCCGGTTTCAGACCCCCCACAGCACCCAAACGATAACCGAGATGTAAACATAACTTCCTTTATTGGGAGTGGAATTCACCTAGGATCATTTTTGTAAGTAATAAGGGTGTTCAAAAATCCAAGCGTTAACCCGTTTTGGGCTGGTTAAACAGCAATACCCCCATAAAGCTAAAAAATTCATGTTTTTCGAGTCTTGTAGATTTTCAAGAAAAATTTGTCACTCCTAGGCCTTGGGGTGACAATAGAAGTTGCATGGACAAAATACTGCGGTGAGCATTTGTTAACCCTCCAAGGGCTGATAAAGTCAAAATTGTGATAAAAAAGGCTGTTTTTGTATGCCAACAGCACCCAATGTGTACGTCACAAAGAAAAGTGCCTTCCTTTATCGAGCACACAATCTATATGCTAACATTTCTGTAAGTAGTAAGGGTATTCAAAAGTCGAAGTTTTAACCCATTTTGGACAGGCTAAAGAGAGAGACCCCTTCAAATCTTAAAATTCCCATTTTCTGTGGATTTCTCTATAAACATCCTGTAGGTTTTCAAGAAAAATTGACTACTCGCAGGTCTTTGTGTGATATTACAAGTTGCATGGACAAAATATTCCGGTGAGCGTTTATTAACCCTCTAGAGGCTGCCAAGCATCGTAATTTTGTTGAAATGGGCTGTTTTAGGACACGCACAGCACCCAATGTGTACCTGAGAAATAAACATAATCTCCTTTGTTGGAAGTGGAATTCATCGAGGGCCATTTTTGTAAGTAATAAGAGTATTCAAAAAACCAAGCTTTAACCCCTTTTGTGGTTATCAATAGTGATACCCATCAAAAGCTTAAAAATTTATGTTTTTCCTGGATTTCTTTACAAACATCTGATAGAGTTTTCAAGAGAAAATGGCCACTGATAGGTCTTGGTGTTACATTACCAGTTGATAGGATAAATTATTCCGGGAAGCATTTATTAACCCTCCATGGACTGCTAAATGTGAAAATTTTGAAAAAATAGTCTGGTTTTGGACACCAACAACATCAAATGGGAATGCAACAGAGATGCATAACTTCTTCTACCGGACGCAAAACTGACAAGGAAACATTTTTGTAAGTAGTAAGTGTATTCAAAAATCAGGGTCTTAACCCATTTTTGACTAGTTAAAGAGATATACCCCTTAAAAGCTTAAAATTCCCGTTTTCTGTGGATTTCTCATAACAATATTTCAAGAAAAATTGACCTTTCGCAGGTCTTGGAGTGACAGTTCAAGTTGCATGGACAAAATATTTCGGTAAGCATTTGTTAACCCTCCAGAGGCTGCCAAGCATAGACATTTGGAGAAAATGGGCTGTTCTTGGGCAACCATAACACCAAATGTGCACCTGCGAGATAAACATATCCCCCTTCATTGGAAGTGGAATTCACTGATGATCATTTTTGTAATTTGTAAGTAATGAAGGTATTCATAAAACCAAGCATTAACCCGCTTAGGGCTGATTACAGAAAGATACCCCTCAAAAGGTTAAAAATTCATGTTATCCGAGGATTTCTCTAAAAACATCTCGTAGATTTTCAAGAAAAAATGGCCATTCTCACATGTTAGTGTGACATTACAGATTGCATGTACAAAATATATATTCCTGGAAGCATTTGTTAACCCAATGCAGGTTCTCAAACATCAAAATGTTTTTAAAATGGGCTGTGTTTGCATACCCACAGCACCCGAATTTGAGACGAGAGATCAAAATAAGTGGAAGTAGAATTCACTGAGAATTATTTTTGGAAGTAATAAGAGTATTCAAAAAACAACACTTAACCCATTTTGGGCTGGATAAACAATGATACCCATCAAAAGCTTAAAATTCATGTTTTCCCTGGATTTCTCTGAAAACATCTTGTAGATTTTAAAGAAGAAAAATTCATGTTTTCCCTGGATTTCTCTGAAAACATCTTGTAGATTTTAAAGAAGAAATGGCCATTCGCAGTTCTTGGTGTGACATTACAAGTTGCATGAATGAATATTCCTGTTAGCACTTGTTAACCCTCTACAAGCTGCCAGACATCAATATTTTGGATGCATTTGAGATAAAATGGACCATTTTCAAATGGCCACAGCTCTACGTGGGTATGTGTCAAACAAACATAACTGCTTTTGTTGGTCATTAACCTGTTGGACGACGATATTGACATTAACCCACTCCACCGTTAACGGTGGTTTTTACCTAAACAATTTTTTAGCTCACCTGAGCGAAGCTCAAGGGGAGCTTTACTAATCACTTTCTGTCCGGCGTCGTCCGGCCGGCATTAACTTTACATTATCGACTTCTCCTCCTAAACCACTAGCCCAATTTTATTCAAATGTTGGCTAAATGTTTATTAGCTAATGCCTATTAAGATTTGTTCAAATGAAGTTGCCCCTCCTCCTGGGTGGTGCCACGCCCCCAAGGGGCACCAAAATCTTTGTAAATCTTCTTCTCATGAACCAGCAGTAGCAGAGACTTGATATTTGGTGTGCAGCTTCCTTTTGAGGTGTAGACTCAGATTTGTTCAAGAGAAGTTTGTGGGGCTATACTTGGCATCGTTATGGGAGGGGCAAAATTTTTGGCCCCGCCCAAAATTTCTATTTTCCAAACCGAGAGGCTGATTTGAACCAAATTTTATGTGAGGGCTTATTGGGTCATAAGTACCTAATTTATGCTGATTTTTTTTTTCCCGTAGCCCCATGGGAACCGCAGGAGCTAAAAATAGAAAAAAATTAAAACGCCCATATCTCCAAAACTGCACAGCACCGAGAATTTTTATTTGGTGTGAAGCTTCCTTAGGACCAACAGAAAGAATTGGTAAAAAAAAAATTGCCATCGGTTTCATCATAGGGTACAGTTTCGGGACTTTGAAAAAGTGCTGAGTCAGCACTTTTTAACACTGTAGGCAATGGGAAAAACATTAAAAAATCTTCTTCTCCAGATCCAGCAGGCAGAATCTTTTGATATTTGGTATGCAACATTGGAGGGTGGATCTGATTCAAGTTTGTTCAAATCGGCCCCCTGGGTTCATATTTGGGCTCAGTATAGGAGCCCGATTTCGAACTTAGTGCATTTCAGGCAAATTTCTTAAAAAATCTTCTTCTCCAGATCCAGCAGGCAGAATCTTTTGATATTTGGTATGCAACATTGTGGGGTGGATCTGATTCAAGTTTGTTCAAATCGGCCCCCTGGGTTTATATTTGGGCTCAGTATAGGAGCCCAAATTTGAACTTACTGCATTTCAGGCAAATTTCTTTGAAAATCTTCTTCTCCAGATCCAGCAGGCAGAATCTTTTGATATTTGGTATGCAACATTGTGGGGTGGATCTGATTCAAGTTTGTTCAAATCAGCCCCTTGGGTTTATATTTGGGCTCAGTATAGGAGCCCAAATTTGAACTTAGTGCTTTTCAGGCAAATTTCTTAAAAAATCTTCTTCTCCAGATCCAACAGGCAGAATCTTTTGATATTTGGTATGCAACATCGTGGGGTGGATCTGATTCTATTTTGTTGAAATCGGCTCCCTAGATTCATATTTGGGCTCACTATAGAAGCTCGAATTTGAACTTAGTGCATTTCAGGCAAATTTCTTCAAAAATCTTCTTCTCCAGATCCTGCAGGCAGAATCTTTTGATAGTTGGTATGCAACATTGTGGGGTGGATCTGATTCCAGTTTGTTCAAATCTGCCACCTGGATTCATATTTGGGCTCACTATAGAAGCCCAAATTCGAACTTGGTGCATTTCAGGCAAATTTCTTTGAAAATCTTCTTCTCAAGATCCAGCAGGCAGAATCTTGTGATATTTGGTATGCAGCATCCTTAGGGGGGTGAGATTCAAGTTTGTTCAAGCCATGTCCCTAGGTCCATATTTGGGCTCACTGTGGGAGCTTGAATTGTAACTTTGTTTGAAATGAAGAATTTTCTTAAAAAAATCTTCTTCTTCAGATCCAGCAGTCGGAATGGTTTGTTATGTGGTGAGTAGCATCCTTGGGGGGGAGGGGGGGATTCAAGGGTGTTAAAGCCAAGTCCATGGATCCATATTTGGGCTCCCTGTGGGAGCCCAAATTATAACTTAGTCAATATGAGGAATTTTTCTTTAAAAATCTTCTTCTTCAGATTCAGCAGTTGGAATGTTTTGATATTTGGCATGGAGCAACCTTAGGGGGCTGAGATTCAAGTTTGTTCAAGCCAAGTCCCTTGGTTCATATTTGGGCTCACTATGGGAGCCTGAATGACAACTTCATTCAAAATGAGGAATTTTCTTTAAAAATCTTCAGATCCAGCAGATGAATGCTTTTGATATTTTTTATGCAGCATCCTTAGGGGGGTAAGATTCAAGTTTGTTAAAGCCATGTCCCTAGGTCCATATTTGGGCTGATTGTGGGAGCTCGAATTGTAACTTGGTTCAAAATGAGGAATTTTCTTTAAAAATCTTCTTCTTCAGATCCAGCAGTCGGAATGTTTTGATATTTGGTGTGCAGAATCCTTAGGGGTGTGAGATTCAGGTTTGTTAAAGCCAAGTCCCTGGGTTCATATATGGGCTCCCTGTGGGAGCCCGAATTATGACTTAGTTCAGTATGAGGAATATTCTTTAAAAATCTTTTTTTAGATCCACTGGTCAGAATATTTGGATATTTGGTTTCAGCTTTTCTTAGGAGGAGCAGATGCAACTTGTGGAAATCAATTCTCTGGGTTGATATTTAGGCTACCATGTCAGGTGAGCGCCCTCAGGCCCCCTGGGGCCTCTTGTTTATCAAACTGAATCATTTGAGACTACTATACTCACCTTTCTCATAACATCAATGAAGGAACTTCAGTGAGACAGTTAAAAACAATTCATCAGACACTGTGGGGTCATGAAAAATCATGGGATCTCATCGGGAAAAGCCATGATTCTCCAGAATCATAAAGTCTAGTTTTTTGGGGTTTTTTTTTTTTTTTTAGGCTTTTCCCTCTGGAAAAGACTATTGTTTTTTCTTCGGATTATTATTTTTCTGTTTTTTTTTTTGTTTTTTTTTTTTTTTCCACACATTTTGTCCGTACGATTCAGAAGCCATTTTCGAACCGATTTTCACAAAATTTTGCACACACATAGAGGGGCACAAAATCTAAAAATGTACCGAAGCGGATTTTTCGATTTAACCCTTATTTTGTCAGAATTGGCAAAAAACTGTCAAAATGGGGGTTTATCGGCTCTTTCTTGAAACACGTCTTGTAGATTTTTTTTAAACATTCATCATTGCTAGACCTGCCTGTGATACGACCTTTGATACACACGACATATCAGGCGATGCATATGGTAACCCTCCACAGACTGCCAAACATCGAAATTTTGATGAAATGGGCTGTTTTCGGGCCCCCACAGCACCCAAACGAGACACGATAAATACACATAACTGCTTTTATTGGAAGTGGAATTCACCGAGGATCATTTTTGTAAGTAATAAGGGTGTTCAGAAAACCAAGCGTTAACCCGTTTTGGGCTGGTTAAACAGCAATACCCCCAAAAAGCTCAAAACTTCATGTTTTCCGTGGATTTCTCTAGACGAGTCTTGTAGATTTTCAGGAAATATTTGTCACTCCCAGGTCTTGGTGTGACATTACAAGTTGCATGGACAAAATAGTCCGGTCAGCTTTTTAGTTAACCCTCCCCGAGTTGCTAAACATAAAAATTGTGATAAAATGGGCTGTTTTTGGACACCAACAGCACCCAAACGGTATACCACAGAGAAAGTGGCCTTCATTTATCGGACGCAAAATTGATCGGAAAATATTTTTGAAAGTGGTAAGGGTATTCAAAATTCGACGTCTTAACCCATTTTGGGCTGGTTAAAGAGAGATACCCATTAAAACCTTAAAATACCCTCTTTCTGTGGATTTGTCTAAAAACATCTCGTAGGTTTTCAAGAAAAAATCGGCTATTTGTAGGTCTTGGTGTGACATTACAAGTTGCATGGACAAAATATTCCGGTCAGCATTAGTTAACCCTCCCAGGGCTCCTCAACATCAAAATTGTGATAAAATTGGCAGTTTGTGGACACCAACAGCACCCAATGGGTACACCACAAAGAAAAGCGCCTCCTTTTATCGAGTGTACAATTTATACAGAAACATTTTTGTAAGTAGTAAGGGTATTCAAAAGTCGAAGTCTTAACCCATTTTGGGTAGGCTAAGAGAGATATCCCTCAAAAGCTTTAAATTCCCATTTTCTGTGAATTTTCCTAACAGTAACTTGTAGGGTTTCAAGAAAAATGAACTATTTGTAGGTCTTTATGTGACATTACAAGTTGTAGGGACAAAATACTCCGGTGAGCATTTATTAACCATCTACAAGCTGCCAAGTATCGTAATTTTGTTGACATGGGCTGTTTTCGGACATGTACAGCACCCAATGTATACACGAGAGATAAACATAATCACCTTTGTTGGAAGTGGAATTCACAGAGGACCATTTTTGTAAGTAATAAGGGTGTTCAAAAAACCAAGCGTTAACCCCTGTTGGGGAGGTTAAAAGGGATACCCATCGAAAGCTTAAAAATCGTTTTCCCTGGATTTCTTTACAAACATCTTGTAGGGTTTTCAAGAGAAAATGGCTGTTGATAGGTCTTGGTATCACATTACCAGTTGCATAGATAACTTATTCTGGTAGGTATTTGTTAACCCTCCATGGGCTGCTAAATGTCAAAAAATTTGAAGAAATAGTCTGTTTTTGGACACTAACAACATCAAATGGAAATGCCACAGAGAAATGTAACTTCTTTTACTGGACGCAAAACTGATAGAGAAACATTTTTGTAAGTAGTAAGGATATTCAAAAATCGAGGTCTTAACCCATTGTAATAATAATAATATATACACTTATATAGCGCACGTATCACAATTTTGAAAGAGTTCCAAGGCGCTTTACAAAGATATTAGTAGGAATAAAAATTTAAGTATACAGTCCTTCCCCCATGTGTTCTTTAAAAATATTTTTCAAAAAGTAATGTTTTCAATTTGGATTTGAAGGAGTTAATGGAAGGGGCAGACTTGACGGATTCAGGTAAGCTGTTAAAAAGTTTAGGACCACTAATGCTGTAACAACGGCCTCCGTATGTTGACAAAGTAAACGATTTTTCCTTCAAAAGGGTTTGACCTGCTGAACGAAGGAGGCATTTGGATCTGTAAATTTCAACTAGCTTGGAAATATACTCTGGAGCTTGATTCAGGCATGATTTGTAAGTGAAAAGGAGAATTTTAAACTCTATTCTAGCCTTAATGGGGAGCCAGTGTAATGTTTTTAATTTGTGAGAAATGTGGTCCCTTTTCTTTGTTAAAGTAACGATGCGAGCTGCCGTATTTTGTATGACTTGTAATCTGTTAATCTGTTTACTGGTAATACCATAGAGGAGTGAGTTGCAGTAATTGAGTCGTGATGATATAAATGCATGCACAAGACATTCTGAGGCATTTTTCGTTAAGATTTTCCTCGCTCGACCAATTTTCCGAATATGTAAATTAGCTGACTGACAGATTTTTGAAATATGAGGCGCCATGGTCAAATGATTGTCAAAATAAACGCCAAGGTTCCTAACAGTTGTAGATGGGTTTATTACCTTGTCGCCTACTTTAAGGCAGGGTAGTGTATCTGGGGCAGGTCTATACCTAGATGTAAACACTATGAGTTCTGTTTTCTCGTCATTCAATTTTAATTTGTTTACCAGCATAAATTTCCTAATGTCAATGATACAACGATCCAAAATTTGAAATTTAGTTTCTATGTCCAAACTATCTGTCGGGTCAATGTCTGTGTAGATCTGTGAATCGTCGGCATAGAAGTGATAATTTGTACCATGGGAGCGTATAATTTCCCCCAGGGGCTGCATGTAAAGTGTGAAAAGAATGGGGCCTAGGACCGATCCTTGAGGTACCCCGAATCTGAGTGGCACAAGTTCCGACTGAGTGCCATCAATGGTAACACATTGAGACCTATCTGATATGTATGACTGGAACCATCTCAGTGCTGACTCACCAATACCTAATTGAGCGAGCCTATCGGATAGAATCGTATGGTCAATGGTGTCGAATGCAGCTGAGAGATCTAACAAAATTAACACAACTGCTTTTCGATGGTCAATGTATTGAAGAATATCATTTTGGACACTAAGTAGAGCTGACTCAGTAGAGTGTCCAGGACGATA
This sequence comes from Pictodentalium vernedei, assembly GCA_031216915.1. Classification (NCBI taxonomy): domain Eukaryota; kingdom Metazoa; phylum Mollusca; class Scaphopoda; order Dentaliida; family Dentaliidae; genus Pictodentalium; species Pictodentalium vernedei. Next base: position 550,454,340 of record CM062296.1, on the reverse strand, counting down.
TGCTGACTGCTTAGGTTCCATTAGTTGGTGGTCATCTAAAAACACCCTTAGCTGTTGAGCTATTACCTTGTCAATAACTTTGGATATAAATGGCAGGTTAGAAACAGGTCAATAATTTTTCAGTTCACAAGGATCTAATGAAGCTTTTTTGAGAAGAGGTGTAACTAGAGCTGTCTTGAGACATGGGGGCACATAACCATTTGATACGGACTCATTAACAATTTTTGTGATGGAATCAATGAGAGCAGGTAGACAAGATTTTAACAACGAAGTGGGTATTGGGTCCAGCGCACAACTCTTGCTTGGCGAGGTCATGATGATTTTTTCAACAGTACCCTTCGGCACTGTTTCAAATTTCAACAGACTTCCAGACATATTGGATGATGTGCTGGGAGAGGAATTCACGCTTATAGCTTGCGTTTCATCAAGTAGGTTCCTTATTTTCTCAATTTTAGAAACAAAAAAGTCCGAGAATTTGTGAGCAATTGTAGCATTTGAGAGCTCAACTGAGAATTTAGGTTTATGCCTTGTTTCCATAGACTGTAAAATTTTAAAAAGTTGCTTTTGGTCAGATTTGCAAGCTTCAACTTTACTACATAGAAACTGTTTCTTAGAGAATATTATGAGATGCTTCACAACTATACACTGGGCAATAAACATTTCACGATGTATTGTTAATTTGGTACGTCGCCATTGCCTTTCTAGCCTACGCCGCCTTTGCTTGGATGCAACAATATCATCGTTCATCCAGGGTCGGGCAGCATTTGCTGAGATAGACTTTGAAAGTAAAGGGGCAGCATCATCCAATAAGCTTTCTAAATTACAATTATAGGTGTCGACCATATCATCTAATGGCAAATTGTTTTTATCGATTTCAGCTTTGTCGACTGGTTAAGGAGATATACCCCTCAAAAGCTGAAAAATTCCCGTTTTCTGTGGATTTCTCCAAAAAATCTAGCACGTTTTCAAGAAAAATTGACCATTTGCAGGTCTTTGAGTGACATTACAAGTTGCATGGACAAAATATTCCAGTAAGCAATTATTAACCCTCCAGAGGCTGGAAAGTATATACATTTTGAGAAAATGGGCTGTTTTGGGGCACCCATAACACCCAATGTGCTCCTGCATGATAAACATAACCTTCCTCATTGGAAGTGAAATTCACTGAGGATCATTTTTGTAAGTAATGAAGGTATTCACAAAACCAAGCATTAATCCGTTTTGGGCTGGTTACAGAGCGATACCCCTCAAAAGGTTAAAAATTCATATTTTCCGACGATTTCTCTAAAAGCCTCTCGTAGGTTTTCAAGACAAATATTGGCCATTCTCATTTGAGACTACTATACTCACCTTGTATGAACTCAAAAGTAAGTGTATATTTATTTATTATCAAGAATAACCGCCCATAAGTTCCACTCTCACTGTGTCCCGCTTCATCGGTCGCCAGCGGTCGATTTATCCAAACAAAATTACCAAGGTTACCACCTCCCCCCTGCCTCTTTCTCCAACCAAACACACATTGAAAGGTACGCCTCACCTCGTATTCCACACTGCCCTGCATGATATCATTTATTTATTTATTGGTGTTTAAGGGCATATACTTATGCACAATGGCTAATCTACGGATGGAGGAAGCCGCAGTACCTGGAGAGAACCACCGAGCAACGACGAGCAGCTGCCAGCTTCCCAACATCGTAACTCCGAACTGCAGCACAGGCAGGGTTAGATTGGCTGAAGACATGTGTACCGTCGACGTGCAGTACGCCTTAGTACATGGCGGCATCGTGCCCCCATATGGAGAACCAGAGTTAAGTGCCTTGCCCAAGGACACAGCACGGGAGTCCGAATTGATCGCTCAGACGGCCACCCATCCAATGATTAACCAGGCTCAACGTTGCTTAACTTCGGTGATCTGAGGAGAACCGGCTACCACAATGCCACCGCTCCGCCACTGCATGATAAGAAAGCAGTAAATAACGTTAGCTACAATGGGATCAGTTACTTATAATATCAAATAGTGTTGACACTATAGCGTTTCCCCGACAGTGGGTCCAGGTATATAATAGTCTGTAAAACGGCTATACACTGCCCCTCCTCCGTCCCAGAGTGGCGACGTGGCAGTATATATCTATCTTACTGACGCTATGTTGTGCCTAAGGAACCTTACAATAAAAGGTGGGGATCCCCAACATGGGAAGGGGGGGGCAGGTGTATTTACTACTCTGTAGGTTATCAAATGCAGTGGTGCATGGCGCCAACATTCCCCCGGCAGTGGGGCTAGATATATACTAGTTTGTAAGATGGTTATACTCCCCTTCTCCGTCCCAGGGTATATTTTATCTACACATATGTACAAACAACACTTCCTATTTTCGTATGTAATTATTGTAGTTTATAACTTCATGTTTGTCGTTATATGTATGGATATCTTCATTGTAATAAATAAAACTAATCCTACGGGGAAAAACCAATTGGAGAGAAGTTTACTTCTGCTATTAACAGACAGGTGATAGGTGAGCTCTACAAGGTGTGAAAAAATGACATAATCATGCATAACAACTGTGGTCTAATAGGAGATAATTGATACAGGGACTATACATGACATGCTCAAGAATTTAAAGTTCACATTTTCTGTGGATATCTTCAACTGGTTCTTACAGATTTTTAAGAACAAATAAACCCTGGAGACGAAGTATTCTCGCAGGCCTTCATTAACCCTCCACAAACCGTCAACTATCGAAATTTTAGGTAATTTGAGATACAATGGGCTATTTACATTAGACGCTGATTCTCAGGCGCTGATATTAATATTAACCCTCTCCACAAACAATGATGATTTAACCAAAACGTTCTTTTATCACACTGGGTCATTTGAGACTATTATACCCACTTTTCTCAAGACATCAATAAAAATACTTTAATGATACAATTAAAAACAATTCTTCAGACACTCCAGGGTCATAAAAAATCATGGATGTTTATTAACCCTCTACAGACTGCCAAGCATCGTAATTTTGTTGAAATGGGCTGTTTTCAGACACGCGCAACACCCAACGTGTACCTGGGAATTACCCATAATCTCCTTTTTTGGAAGTGGAATTCACCGAGGACCATTTTTGTAAGTAACAAGGGTATTCAAAAAACCAAGCGTTAACCCCTTTTGTGGTTGTTAATAGTGATACCCATCAAAGGCTTAAAAATTTATGTTTTCCCTGGATTTCTTTACAAACATCTGGTAGCGTTTTCAAGAGAAAATGGCCATTGATAGGTCATGGTGTCACATTACCAGGTGATTGGATAAATTATTCCGGTAAGCATTTGTTAACCCTCCATGGGCTGCTAAATGTCAAAATTTTGAAAAAATAGCCTGTTTTTGAACAACAACAACATCAAAAGGGAATGCAACAGAGAAACGTAACTTTTACCGGATGCAAAACTGACAGGGAAACATTTTTGTAAGTAGTAAATGGATTCAGAAATCGAGGTCTGAACCCATTTTTGACTGGTTAAGGAGATATAACCCTTAAAAGCTTAAAATTCCAGTTTTCTATGGATTTCTCAACAACAAAAAAATCAAGAACAATTGACCATTCGCAGGTCTTCGAGTGAGATTACAAGCATGAACAAAATGTTTCGGTAAACATTTGCTAACCCTCCAGAGGCTGCCAAGCATAGACATTTGGAGAAAATGGGCTCTTCTTGGCCAACCATAACACCAAATGTGTACCTGCGAGATAAACATAACCACCTTCATTGGAAGTGGAATTCACCGTCGATCATTTTTGTAAGTTGTAAGTAATGAAGGTATTCACAAAACCAAGCATTCACCCTTTAGAGCTGGTTACAGGGAGATACCCCTCAAAAGGTTAAACATTTGTGTTATCTGAGGATTTCTTTAAAAACATGCCGTAGATTTTCAAGAAAAAATGGCCATTCTCTGATCTTAGTGTGACATTACAAGCTGCATGTACAAACTATTCCTGTAAGCATTTGTTAACCCTATGCAGGTTCTCAAACATCAAAATGTTGATAAAATGGGCTGTGTTTGCGTACCCACAGCACCCAAAGTTGGTATTTTTTTTTTTTTTTTTTCCACACATTTTGTCCGTACGATTCAGAAGCCATTTCGAACCGATTTTCACGCAATTTTGCACACGCATAGTGGGGTACAAAATCTAAAAATGTACCGAAGCGGAATTTTCGATTTAACCCTTATTTCGTCAGAATTGGCAAAAAACTGCCAAAATTGGGGTTTATCGGCACTTTCTCAAAACACGTCTTGTAGATTTTTTTTTATACATTCGTAATTGCTAGACCTGTCAGTGACACGCCCTTTGATATACACGACATATCAGGCGATGCATATGGTAACCCTCCACAGGCTGCCAAACATCGAAATTTTGATGAAATAGGCCATTTTCAGGCCCCCACCGCACCCGAACAATACATAAGAGATAAACATAACTTCCTTTATTGGGAGTGGAATTCACCGAGGATCATTTTTGTCAGTAATAAGGGTGTTCAAAAAACCAAGCGTTAACCCGCTTTGGGCTGGTTAAACAGCAATACCCCCAAAAAGCTAAAAAAATTGTGTTTTCCGTGGATTTCTCTAAACGAGTCTCTGCGGTGAGCATTGTTAACCCTCCACAAAAGGGGTTAACGCTTGGTTTTGTGAATACCCTTATCACTTACAAAAATGGTCTTCGGTGAATTCCGCTTCCAACAAAGGAGATTATGTTTATTTATCAGGTACACGTTGGGTGATGTGCATGCCTGAAAACAACCCATTTCAACAAAATTACGATGCTTGGCAGCCTCTAGAGGGTTAATAAATGCTCACCGGAATATTTTGTCCATGCAACTTGTAATATCACACAAAGACCTGCGAGTAGTCAATTTTTCTTGAAAACCTACAGGATGTTTTTAGAGAAATCCACAGAAAATGGGAATTTTATGATTTTAAGGGGGTCTCTCTCTTTAGCCTGTCCAAAATGGGTTAAGACTTCGACTTTTGAATACCCTTACTACTTACAAAAATGTTTGCGTATAGATTGTGCGATCGATAAAAGAAGGCACGTTTCTTTGTGGCGTACCCATTGGGTGCTGTTGGCATCCAAAAACAGCCGATTTTTTCACAATTTTGACTTTTAGCAGCCCGTGGAGGGTTAAAAAATGCTCACCGCAGTATTTTGTCCATACAACTTCTATTGTCACACCAAGGCCTGGGAGTGACAAATTTTTCTTGAAAAATCTGCAAGACTCGTTTAGAGAAATCCACGGAAAACACAATTTTTTTAGCTTTATGGGGGTATTGCTGTTTAACCAGCCCAAAGCGGGTTAACGCTTGGTTTTTTGAACACCCTTATTACTGACAAAAATGATCCTCGGTGAATTCCACTCCCAATAAAGGAAGTTATGTTTATCTCTCATGTATTGTGTGGGTGCGGTGGTGGCCTGAAAACGGCCTATTTCATCAAAATTTCGATGTTTGGCAGCATGTGGAGGGTTACCATATGCATCGCCTGATATGTCGTATGTATCAAAGGGCGTGTCACAGACAGGTCTAGCAATGATGAATGTTTAAAAAAAATCTACAAGACGTGTTTCGAGAAAGTGCCGATAAACCCCAATTTTGGCAGTTTTTTGCCAATTCTGAGGAAATTTTGACTTTTGAATACCCTTACTACTTACAAAAATGTTTCCGTATAAATTGTACGCGCGATAAAAGAAGGCACTTTTCTTTGTGTTGTACCCTTTGGGTGCTGTTGGTGTGCAAAAACACCCCATTTTATCGCAATTTTGACCTTCAACAGCCCGGGGAGGGTTAACTAATGCTGACCGGAATATTTTGTTCATGCGATTTGTAATGTCACACCAAGACCTGCAAATAGCCGATTTTTCTTGAAAACCTACAAGATGTTGTTAGAGAAATCCACAGAAAACGGGTATTTTAAGATTTTAATGGGTATCTCTCTTTAACCAGCCCAAAATGGGTTAAGACGTCAAATTTTGAATACCTTTACCACTTTCAAAAATATTTTCCGATCAATTTTGCGTCCGATAAATGAAGGCCCCTTTCTCTGTGGTATATCGTTTGGGTGCTGTTGGTGTCTAAAAACAACCCATTTTATCACAATTTTTACGTTTAGCAGCTCGGGGAGGGTTAACTAATGCTGACCGGAATATTTTATCCATGCAACTTGTAATGTCACACCAAGACCTCAGAGTGACCAATTTTTCTTGAAAATCTACAAGACTCGTTTAGAGAAATCCACGGAAAACATGAAGTTTTGAGCTTTTTGGGGGTATTGCTGTTTAACCAGCCCAAAACGGGTTAACACTTGGTTTTCTGTACACCCTTATTACTTACAAAAATGATCCTCGGTGAATTCCACTTCCAATGAAAGAAGTTATGTTTACCTCTCGGGTATCGTTTGGGTGCTGTGGGGGTCTGAAACCGGCCCATTTCATCAAAATTTCGATGTTTGGCAGCCTGTGGAGGGTTACCATATGCATCGCCTAATATGTCGTGTGCATCAAATGTTGTGTCATAGGCAGGTCTAGTAATGATGAATGTTTAAAAAAAATCCTAAAGACGTGTTTCGAGAAAGTGCCGATAAACCCCAATTTTGACAGTTTTTTGCCAATTCTGGCGAAATAAGGGTTAAATCGAAAATTCCGCTTCGGTACATTTTTAGATTTTTTGCCACTCTATGCGTGTGCCAAATTGTGTGAAAATCGGTTCGAAAATGGCTTCTGAATCGTACGGACAAAAATGTGTGGAAAGAAAACCAAAAAAAAAAACAAAAAAACTAGACTTTATGGTTCTGGAGAATCATGGCTTTTCCCGATGAGATTGCATGATTTGTCATGACCCCACAGTGTATGGTGAATTGCTTTTGACTGTCTCACTGAAGTTCCTTCATTGGTGTCATGAAAAAGGTGAGTACAGAAGTCTCAAATGACTCAGTTTGATAAAAAAAATTGTTTAGGTAAAAACCATCATTAACGGTGGAGAGGGTTAATATCAATATCGCCGTCCAACAAGTTAATGACCAACAAAAGGAGTTATGTTTGTTTGACACATACCCACTGAGTACTGTATCTATTTGAAAATGGTCCGTTTTATCTCAAATGTATCCAAAATATTGATGTCTGGCAGTTTGTTAAGGGTTAACAAGTGCTAACAGGAATATTTATTCATGCAACTTGTAATTTCACACCAAACACTGTGAATGGCCATTTTTACTTAAAAATCTACGCGATGTTTTCAGAGAAATCCTGGAAGAACATGAATTTTAAGCTGTTGATGGGTATAATTGTTTATCCAGCCCAAAACGGATTAAGGGTTTTTTTTTTTAATACGCTTATTACTTATAAAAATAATTCTCAGTGAATTCTACTTCCGCTTATGTTGATTTCTCCTCTTAACTTTGGGTGCTGCGGGTATGCAAACACAGCCCACTTTTTCAACATTTTGATGTTTGAGAACCAGCATAGGGTTAACAAATGCTTACTGGAATATTTTGTACATGGAACTTGTAATTCACACTAAGATCTGAGAATGGCCAATTTTTCTTGCAAATCTATGTGATGTTTTAGAGAAATCCTCGGATAACATGAATTTTTAACCTTTTGAGGGATATCACCCTGTAACCAGCCCTAAACGGGTTAATGCTTGGTTTTATGAATACCTTCATTACTTACAAATTATCCTCGATGAATCCCACTTCCAATGAAGGTGGTTATGTTCATCTCGCGGGTACACATAGGGTGTAATGGGTGGCCAAGTACAGCCCATTTTCTCAAAATTTGCTGCCTTTGGAGGGTTAACAAATGCTTACCGGAATCTTTTGTTCATGCAACTTGTAATGTCACTCCAAGACCTGCAAATGGTCAATTTCTCTTGAATACTTACTAGATTTTTTGAGAAATCCACAGAAAATGGGAATTTTAAGCTTTTAAGGGGTACATCTCCTTAACCGGGCGAAAATGGGTTAAGACCTCAATTTTTGAATACCCTTACAACTTACTAAAAATTTTCCCTATCAGTTTTGTGTCCGGTAAAAGAAGTTATGTTTCTCTGCAGCATTCCCATTTGATGTTGTTGGTGTCTAAAAACAGACTACTTTTTTTGAAATTTTGATATTTAGCAGCCCATGGAGGGTTAACAAATGCTTATCTGAATATTTTATCCATGCAACTGGTAATGTGACTCTAAGACCTATCAACGGCCATTTTCTCTTGAAACCCTACGAGACGCTTGTAAAGAAATTCAGGGAAAACATGACTTTTTAAGCTTTTGATGGGTATTGCTATTAACCATCCCAAAAGGGGTTAATGCTTGGTTTTTTGAATACCCTTATTACTAACAAATTTGGTCCTTGGTGAATTCCACTTCCAACAAAGTAGATTACGTTTATCTCTCGGGTATTCATTGGGTGCTGTGCGCATCCGAAAACAGCCTATTTCAACAAAATTACGATGCTTAGCAACCTGTAGAGGGTTAATAAACGATAACCGGAATATTTTGTCCATGCATCTTGTAATGTCACACAAAGATCTGCGAATAGTTTGTGGAGAGGGTTAATATTAATATCAGCGTCTGAGAATCGGCGTCCAATGCAAATAGCCCATTGTATTTCAAATTTATCTAAAATTTCGATATTTGACGGTTTGTGGAGGGTTAATGAAGGCTTGCGAGAATAATTCTTCTCCAGGGTTCATTCGTTCTTGAAAATCTGTAAGAACCACCTGAAGATATCCACAGAAAATGTGAACTTTAAATTTTTAAGCATGTCATGTTTTGTCCCTGTATCAATTATCGCCTATTAGACCACAGTTGTTATGCATGATTATGTCATTTTTTCACACCTTGTAGAGCTCACCTATCACCTGTCTGTTAATAGCAGAAGTAAATTTCTCTCCAATTGGTTTTCCCCGCAGGATTAGTTTTATTTATTACAATGAAGATCAACATGAATTTATAGACTGCAATAATTACATACGCAAATAAGAAGAAGGTACTGCGGCTTCCTCCACACGTAGAACTGTCACGGTCATGATTAGCCATTGTGCATAAGTATATGCCCTTAAACACCAATAAATAAATAATAAATGATATCATGCAGGGCAGTGTGGAATACAAGGTGAGGCATACCTTTCAATGTGTGTTTTGTTGGAGAAAGAGGCAGGGAGGAGGTGGTAAGTTTGTTTGGATAAATCGACCGCTGGCATGGGACACCGTGGAATTGACCGATGAAGCGGGACACAGAGAGAGTGGAACTTATGGGCGGTTATTCTTGATAATAAATAAATATACACTTACTTTTGTGTTCATACAAGGTGAGAATAGTAGTCTCAAATGAGAATGGCCAATATTTATCTTGAAAACCTACGAGAGGTTTTTAGAGAAATCCTTAGAAAATATGAATTTTTAACCTTTTGAGGGGTATCGCTCTGTAACCATCTGTAACCATCCCTAAATGGATTAATGCTTGGTTTTGTGAATACCTTCATTACTTACAAAAATGATCCTCAGTGAATTTCACTTCCAATGAGGAAGGTTATGTTTATCACGCAGGTACACAGTGGGTGTCATGGGTGCCCCAAAACAGCCCATTTTCTCAAAATGTCTATACTTTGCAGGCTCTGGAAGGTTAATAATTGCCTACCGGAATATTTTGTCCATGCAACTTATAATGTCATTCAAAGACCTGCAAATGGTCAATTTTTCTTGAAAACTTGCTAGATTTTTTTGAGAAATCCACAGAAAACGGGAATTTTAAGCTTTTGAGGGGTATATCTCCTTAACCAGTCGACAATGGGTTAAGACCTCGATTTCTGAATATCCTTACTACTTACAACAATGTTTCTCTATCAGTTTTGCGTCCAGTAAAAAAAGTTACGTTTCTCTGTGGCATTTCCATTTGATGTTGTTAGTGTCCAAAAACAGACTATTTCTTCAAAATTGTTGACATTTAGCAGCCCATGGAGGGTTAACAAGTACCTACCAGAATAATATATCCACGCAACTGGTAATGTGATACCAAGACCTATCAACGGCCATTTTCTCTTGAAAACCCAACAAGATGTTTGTAAAGAAATCCAGTGAAAACGATTTTTAAGCTTTCGATGGGTATCCCTGTTAACCTCCCCAACAGAGGTTAACGCTTGGTTTTTTGATTACCCTTATTACTTACAAAAATGGTCCTCTGTGCATTCCACTTCCAACAAAGGTGATTATGTTTATCTCTCGTGCATACATTTGGTGCTGTGCGTGTCCGAAAACAGCCCATGTCAACAAAATTACGATGCTTGGCAGCTTGTAGATGGTTAATAAACGTTCACCGGAGTATTTTGTCCCTGCAACTTGAAATGTCACATAAAGACCTACGAATAGTCAATTTTTCTTGAAACCCTACAAGTTACTGTCAGGGAAATTCACAGAAAATGGGAATTTAAAGCTTGTAAGGGATATCTCTCTTAGCCTACCCAAAATGGGTTAAGACTTCGACTTTTGAATACCCTTACTACTTACAAAAATGTCTCTGTATAAATTGTACACTCGATAAAAGGAGGCGCTTTTCTTTGTGGTGTACCCATTGGGTGCTGTTGGTGTCCAAAAACAGCCCATTTCATCACAATTTTGACGTTGAGGAGCCCTGGAGGGTTAACTAATGCTGACCGGAATATTTTGTCCATGCAGCTTGTAATGTCACACCAAGACCTGCAAATAGCCGATTTTTTTTTGAAAACTAACAAGATGTTTTTAGAGAAATCCACAGAAAACGGGTATTTTAAGATTTTAATGGGTATCTCTCTTTAACCAGCCCAAAATGGGTTAAGACGTCGAATTTTGAATACTCTTACCACTTTCAAAAATATTTTCCGATCAATTTTGCGTCCAATAAATCAAGGCCACTTTCTCTGTGGCGTACCCGTTGGGTGCTGTTGGCATCCAAAAACAGCCCATTTTATCACAATTTTGAGGTTTAGCAGCCTGTGGAGGGTTAACAAATGCTCACCGCAGTATTTTGTCCATGCAACTTCTATTGTCACATCAAGGCCTGGGAGTGACAATTTTTTCTTGAAAATCTATAAGACTCGTTTAGAGAAATCCACGGAAAACCTGAATGTTTTATTTTTTTGGGGGGTATTGCTGTTTAACCAGCCCAAAACGGGTTAATGCTTGGTTTTTTGAACACCATTATTACTTACAAAAATGATCTCCGGTGAATTCCACTTCAAATAAAGGAAGTTATGTTTATCTCTCTTGTATCGTTTGGGTGCTCTGGGGGCCTGAAACCGGCTCATTTCATCAAAATTTCGATGTTTGGCAGCCTGTGGAGGGTTACCATATACATCGCCTAATATGTCGTGTGTATCAAAGGTCGTGTCACAGACAGGTCTATCAACGATGAATGATTAAAAAAAATCTATAAGACGTGTTTCGAGAAAGTGCCGATAAACCCCAATTTTGACAGTTTTTTGCCAATTCTGGCGAAATAAGGGTTAAATCGAAAAATCCGCTTCGGTACATTTTTAGATGTTTTGCCCCTCTATACGTGTGCCAAATTGTGTGAAAATCGGTTCGAAAATGGCTTCTGATTCGTACGGACAAAAATGTGTGGGAAAAAAAAAAAAAAAAAAATAATAATCCGTAGAAAAACAATAGTCTTTTCCAGAGGGAAAAGCCTAAAAAAAAAAAAAAAAAATAATAATAATAATAATCCATAGAAAAACAATAGTCTTTTCCAGAAGGAAAAGCCTAAAAAAAAAACCCAAAAAACTAGACTTTATGATTCTGGAGAATCATGGCTTTTCCCGATGAGATTCCATGATTCTTCATGACCCCACAGTGTCTGATGAATTGTTTTTAACTGTCGCACTGAAATTCCTTCATTGGTGTTATGAGAAAGGTGAGTATAGTAGTCTCAAATGACTTGGCTCGATCCTAATTAACACCATAATTATGGAAACACTGGAACTACCAGCGCGACTGAAGAGAACAATAGCATCTCTTGCCCTGTCACCTGGACTGTCCGGGAGACAGGCAAGAGAGTCCATCTGAACTAGGAGTTCGTCATTGAAGAGCACAACACCGCCACACCTTCTTTGGAGAGAGGTAGCACCTTTTGTGAGAGGAACCCCTCTCACACTGGTCCTCACCCGAAGAAGCCTGGACCTGGCCCTGAAAAGAAGAAGAGCAAGAAGAAGAAGAGTCCGTCCACCAAGCGCCGGGATTCTAGGCGCCTGGAGGCCTTCCGGAAAAGGAAGAAAGAGGTGAGCGAGAGGATGGAGGTCCTGGAGGCAGCTGCCAGTTCCCCTCCTAGTCCCACTAGTACACCCAACCAACTGCCAGCTCCTGAGCCGGTACTGTTGGATGAGGAACGTCTTGTGGAGACTGAGGAGGAACCGGAGGTTGCCTTTTCACCACCTCCCACCCCTCACTCCCCACTTCCTTCTCTACCGGACAGCTCGGGTGTGTCAATCTCAGCAACACAGCCACCTAAGTCTGCAGTCACCGCCAAAGAATTAAGGAGAATAATAGAGATGGGAAGGCGGGCAGTTGAGATGGGAAACCGAATCGCCTCCGAAACCCACGAGTTCAGGGAACAATTCAAGGCAGATCTCAAAAAGGAATTAGACACAATCCATTCACCAAACTCAACACTAAACTCAACATCGTCGACTTCCACATCACAATCTCAACCAACTCCAAAGAAAAAGAGCCGGAAGAAGCCTAGATGGGGTTAAGCCACCTCCCTCCTTCCTTTTCCTCCTCCACCGCGCCTTGACGTCCTACAACAACAACAAACAGCTAACGAGGGTCGAAAGGGGCTTGTCCTCCAAATCGTCCCTGCGCGCCTTCGGCGCGTCAAACCATTTCGTTCATCTCAAATGACTCAGTTGATAAGAAAATTGTTTAGGTAAAAAACATCATTAACGGTGGAGTGGGCTAATTTCAATATCGTCGTCCGACAAGTTAATGACCCACAAAAGGAGTTATGTTTGTTTCACACATACCCACTGAGTGCTGTGTCTATTTGAAAATGGTCCATTTTATCTCAAATGCATCCAAAATATTGATGTCTGGCAGCTTGTAGAGGGTTAACAAGTACTAACAGGAATATTTTTCCATGCAACTTGTAATGTCACACTAAGAACTGCAAATGGCCATTTTTTCTTTAAAATCTTCCAAGATGTTTTCAGAGAAATCCCTGCGCATATGCTCTTTTCCAATTCAACGTGACGAAATGCGATTTTCATGTCGCTCTTCATGGAAAGTGATGCCACAACTATTCATGAACAAGGAGTGAAAATTTCATGGAAATCTGCCTAGAATTGGTTGAGATATGGTGTTTTGGAGAGAGGAGGTAATTGTTTGAATTTGGTCCTTCCTTTTCAAGCCAGTTCGAAAAAAGACGTCGGGAATGGGCGCAGAATCCTTCAGTGCCTCCTCGCTGGAGTAAGTCCACTTAAATGTTACAATTGTGTGTGACTGGTGGAGAGTTGACTGTAAATGAAAGTTGCTTCTTTAAGACAGCCACCAGGGACCCCAACACAACCTTTAAACCTACGAGAATCTCAGAAGTTTAAAGTCAAGAGAAATTGGTGGTGATTGGGTTTCTGGCAGGCAGGAAAAGATTGACGAAGATTTGCATATTGGACATTAAAATAGCACTTCAGACATACACGAACGGTGTTCAGACCGCTGGAGGCAGCGACTTGAAATTTTCAGAACTTGTTCTAAGAACCCTGGCCGACATTTTGGGATCTGTTTGGAGTGTCCGGACCGCGTGGAAAATACCACGCATCGCTTGGAATGTGAGAGTACTATTCGTCCCGACTCTATCAGTTTCGAATGGACACCGGCAGTGTTGTAGACGACTGTAGAGCTGCGATTGAGCATAACGTCCCAGGTTTCGGTGCCACATTGCCTAACCAGCCCCAAAAGAGCGGCGGGGGAGGGGTATCCTGACACTATCTTTAAACCTTAGATAATCCTCAGAAGTTGAAGTGAAAAGAAATCGGCGGTGAGTAGGTTTTTTGGCGGGTAACGATTAACCAAAATTTGCCAATTAGACATTAAAATTGCACTTCTCACAAACATGAAGCGTGTCTAGATCGCTGAAGGCAGCGACATCTAATTTTCAGAACTTGTTCTACGCACCCTGGCCGACATTTTGGCATCTGTTGCGAGTGTCGAGGCCACGTGAAGAACACCACGCATCGCGTGGAAAGTGAGAGTACTATTCGTCCCGACTCTATCAGTTTGGAATGGACTTGAGGACTGTTGTAAACTACTGTAGAGCAGCGATTGAGCATGAAGTCGGAGTTTTTTGTGCCAAATTGCCTAACCGGCTCCAAGGTATGATTTTTCGTCTGTACATCGCCCAGATCAACTGTAGTTTATACCGTTACTATACGATGAAAGTAGCCTTTTGTCATTTTCGCCACTTTCGCCCCAGATTTGAGAGTACCTTCCTTCAACCCCATTTTATAGCAAAATCTAGCCATGCTCCCAACAACGCCCTCTCCCCGTCGGCCCGGGTGCTTCTAAAAATAGAAAGGTCAATGAGTAGGGGCCCGTTAGCAAACAAACGGGTGCACGGCAGGTGTTCTTGGTGAAAAAACAGTTGTGTGAACATCCCCAGAAGTGAAAACCTATGCTCAGTGGCTGTAATCAAGATGTTAATTTAGACTCCCATTACGGCCAAGATACTACAGAATGCAAATGGGTGGGTGGCGGGCATCATCACTGGATCTATTGTTGTATTTCATGTTTTCTTTATATTCTATTTATTTTTTTTATCTCTCTCTCTCTCTCTCTCTCTCTCTCAGTTTAATTTGTGCTTGTCTATAATGTTTATAATATTTAGATTTTGCTAGATTATGTTATTTATGGAATACGTTCTGCCATATTGTAAATTATTAGTCATAGTCACCGTACAGGAACGGAGGGGCTTCTAAGTGGTAAGCACTTGTCCTCCAATCCTGATTTGCATTGTCAAATGGCAAATAAAATATGTTTAATCTAATCTAACAGTAGGTGTGTGTGTGGGGGGGGGGGGGGGGGGGGGGGGGGGGAGATGTGTCCTACGTAAACAATCAGCAGGGGGCAGGTGTCCTAGGTAAAATAAACAGCATGGGGGGGGGGGGGGGGGGGAGGGATGTCCCCACTAATTAATTTTAATAGCAGGCAGTTGTTCATGGGGCAGGTGTCCTATCCCACTGGTACTTGGCCTTGATGGAAATAACATTTCAACAAGAAACAACGGGAAACTTATTTGCAATAAAGCTGCAAATATAAACTTGATTTTAGGACCATTCCATGGACATTTTAAAGCCTACTGCGATATCAGCGTTTCTTACTCTCGTACTTTCACTACACCGCAGTATTTTACCCGAGTCGAGTTCTGACGTCATGCAAGTTTGACCGACATGCTTTCAATTTTGTTATTGACAACAACATATTTATAATTTCGTGCTTACTGATCCGAATTTTGAAAACGACACACGCAATCGCGAAAGCGTTTTCTGAAAAACACGATTCTGTAAAAGGTTTTAGTGAAATTTGATTATTTTTTTTATTTTCAATTTCGATGGCTCTTGTCGAAAAGGTGCTAATCACTGATCGTCCCAAACGAGATCAAAGACACGCCGTAGTTTAATAACAGACAGAGAATCTTCTAAGAATATACATGCGCAATCCTAAAATGCAATAAATCAAGTGTTTTTTTCATGTTTTATGAGAGAAATATGTCCAATTGTATCATTGAATCATTTTTAGGTATATGTGGGTGAGAAATTTTCTATATGGACAAAATAAATAAAATATTTGCCATCATTTTCCGCAGACGTATTTTTGTCTTTGCTTCTTGGGGAAATTTCTTGCTGCTAAATACAACGAAGGTGTGTTATTTGATGTGGTCAGAACCGTCAGGTGGTCGGGTCCGAAACCGCACCTCGCAGAAGATTTAGTGGGGGGTGTCGATTTTACAAGTCATGTAGGCAGCGTACACAGCATGGGCTGTCTGTCTTTAATCCGACAAAACAGGGTTAAGGCTTGGTTTTTTGAATACCCTTATTTATTTATTTATTTATTTATTGGTGTTTAAGGTCACGTACTTCTGCACAATGGCTAATCGTGACTGTGACAGTTTTAGAGGTGGAGGAAGCCGGAGTACCCGGAGATAACCACCAAGCATCGACGAGCAACTGTCAGCTCCTCAACGTTCTCACTCTGTTCAGGCTCCGCTCAGGCAGGGTTACAGAGGTTGAAGACATGTGTACCATCGACGTGCAGTATGCCTTAGTACACGGGGACATCGTGCCCCCATGTCGGCAACCGGGCCAAAGTGCCTTGCCCAAGGACACAACGTGAGTCGTCCCGGACGGGGATCGAACTCGGGACCTCTAGCATAGAAGTACAACAGTCTACCACTGAGCCACCACGCTCCCTTGAATGCCCTTAATACTATCATACATTATTCCTCAGGAATTCTAAGTCTGATAAAAGATGTCATGTTTATCTATTGCATACCCATTTTGCTGCCCGAAAACAGCCGATTTTATTAAAATTTTGACGTTTAGCAGCCTGTAGAGGGATTAACAAACGACTAGCGGAATATTCTATCTATGCAATTTGTAAGACCTGCCAATGTCAAATTGTTCTTGAAAATCCCCAACAAGCAGTTAGCGAAATCCATGGAAAATGTAAATTTTAAGCGTTTAAGGGGCATCTCTCCTTATCCAGTTCAAAATGGGTTAAGTTTCATTCTTTTAGATACCCTTACTACTTACAAACCTTAAACACCAATTAGATTCCATGATTTTTCTTGACCCCCACAGTGTCTGATGAATTGTTTTTAACTGTCTCACTAAAGTTCCTTCATTGATGTTATGAGAAAGGTGAGTAAAGTAGTCTCAAATGATTCGGTTTGGTTTTGATAAAAAAAATGTTTAGGTAAAACCCATCATTAATGGTAGAATGGGTTAATATCAATATCAATGTTTCCCTATCAGTTTTGCGTCCGGTAAAAGAAGTTACGTTTCTCTGTGGCATTTCCGTTTGATGTTCTTGGTGTCCAAAAACAGACTGTTTCCTCAATTTTTTTTACATTTAGCAGCCCATGAAGGGTTAACAAATGCCTACCAGAATAATTGATTCATGCAACTGGTCATATGACACCAAGACCTATCAACGGCCATTTTCTCTTGAAAACCCCCCAAAATGTTTGTAAAGAAATCCAGGGAAAACGATTTTTTAAGCTTTTGATGGGTATCCCTGTTAACGTCCCCAACAGGGGTTAACGCTTGGCTTTTTGAATACCTTTATTACTTACAAAAATGGTCCTCTGTGAATTCCACTTCAAACAAAGGAGATTATGTTTATCTCTCATGTATACATTAGGTGATGTGCGTGTCTGAAAACAGTCCCATGTTAACAACATTACGATGCTTGGCAGCTTGTAGATGGTTAAAAAACGCTCACCGGAGTATTTTGTCCCTGCAACTTTTAATGTCACATAAAGACCTACGAATAGTCAATTTGTCTTGAAACCCTACAAGTTACCGTTAGGGAAATTCACAGAAAATGGGAATTTAAAGCTTTCAAGGGATATCTCTCTTTAGCCTGCCCAAAATGGGTTAAGACGTCGACTTTTGAATACCCTTACTACTTACAAAAATGTTTCCATATAAATTGTATGCGCGATAAAAAAAGGCACTTTTCTTTGTGGTGTACCCTTTGGGTGCTGTTGGTGTGCAAAAACAGCCCATTTTATCGCAATTTTGACCTTCAGCAGCCCGGGGAGGGTTAACTAATGCTGACCGGAATGTTTTGTTCATGCGACTTGTAATGTCACACCAAGACCTGCAAATAGCCGATTTTTCTTGAAAACCTACAAGATGTTGTTAGAGAAATCCACAGAAAACGGGTATTTTAAGATTTTAATGGGTATGTCTCTTTAACCATCCCAAAATGGGTTAAGACGTCAAATTTTGAATACCCTTACCACTTTCAAAAATATTTTCCGATCAATTTTGCGTCCGATAAATGAAGGCCCCTTTCTCTGTGGTATATCGTTTGGGTGCTGTTGGTGTCTAAAAACATCCCATTTTATCACAATTTTTACGTTTAGCAGCTTGGGGAGGGTTAACTAATGCTGACCGGAATATTTTATCCATGCAACTTGTAATGTCACACCAAGACCTGAGAGTGACCAATTTTTCTTGAAAATCTACAAGACTCGTTTAGAGAAATCCACGGAAAACATGAAGTTTTGAGCTTTTTGGGGGTATTGCTGTTTAACCAGCCCAAAACGGGTTAACACTTGGTTTTCTGAACACCCTTATTACTTACAAAAATGATCTTCGGTAAATTCCACTTCCAATAAAGGAAGTTATGTTTACCTCTCGGGTATCGTTTGGGTGTTGTGGGGGTCTGAAAAGGGCCCATTTCATCAAAATTTCGATGTTTGGCAGCCTGTGGAGGGTTACCATATGCATCGCCAAATATGTCGTGTGTATCAAAGGTTGTGTCATAGGCAGGTCTAGTAATGATGGATGTTTAAAAAAAATCCTAAAGACGTGTTTCGAGAAAGTGCCGATAAACCCCAATTTTGGCAGTTTTTTTCCAATTCTGGCGAAATAAGGGTTAAATCGAAAATTCCGCTTCGGTACATTTTTAGATTTTTTGCCACTCTATGCGTGTGCCAAATTGTGTGAAAATCGGTTCGAAAATGGCTTCTGAATCGTACGGACAAAAATGTGTGGAAAAAAAAAAAAAAAAAAAAAAAAAAAAAAAATAATAATCCGTAGAAAAACAATAGTCTTTTCCAGAGGTAAAAGCCTAATTACAATCGGATTTTTTTTTAAATTGAAGCGAGAGGGAGGATTTTGTTTTTTATTATTTATTTTCAGAGGATCAAGGAGTGACCAAGAAAAGTCTTTCCCTGCATGTATTAAACTAGTTTCATGTACAGTACGTAGAGAGTGGATTGTAACTAAATCACCCGCGGAGTGGAGTTATCACCCAAGCTATAAGTTAAAAATGTTGTACATATCTACAAAAAACACAAGCATTGTTTCAGCCAATGGACTTCCGTGTTTAACCCGGAAGTCCATGGGCTGAAGCTTTGCTTGTGCTCATTTTGCTTTGCAACAAATTTGCAATTATTGCTTGGGTGGAATCTCCACTCTGCGGGTGATTTAGTGATAATACACTGTCCACGTACTGTATTAACCCTTATTGGTTGAGGGATAGATTATTTTGGATGATCTGAATTTGTTATTCAAAATTGTTTTATCACAAATTAATGGAGAGTGGCCACAGACACTCTCCATTAAGGTGTAACAAGCAAATTCACATGAACAAAACATTATTTGCGTTTTGATTATAAAAAATGAGCAAGGAAAATTTTAGAGTTTGCTCTGGTACCCTCATTTGTTTTGAAAGCCCTGATAGTGGCTCCTAACACTCAACCAGTTAAAAGGCTAATTAATGTTGACTTTGATCACCTTTTCTACAACTGACCAAGGGCCTCAATATGCACTCTGAGGGTAAATTAAAAAGTTGCATTCTTTGTACCTTGGTAGTTGTTTCTAGGCAAGTCTTGGCTGCCTATATAGGCAGCCACAACTTGCATAGAAACAAGTGCAAAGCCACAGAATATAAACTGTCGGAGTGTAGCAAAAATGTATAAAAAATCCGCAGGCATCAATAGTGTTTAATGAAGAAACAGCACCAGTAAATTGAAATTAATGATATTTCTATTGCCCATAAAATTACCCCACATGCGGATTGATAGACAGGTGACCATCAAGTCATATCCAAATCGATATAACTATTGAGATTCTTGGATGCATGCGACCAATAAAAAAATCCTAGTGGGCAGGAGGAGAGAGAGAGAGGGGGGGGGGGGGTTCTAAATATGGGGCGGGTGGTGATGATAATCTAAGTATTTATTTTTTACGGCCTTAGATTCTTTTTTTTATACGCGTTTCGAATAAAGATTCAAATTTTTTCGTTGGAAAACGCCCCACTGTTTTTGTTCAAAGTTTGCAAATGGTCGAAATTGCTTTAAAATAGAAGTTAATGAACAGGAAAATACCACAGAAAATTTTCGAAAAGTTCAGTTTTTAGCTGAGTTGTAATTAAAGCTCTTCTTGTATTTTACCACTGACTCTTCGGTTGAAAGTGACGGCCCACATGAAATTCAATGTAAGCACAGTTTAATCCCGCACCTCCTCCAAAACCAACAACCAAAAGAAAAACCTCCACTAAAAGTCTAACAATGTAACAACACATTATGAAGAATAAACTGTCGGCATTCAGTTCTCACGAATTCTAACTCCGCGGACATACTTTGAAGACCCATACATGCAGAGCACAGACATAGAATTAATCAAAATAGGTTTCCTTGCAATGCATTTGTTGCCAACCCCTCCCTCCCCCTGAACAGTTAACTACATTTTAAGGAGGATAAACTAGTTTCATTTGACTTGAGCGCCGAAACACTCTGATGTGACGACCCATTTAAAAGGGCTCTATGAGCCCTTTTCAATGAGACGTTACATCACAACACTGCTGAAAGTATAAGTATTACTTTGTCAATCTCTGACTAAAATAAAATAATAAAAAGGATTAATGTTGGTTAACACTTTTAGTATGCCGTAATGTCAAATTTACGCAACACTTCTGCAGTCATCGGATTGACGGAGGGTCTGGCGGGCAGGCGGGCGGGCTGGCGGCCGGATATTTTTGTCAGGTGAGCTGGCGGGCGGGGACAAAGGGACAGAGGGAGGAACTGTGGAACGGAGGTACTTGGACAGATGAAGGAACCGACCGACCCACCGATCGAACGAACGAGACCGCATACGAACAAACGAACGAGACCGCATACATTACAAAAAGTGTAATATCGATAAGCTTTGTTGCAGAGAAAACAGCAACATACGTGTTGTTATAGTTGTGTTCTCTTTGCAGTGTCAGGTCGAATAACTCTGATGGAAGGATGGGGGCCATTTACGTTTTCGTTTTATAGTTCTTAAAATAAATTTAAACTGTCGTAAATATCCTTTTTCTACAATCTTATTCTCGAAAAGTCCCTTTCCACTCACGAGTGTACATCTAAAATTATTTTTATCCGCTTTGCGACACAGACCGACCTGATATTGACCTCGGGCGTGGTCTCTGTGAAATGTACAATATCAAAATCTATATGATTATGATCTGAACATTTGTTATCGAATATAAACTGCTCTTAGGAGATCTACAACCAAGATCATCAGCTTGATAATTTACATAACTCTCGACGTGACACTTAAGACATGGTGCTCATCTCCAAATTCTCTGTATCAGCATTCTCTGCAAGGCATTCCCCTGTCCCGATGATCAAATAATTTTTATAGATGTGTTTGGTGTCCATGTGATCGTGTGTGCAGGTCCTCATAAAAGTTTTCGGATAGCTCCTGCACCTTCAAAACCAGACTCCAATTATCGATTAATCTGAAAAGCGCGAGATTCAGTTCCTTAACTCCCAAATCGTGCGCAACCTTTCCTGATCACATTTCAACCACTTGCGGTTGAATTTGTAGCGAGTGTGCATCAGGAAAACAGCTGCTCCCCGGAGAAAATGTGTAATACGTCAACACAAGCTATTCACACGATCACGTGAGTTTGGAAGGCGAAACCTCGCTTATTTGAAGTCTTTTTTGATTGCCTGAATGGGACCAAACAGTAAGAACTAACTCGAATTCTCCTTAAACCTTTGGACTCTGATGGTATATTCCATGTCAGTTCAGAGCCAATAACTGGTAGAGTCTATATTTGTTACTTGGGGAAGAGCAATCAACATTTTCAACGTGCAGCATTGGGGCTGCACGTTGAAAATCTTGATTGGTCTACCACACAAATTCACTGAGCAACTATCAACTTAATGAATTCAGGTCGTATCACGATTCTGGACCTGAAAAACGGCATTTCGGGTTCTAAGGGTTAATCATTTCAGACGGGTCTCCCCACCCAAAAAGTATTTTTAATCAAGCCTGAAAATAAGCAGACTGACTGATGCAGAATGAGGTCCCCAGAGGGTGAATTTTGTGATGCTACCCTGCACAGTATCACTAGATTTTATCCCCCGTGGACATCAAGCTGAATCAAGATCTCAAGCCTAAACAGAAAGAGGTACCCCAAGGATATATTGGCCCACTGTATGAGATAGTATCAGCAAATTCACCATCTGGGACCTCATTCTGCAAATAAAAGATTGCTTATTTTTAGGCTTGTTTGTAATTTCGGACAAAATATGTATAAAAATTTGCAACTTTTCAAATTTTCCGAGTGCCATAGAATTAAGAAAGGACGTATCTTCAGGGGTTTGAACTCCCGCTATGCCATTTGCAATATAACAAGCGTTCTTGATTCTGTGGCACTCTGGAAATTTAATGAATTGATGTTCTCGCTGAATAATTAAAAAATTGAGTATTGCGTGTATTCTGCACTGGCCTCGTATATCCTTGGTTAACTAGCATTCCCTTGATAGGGTCTGTCGATGGCCGAAAGGTGGGCGTGATTTAGTATAGTCTCGCTAGGCGGTCCGTGCCGAAGGAAACTCTCTCCACGTGGGTTCGAATCCCCGCTATGCCATTAGCAATGAAAATGTTCATTTTGTGCCCCAAAACACAACTGTTGGAATGAGCTCGTCGCACTGAGGAGTTCCAAGATGTGTTGTTGAGGCAAAAACTAAAAGAATAATTAAATTTGAACGGAGATTTATGGACATAGCGCTGATTTTCAACCCAACTGATTTTAGAATGTACTTATATGCATATTTTCCAAATGAACATATGGGGTAGCAGTAAGATAAATGAGATTTTTTACACCGAATCCACCACTTCCACCTCTCTCCTTCATATACTTCATCATGACAGTTCGGATAAATGTGCTGGTCCAACAGTCCAAAATCCATGGGTTCATGCATCAGTACGGAATCGGAGTAGGTAATTAAACACCCATACGCTGCATCAGTTGGGAGTTGGTGCTATCAGGTGTGGATGGGTATGGGATGGGATCTCGGGGTCTTCCCCGAGAAAATTTTGAAAATTCATTGCCCTGAAAGTGAATCTGGGGTCTTTAGTGCTTTAATTTGAAAATTTTCAGGCGACCTGGTAGGCCCATTATTCAAACACAAATCATGAAATTCGTGGAAATGAATACCCGTCTCAACATCTCAGGTAGTTAGACAGGCAGCGAGACACGCGCGCCACGTCTACTGTGGTACTAACTATGTCTATACGCCAAGAATGATTTACAATGACAAGGTTTGGAGCGTAATTATTAAGTGAACTCTGTAAAGATTTTCATTATAATACAAATATAGTTTCCAAGTATACCTCTCTGATTATCACAGTGTAATAATAAAAGCACGGGCAACACCACACACCGAAGTGAATGTCTTGCCGCCTAAGATGCATCTTTGTCATAAAGTAAGTTACGATGTTATTAACCCATTCACTACCTGCGATGTTATACTACACCATACTGAAAGGTATCAACTACTTACTACTCATCCAATTATTGACGCCGAAACTGATTTTATTTTTGCCACCATTAACATAATTTTGTACGCCCTTGCGCGCGGGTAGGTTTTCCTGCCCGTCAGCCAATAATAACAGCAATGTGTATCTTGAACTTCAAGCCACTTTGTGATTCATATCATCTGGCATCATCAGTCAAAGCAACTATTGCAAGGATGTCGCCAGGGTGAGGGGGGGGGGGGGGGGGGTCGGAGAATCGGTCAAATTCGTCGGGGAGATAAAAATTATGCGAACACCATGAAAACAGAGATTATACTCCCAAGGAGCCGATACACGTGCACAATAGGAATAACCCGGGGTTATGAGTTCTGTGTTAGTCCGATACCAGCAACTTTATACACTATCAATGGCCGACATAGATCTATTCTCTGTTGTGAGTTGTATCGTAGTTATTAAAATTTCGGCTTGTGGAATTAGGGTACGAAAAACAAGTTTCATGGCGAATCGCCATGATTCCTGTTTTTCATACCCTAGTTCCACAAGCCACATTTTTTTGCGTTTCGTTTTGACTCCCCCAAAGCCTCTAGAGTCACGGATATTGCGACTTTTTCCCAATTAAAACGAAAATTTCTTTCACCAGGCCGAACCATGATCGACCTGGTTGGCCGAGCTCCCTCCCAATCGGAAATCATAGCCCTCGCGTTGGGGAAATCCTGCCGCCAGCCCTGATTACTATTTTCGATAGAAGTCAAGGCAATAATAATAATAAACTAAATTGTGTATCATGGGCGCAATATTAAGACAGAAAACAACGAAGGTTGAGTAAGGAGTACAGGAATCGACAGCCCAAGGTTGTGTCTTTCCGGAGTTTCACGAGCGCCACAGTCCGTAGTACTCTGCTGAAGTTATGTTCTGCATTTATAACATGATTAAGCTTGAATTGAGTGAATGGAACTTAGAGTTTTAACCCTTTACCCAACGAATCGCCCGCATCCGCCCGCGTAATATGCAAATTCAGCAACCGAAACAATATTATTTTTCGAAAAATTTCAACAAAACCATATCATGTGACCCCTCTTTGGAACGAGCTCGTCGAGCTCGTTCCAAAGAGGGGTCACATGATATGGGTTTGTTGAAAGTTTTGGAAAAAAATTTTAAAAATTATATTTAAAACAATAAATTTTGATATCGTCTGCGTTAGGTAAAGGGTCAAAGAAGTGTACAACATTCGACGGTCTGTTTACTTTCTTGCGTGACACTGGATTGTGACGAAACATTTCATTCACGTGAAAACCTCAGTCAGATGCACAGGAACCAATTGGATGCAATTTTTGTAGATCAGGTTCCACGCGCGCGTTGTAATTAAACCAAATCAAATAGGAAGAGTGAATATGAACCTAATTAGGTTCATATTCACTCAACCCAGTTCATTTGGGTTATTTTTAACCCAACTGAATTTAGAGTGAACACAACTACAGTCGTGGTCTAAAACATTTTACAAAACTGAAAGCATGATATACCTCTAAAACTATAGTGTTTACGCATTACGGTTTAAATTATTTATATGCCGTGTACACTGAGTAATTTCCGCCAGTGGGTGGATATCCACCCATACTTCTACTTGTTGATGAAGCTGATTCATGAAGATCCAAATTTTTCTGTTCATGGACCACACTCCCTGGGAAGAAGACATAAAGCCGTATGTAAGTATCCAACAAGCTACATTGCTGTCCATGGACACCTGGTAGTCTACCAGGTGTCCATGGACAGCACTGTTGCTTGTTGGTTCCTTTCATACGGCTATATGTCTTCTAACCGGAAAGCACGGCGACTCAGTGGCTAGAGCATGGGACTTTAAACTGAAAGATCGATCATGACCAGCGGTAAATGTGTTGTGTCCTTTGGAAAGACACTTGGTCTCGATTGCACGGTGGCGCTGTGTACTAAGGCGTACTGCACTTCGATGGCGCACTTGCCTCCAACCGCTGCTAACAACACTGCTTATGCAGCATTAGTACGTTGGAGAATATGACAGTTGCTCGCCGCTGCCCGGTGGTTCTCTTCGGGAACTCCTGCGTCCCCCACCCGTCACCCGTAAAATTGGTCGACACGATATACCAACCAACCAACCAACCAACCAACCAACCGGGTTTCCTACCCATTCATTAAGTGTGCATTTGAAGCTGGCACATTTTGTGTTGGCTAAAAACATCTCTGGGAAGCGAGTGGACAAATATCGCTACGGTGGTAATCCAACAAAATCTTCGCGATGGGTTTCGGAGTGACAAGCTATTGGACAATCTGTTGAATATATAGGCCCCAAATAAATCAAAACCCACCATCTGAATTTGCTTTTGGTATAGTTTACTAGGGTTAAAGCTCTGACAGAAGACACCATGGTATCATTGAGATGTGAGTATTTCATAAATCATGTAGTGAGGTCAGATACCGATGTGAACTAACTGATTGATAATAACAACTTATCATAATCCTTTGATATACAATAAATGATAGATTAGAATATACGAAAGAATTTGAGAGTCGGGTTGTAAATGACTCACTCAAAAAGTTAGTATCTTTTGTGATGAGAGTATTTTGATGAGCACTCTTCAGTATTGGGAAAGTTAATTCTTAAAATACACAGGAGGGAGATTTTATAGCCAAGCGACATCAACAATTCAGGGACGCTGGAGCAAGGGAGGAGGGGCCATATCCCCATACCTGCATGAACGAGGGAAAGAGACAATGTTGCGTTAAACTTGTTACATGAAACGCATTAGCCGACCAACGCCAATGCCATTTCCTGTGGTCCGTCCTCTTGTCTAATCAAAGCACCGGGTCAGCGGGTTATAAATAAATCCCTGCTGGCTGATGGATAAGATACTTTCGTTTTGTCTATTTGTTGAATGTGATCCGGCGAGAGAGTTGGTGAATAGGGACATCAAAACTGCGATCTGTGGGTCATGGGTGATGACTAAGAGACTTGTTTTTGGAGAAAATTCCAGCCCTATTTCAAGCGCGATAATCATCACAAGCCCCCCCCCCCCCCCCCCCTCCCCCAATGATATGGTCTGTAATCTTCCATTTGTACACTCTTAACCCATGCAGCGGGATTAAAAATGAACCGGAATCAATCGGGTTGAGTGAATATGGACCCCATATATGAAAGAGGAGTAAATCGCGCAGACTAACTCTCAGATCATTGAACCACCTGTTGTACTGATGGTTCATGGGTTGATAGTTTGCAGGTTTGTGCTGAGAAAAAATCTATTCAGTGGGTACTTTAATAATAGTTCACTCTTGATCGATGTACTGGAACAAAACGGTGGTAAGTTCTGCAATCATGTTTCGTCACCATACGAACATTTTGCATTCTGAGAATGAGGTTACAACACCACAATACCTCATATAAAATATAACGCAAGTTGTTTCGAAGAAGATTATATACTGGGCGTGCTCTTTCTCTGTTCTAGCTAAAGTGGGCACCTTCACGTGTGCCCCAGTAACACCAGAATGGCACATACATTCACTAAACAAAATGAGTGTTGACCACATACACTAAAAATTGTCAAATCGGTTTTCTTCATGGAACCCTTTGTAAAGTTGGGTAATTATTTTCAGCCCAGTGGTGAAATGAAATTACTGAGTTTTACTACCGCAGTTATCGTGAAATACCCCCAAAACTTCATGCAACTGAAGCTTATTTGTTACTCAAGTTACAGGTGTAAATGATGGACAATTTCGCTAAAACAGAAAGTGTTTTTGATTCATGAATGTCCAGAGATGAAGATTCTGAAGCAATTAGCAACAAAGCGTCAGCTTCCAAAGTTGTTTTTCAAGTTCACTGCCATTTCTTGTGAACATTATGAGAACCATATAAAAACGATTCTTGGAGCACAGAGGGAGTGGCACGGTGCAAGAAGATAGCTGCGCGCCACTCCGACTGTGCTTGAAGACACAGATAAATTAAAACACGGGAGGGGTTACGTTGGAAACCTCGACCGAAAAAAATTTAACAAAACCATATCATGTGACCCCTCCTTGGAACGAGCTCATCGAGCTCGTTCCAATGAGGGCTCATATGACATGAGTTTGTTGATAATTTTTCACGACTCCACGACTATTAGTTGATATACGGAGCGCTGTGGCTCAGTGGTAGACTGTTGGACTTCTATGCTGGAGGTTCCGAGTTCGATCCCCGTCCGGGACGACCCGTGTTGTGTCCTTGGGCAAGGCACTTTATCCCGGTTGACTACATGGGGGCACGATGACGCCGAGTGCTGAGGCGTACTACACGTCGATGGTGCACATGTCTTCAACCGCTGTAACCCTGCTTGAGCGGAGCTTAACAGAGTTAGAATGTTGAGCAGCTGACAGTTGCTCGTTGATGCTCGGTGGTTCTCTCCGGGTACTCCGGCTTCTTCCACCAGTAAAACTATCACTGTCACAATTAGCCATTGTGCATAAGTATGTGACCATAAACCCCAATAAATAAATAAATAAATAAATAAATAAATAAATAGACATGTAATCTAATAAAATATACTAGGCAGTGCGGTGATTCAGTGGTTACGGCATTGAACTTCAAACCGAGAGGTCCACCGTTCGATCCCTCACCAGGGGTAACTGCATTATGTCCTTGGGCAAGACACGTAACCCCGATGGCACCGTGTACTAAGGCGTACAGCACGTCGATGGTGCATTTGTCCCAACCAATGCTAACCCTGCTTGTGTGGAGTTAGTGCTTTGGGGAGTTTGGCAGTTGCTCGGGGTTCTCTCAGGGGACTCCGGCTTCCTCCACCCGTAAAACTGTCCAACACGAGGTGACCCTGGCAGTCGCAAGTGTCGTTAAACCCCAATAAATAAATAAATAAATAAATAAATAAATAAATAAATAAATAAATAAAAGAGACTATACATCCTCACCCATCCATTTCCCTTTAGGCCTTACAAACTAAATGTGATGCGAGCGTTCCTGGCGTTGCCATTAACTTAATAAAAACGACTTTTCTCCTCAGTTTGGAATTTTGACATTGTAAGAAGATTCTGATTGCAACCTTGGTGCAGAACAAAACATACAATCATAGAATTTTATTTTAATCATGCTTCTATGCTTCAGATTTCGCATTGGTAATGTGAATATTTGTGTTTGTTCTGCGCCAAGGCCCACGTAAGCGGCGTCATACTCTGTCGAAATTGGAAGCTGAGAACAAAACGCTTTATTTATCGCAAAGCTCAAAACGCTTGCGTCGCATCGAATAATCAGTTATCTCTGGTCAGTGACGACAACAGTTCCTCGTTATTTCTTTACCAGCAAATTATATTGGTTCATACAGACTATGGAAACAGACAGATACTCTTGGAAAATTATGGAAAACTGTCATTTCATTTTCCAGGAGCTGGAAAGTAAAGGTAAATTTTACGCGTTTTTTGTGATGGGCTATTGAAAAAGGCGAAGGAATTTGGCATTTTGTTTTGAAGTTCTGTCCAAAGTAATCGAACCTCCACCACCGACATGCCCACAAAGCTTTGTGCAAGGGCTTACAGATGACCACCGGTTGGGTTTTTTATTGCTATCTTTGTGCAGTCATCCTATCACTTATAATGATGGTACAGTGCACCCAGTCTGATTTGTTACTAAGACACCCAACAGATGGACATCAGTCCACATCCCTAATTAGTACAGCTGTAGAATCTTAAGAAGCCAACAAGAAAATCTAGAGTTCCTGGACCACTCGGTGGTCCATGAGTTGCAGGTTTGCTTGTTGGATTCACAAGCTTCTGTTTGTTAATAAAAAAGCTACATGTCCACAGAATGTGTGGCCGAGTACCTCGTTATCTTGTGATACCTCTGAATTCAATAGTGTATAAGGTAGTGGAAATTTATAAAATAGACTTTTGAGAAGCTATGGAAAATCTATAGAAAACGGGTTTCCAAACCTAAAGGAATCGTCATGCAGTGAAATCCGCGCCAAATTTGGTTCCCAATTGAACCAAAACCCACCAGAGAACCAAAATAAATGCGCCTCCGTGTGATCTAAACCAGCCAGTTTCATAGAGTTGCTTGTCTTGTTTATATGAAACCTTGCCGTTGTCGCACAACTTAACCCTTTACCTAACGAATCGGCTTCATCCGCCTACCTAATTTACAAATTAAGCAGTTGAAAAATATATTTTTCAAAAAATTTGAACAAAACCATATCGTATGACCCCTCATTGGAACGAGATCTTGTGACGTCATCTTGCCGGGATACGTGGACTTAGTGCGCATGTGCAGCATGTGTTGTTAGGGTGATGCGTGTTTCCAGCGACCATTTTGTTTACTGGAGGCCGCCACCTTGGTTTCTATGGTTGCTACGAGACTGAAGGCTTCTAAGGGGACAGGGGTGTATTCTTAGTGTGTGTTCGATTGAATACGAGTAAATCTAATCACCCAAATAGATACGACAATCACCCCAAATCACCAAAAACAACCAAAAATTACAGAAACAGACTTTAATTTGTTTTAAATCGTCCCGAATCCTCGTTTTTGTCCAAAGATAAGGCACGTTCTTTTGTATAAGCGTAATTCTAATGACGCAAAATCCTCGGTTACTTCCTATATATCTAGTTCGGATACCTGCGGAATCCTCTGCTTCTATGTGTCTATGGTATTGTTTTTGTTTACCTAGCCCTGTTTGTTTGTTC
The DNA here is from genome assembly GCA_031216915.1 of Pictodentalium vernedei. Taxonomy (NCBI): domain Eukaryota; kingdom Metazoa; phylum Mollusca; class Scaphopoda; order Dentaliida; family Dentaliidae; genus Pictodentalium; species Pictodentalium vernedei. The sequence continues at coordinate 550,424,106 of CM062296.1, read as the reverse complement.
TGGAGTATACTCCAGTAGAGTAGATGTTCCTTTCAGTTAGAAGAGCTATAGCTTATTGTTACTATATTTAGCTTTGATAGCCTGTAGCCATATTCCGGGGGCCCCCCGTTCTTGTTTCGTACAGCATTAGTCATCTTTCGTTTATCCAGATCTTCTGTCAGTTAATGTTACTGTAACTAACTAACCAATCAGATCATTCTATTCCTTTAAACCCACTGCCGGTCAATTCGCAGTTATCTGCCTTTGGTGATACGTGTAGTTTCCAACTAGTCGAATGAGCTAAAGAGCCACGAGAGTAATTGCTCAATGAGCAAATGCTCTTGCGACTCTTCGACTCATTTCAGAAAAACGGGATTCTATGTCCTAAAAGTGATTCTGTAAGTGGGGTGCCGAAAAATGTGGGTGGTGGGTGATGATTTCATCGAATGAGCTAAAGAGCCACGAATTATCAAATGCTCTTTCGACTCTTTGGCTCATTTCAGAAAAGGGGGTTCTATGTCCTAGAAGGGAGACGTGGATGTCGATTTCAGCAAATGAGCTAAAGAGCCCATGCGAGTAATTGCCCCGGGTGTAAATACTCTCACTACTCTCGTGAGATAGTTATTCTTGGAAAGCTCCCCCAGATTGCTCTACCGATATCTACGTCAGCCACTTACACTATGGCCAATGACCCAAGAATAAATGAAAAGGAAGAGAGAAAAGGTGAGAGAGAACTTTACTTGTGGTTACCCCACAACTTATTGCCACTGATGCTGTAGATACTTTTATCCCTCATGTGCCCAAACTATAATATGAATCATAAAATTGGAGACAACAGCTAGTATGTGGAGAGTGGGGATTAACCTGAAACACTCGCGGACTCGAATCACCTCTGTGATAACTCAGTTTATGTTTATCCCTTTACCTAACGTAACGGCCAAAACCGGCCAGCGCTATTCTAAAAAATCGCCAATTAATTTTCACTATTTTTTTCATTTTTTGTCTCAAAAACATAGGTTATGACCCCTCATTGGAACGAGCTCGTCGAGCTCGTTCCAACGAGGGGTCATAACCTATGTTTTTGAGACAAAAAATGAAAAAAAATAGTTATTCAAGAATTATTTTTGCAAGTGTTGTCTGCTTTTCATGTTAGGTAAAGGGTTAAAAACATAAGAAGTAAAGGCAAAGGTTCATCCAATGATGATCTGGGTTGAACCCGGTTTCAAACCGGTAAGCTTAATTTATGCCTGAGAAAGAATTTGACTTTCAATCATAAGACAGAATAATAAACAACAGCTATATAGATAGTCAAAAGGTTCTAAATAATTTAATCCCACGGCCTAAGGACGCCGGTAGCATTCGAGGGCAAGGGTTAGGATAGGAGAATCAAAAAGGGCACCCGACTCTGGGTATGAGTTAATACCGGGCTTTCACAATGTATCATACATTCTAATGTGGCACTTGAGGGTATTGAGATTATATATTATGTTCTACTCAAGGGATCATACAAAGCTTTAGAAATCGCACAGCCGGTTGGATAGCTTCTTTGTTTGTTGATTATCGACCAATCTCCGTCATTATACCTGATACCTCCACCACACCCCCATCGGCATTGCACGTAAAATACGTTAAAACGAATACACGAGAGATTCTCAGTTACAAGTTTCGGAAAGTAAAGGCTTTTCCACTTGTGACGTTCTGGTGAAGAAAGGGCACGCGCAGCCCCTTAGCATCGGGACAATGGAGAATCTGGCCCACCCCCTCCGATTCCAGCGCCATTGTCACAATCCTAAAGGACTGTAGGGTTAAATTATTACTAACTTCTCTGTAAATTCGACATGCCCCCATTTTGATGTAAATATCGTTCTGCAGGGAGATTCCATCCAGGGACTCATATTGAAGGGGTTAAACATTCCTTTTGGTCCATTGGAGGAAACTTTTCTAGTGCATCTTAACCCTTTACCTAACGAAACGGAAAACACCGGCCAGCGCTATTCTCAAAAATCGCCAATTAATTTTCATTATTTTTTCATTTTTTGTCTCTAAAACATTATGACCCCTCATTGGAACGAGCTAGTCGTGCTCCTTCCAATGAGGGGTAAATACCTATATTTTTGAGACAAAAAATTAAAATAATAGTTATTCAATAATTTTTTTTGCAAGTGTCGTCTGCTTTTCGTGTTAGGTAAAGGGTTAAGGTTTATCGCAAACTAGATTACTTTGGTAGAAACTCCGACTATGGGCTGGGTGTAGCCAGTAATTTTTAATTTTTGTTGGGTGGGGACACATAGGCAGAGAGATATAGGAACGCCATGGCATTCCTGCTCAGCGAATGGTACAAACACAGCTGATGTTGACTTTTGGGGACTTTTTTGGTGTGGGGGACAACAAATCCATGCCCCCAGCTACAACTATGCTTCGAATGTTTTAGAGATGCTCCGATTACCTCGCACTGTATTTGCAGATTCCACCAATTTTCGTTCCTCCTATTGCAAGCAACGAAACACGCATCACTGTTTTTAAATATTGTTAAACGTGTTTTACCAACAAGAAAAGGAGACAAAAAACACGTTTCTTTACATTGACTTTCCTTTATTATCCCTTTACCCAACGCAGAGAATATAAAATTTATTATCTGAAATATTATTTTTTTGAAATTTAAAAAAAAAGTTTTAAAAAACCTAAATCATGCGGACTCCTCATTGGAACTAGTTGCATAACGCCCATACAACGAGGTTAGGGCGTCTTCTAAGGGCCCCCAACAATTGCACGTTTTTAGGGGCCTCCAACAATTTTGGGAAAAATCATTATTAAGGGTCTCAAAACAGTGTTGTAGTTGAAGCACTGAGGTTGGATGCTTCAATACCAGCTTGCATAAGGAATTGGGGCGATATTCTCTGAAACCAATTTCGCGGTTGTGAACGTGGCACATGACAAGATAAGACAGTAGTTCAAATAAAGAAACAATTTTAATTTTAATTTATTTACAAATATGGATGCATTCTGTACAAGTTGTTACATCAAACCGTCGAAGCAGTTTCCGAAACCAACCATGCCAACTAGGGCTGCACGTTATATGGATAAACCGATATATACCGGTATTCAAACCAATATCGATTGAATGCCGATGTAAATACAAAAATATCGGTTTATCGTGATTATTTATTTACCCTCAATTTAATTTTCAAGATATCTTGAGTTTTTTTAACTGTAGCCTCAAATGAATGATATTATCCCTTTATCCAAGGAATCGTCTGCTTGTGCCTCGTAATATACAAATTCAGCAGTTGAAAAAATAATTTTAAAAAATTTGAACAAAACTATATCATGTGACCCCTCATTGGAACGAGCTCGTTGAGCTCGTTCCAATGAGGGGGTCACATGATATAGTTTTGTTGAAATCGTTGGGGGAAAATCTGATAAACTAATTTTGAAAATAATAAATTTTGATATCGTCTGCGTTGGGTAAAGGCTTTTCGAACTGCGTCATCAAGGCATGCTAATTCGTTCCGACTGTGATGCATTGAGTCTCGATTGTGGTACTTGTGTTCATACATCTGAACAGTTTTCGATATACCGGTATACCGCGGTATTTTTTGGAATACCGATACCGGTATTCAGTTTTGAATATCGCGCAGCCCTAATGCCAACATGACTCCATCTTGGTTAAGGTGCTGACCAACTAATGAAGGAACGAACACAGAAACGAACGATGGATTGCTAACATCAATGTAGAAACCAACTCTGATATATCTTTCTCAACTTGCATAAATACACTGTGTCAACTCATAGATTAGGTTGACAAATCCGCCAATTTCTAGTCATCTACTTCCACACTCACCTCCACAGGTAGGTATCTTCCCTTCCACCTTAGTGTATACCTGTCCAGTAAGACAACTGCTCAACTTTTGAATCTAATGTGTTTTTTGCCTGAGCTTCTACCTTCTAGGTAAACCTCCTAGCTAAAGCCTCATACACACATCCCTTTTTACTGGTCGGGTGCTGGCGGATCCTTTCTTACGTTCTGCACCAGGAATATATCTTCCCAAGGTACCGTGCTATGAGCACCTTGGACCTCAGGTCAACCACTGGGAATAACTATCCTGCTCATGTCCACTGAAGCTTGCATCGCGGAACTTTCATTTTAATACCAGCGATTCACCACATGTCGTCCCTTGGGTGCAATAGACCACCTTCTGCACTGCCCTAGCACCCAATGGATAATTATTTGTTAACGGATGATATGTTAACGCATGATATTTGTCAACATCTCTTTTCTTCTTTTTCCATTTATTGGCAAACATAAGCCCGATGTACTCATTGTGCTAATAATCGGCCCTCACTATTTCAAGTAAATCATGGTTAGCCAAGGTACCTGTTAGCACTCGACCAATCAATTCATCCTGACATTTTCCTCCAATTTCTACACCCGCCCGTTAAATTTCCAAAATCCTGCTATGCTTAACCCAACGGTACAACATTCCATCGATTACTATCCCGTCATTCTTTTTTGATAAATGTGTTTTCCGTGGTTCTAACTCAAACGTCTTTTCCTCATACGGAGACAACTTACAAAAGCATCAGCTTCCTGCTGGATCCATTTTCCAATCCACAGCTTATGTCTTCTTTTGTTTTCCTGTGTATTCTGTATTATTTTATACCTGTTTGGAAATAAAATATTGTTAATCAATCAGAAACGAACGAAAATTACCATCAGGAAAATTTTAATTAATGAAGCACAGGGTTGTACCCGGTGCTTCATTAATTAAATTTTTGGCTATTACTCCTATAATTAGTGTTTGGAATCTAATATTATTGCGTTCATGGAAATATTGCCCACTTGTGGAAAGTGACCACTCCACGACGGCCATCCTGTAACCACTAACCATCAATGGAACTTCTTAAGCTATTCAAGGCCAGATGGATATCATACTGAATAGAACGTTTGTACCCAGTCAGTGTGCTAGAATATAACATTGTAATGAACTGAATAATAACAGTATGTGGCCTAAGGGCCCCCAATATTACTGTTACGCCACGGATTGTAACGAGCTAGAAGAGATCGTTCTAATGAGGGGGTCACATCATATGGCTTTGTTGAACAGTTTTGAAAAAAAAATTTCAACTGCTGAAATTGTATATTACGCGGGTGGATGCGGGTGTAATATTGGTTAAATGGTTGAGTATGCGAGATTACATTATAACCTGTAGATATCATATCGGTAAGGGGTGTCAACAACAATGCAGACAATATAGTCATATCATCCAAAACAAGGATAAGTACACTTAATATTTCAAGACGACGCCTGCAATAAAAACCAACACGTCGACAACAATGGAAACAAGATCTAACTAGACTTTATGATTCTGGAGAATCATGGCTTTTCCCGATTAGATTCCATGATTTTTCTTGACCCCACAGTGTCTGATGAATTGTTTTTAACTGTCTCACTAAAGTTCCTTCATTGATGATATGAGAAAGGTGAGTATAGTAGTCTCAAATGACTCGGTTTGGGTTTGATAAAAAAATGTTTAGGTAAAACCCATCATTAATGGTAGAATGGGTTAATATCAATATCAATGTTTCCCTATCAGTTTTGCGTCCGGTAAAAGAAGTTACGTTGGCATTTCCATTTGATGTTGTTGGTGTCCAAAAACAGACTATTTCCTAATTTTTTTTTACATTTAGCAGCCCATGAAGGGTTAACAAATACCTACCAGAATAATTGATCCATGCAATTGGTCATATGACACCAAGACCTATCAAAGGCCAGTTTCTCTTGAAAACCCCACAAAATGTTTGTAGAAATCCAGGGAAAACGATTTTTAAGCTTTTGATGGGTATCCCTGTTAACCTCCCCAACAGGGGTTAACGCTTGGCTTTTTGAATACATTTATTACTTACAAAAATGGTCCTCTGTGAATTCCACTTCAAACAAAGGAGATGTTTATCTCTCATGTATACATTAGGTGCTGTGCGTGTCTGAAAACAGTCCCATGTTAACAACATTACGATGCTTGGCAGTTTGTAGATGGTTAAAAAATGCTCACCGGAGTATTTTATCCATGCAACTTGTAATGTCACATAAAGACCTACGAATAGTCAATTTGTCTTGAAACCCTACAAGTTACCATTAGGGAAATTCACAGAAAATTGGAGTTTAAAGCTTTCAAGGGATATCTCTCTTTAGCCTGCCCAAAATGGGTTAAGACGTCGACTTTTGAATACCTTTACTACTTACAAAAATGTTTCCGTATAAATTGTACGCGCGATAAAAGAAGGCACTTTTCTTTGGGCTGTACCCTTTGGGTGCTGTTGGTGTGCAAAAACAGCCCATTTTATCGCAATTTTGACCTTCAGCAGCCCGGGGAGGGTTAACTAATGCTGACCGGAATATTTTGTTCATGCGACTTGTAATGTCACACCAAGACCTGCAAATAGCCGATTTTTTCTTGAAAACGTACAAGATGTTGTTAGAGAAATCCACAGAAAACGGGTATTTTACAATTTTAATGGGTATCTCTCTTTATCCCAAAATGGGATAAGACGTCAAATTTTGAATACCCTTACCACTTTCAAAAATATTTTTTGATCAATTTTGCGTCTGATAAATGAAGGCCCCTTTCTCTGTGGTATATCGTTTGGGTGCTGTTGGTGTCTAAAAACAGCCCATTTTATCACAATTTTTACGTTTAGCAGCTCGGGGAGGGTTAACTAATGCTGACCGGAATATTTTATCCATGCAACTTGTAATGTCACACCAAGACCTGAGAGTGACCAATTTTTCTTGAAAATCTACAAGACTCGTTTAGAGAAATCCACGGAAAACATGAAGTTTTGAGCTTTTTTGGGGTATTGCTGTTTAACCAGCCCAAAACGGGTTAACACTTGGTTTTCTGAACACCCTTATTACTTACAAAAATGATCCTCGGTGAATTCCACTTCAAATAAAGGAAGTTATGTTTACCTCTCGGGTATCGTTTGGGTGCTTTGGGGGTCTGAATCCGGACCATTTCATCAAAATTTCGATGTTTGGCAGCCTGTGGAGGGTTACCATATGCATCGCCAAATATGTCGTGTGTATCAAAGGTTGTGTCATAGGCAGGTCTAGTAATTATGAATATTTTAAAAAAATCCTAAAGACGTATTTCGAGAAAGTTTTTTTTTTTTTTTTTTTTTTTTTCTCCACACATTTTTGTCTGTACGATTCAGAAGCCATTTTCAAACCGATTTTCACACAATTTGGCACACGCATAGAGGGGCAAAAAATCTAAAAATGTACCGAAGCGGAATTTTCCATTTAACCCTTATTTCGCCAGAATTGGCAAAAAACTGCCAAAATTGGGGTTTATCGGCACTTTCTTGAAACACGTCTTGTAGATTTTTTTTAAACATTCATCATTACTAGACCTGCTCATGACACGACCTTTGGTACACACGACATATTAGGCGATGCATATGGTAACCCTCCACAGGCTGCCAAACATCAAAATTTTGATGAAATGGGCCGGTTTCAGACCCCCACAGCACCAAAACGCTACCCGAGAGGCAAACATAACTTCCTTTATTGGAAGTGAAATTCACTGAGGATCATTTTTGTAAGAAATAAGGGTGTTCAAAAATCCAAGCGTTAACCCGTTTTGGGCTGGTTAAACAGCAATACCCCCATAAAGCTCAAAAATTCATGTTTTTCGTGGATTTCTCTAAACGAGTCTTGTAGATTTTCAAGAAAAATTTGTCACTCCCAGGCCTTGGGGTGACAATAGAAGTTGCATGGACAAAATACTGCGGTGAGCATTTGTTAACCCTCCACTGGCTGCTAAAAGTCAAAATTGTGATAAAAAGGGCTGTTTTTGTATGCCAACAGCACCCAATGGGTACGCCACAAAGAAAAGTGCCTTCCTTTATCGAGCGCACAATCTATACGCTAACATTTCTGTAAGTAGTAAGGGTATTCAAAAGTCGAAGTCTTAACCCATTTTGGACAGGCTAAAGAGAGAGACCCCTTAAAATTCCCATTTTCTGTGGATTTCTCTATAAACATCCTGTAGGTTTTCAAGAAAAATTGACTACTCGCAGGTCTTTGTGTGATATTACAAGTTGCATGGACAAAATATTCCGGTGAGCGTTTATTAAACCCTCTAGAGGCTGCCAAGCATCGTAATTTTGTTGAAATGGGCTGTTTTCGGACACGCACAGCACCTTATGTGTACCTGAGAAATAAACATAATCTTCTTTGTTGGAAGTGGAATTCATCGAGGGCCATTTATGTAAGTAATAAGAGTATTCAAAAAACCAAGCTTTAACCCCTTTTGTGGTTGTCAATAGTGATACCCATCAAAAGCTTAAAAATTTATGTTTTCCCTGGATTTCTTTACAAACATCTGATAGAGTTTTCAAGAGAAAATGGCCACTGATAGGTCTTGGTGTTACATTACCAGTTGATAGGATAAATTATTCCGGGAAGCATTTATTAACCCTCCATGGGCTGCTAAATGTGAAAATTTTGAAAAAATAGTCTGTTTTTGGACACCAACAACATCAAATGGGAATGCAACAGAGATGCATAACTTCTTCTACCGGACGCAAAACTGACAGGGAAACATTTTTGTAAGTAGTTAGTGTATTCAAAAATCAGGGTCTTAACCCATTTTTGACTAGTGAAAGAGATATACCCCCTTAAAAGCTTAAAATTCCAGTTTTCTGTGGATTTCTCAAAACAATATTTCAAGAAAAATTGACCTTTCGCAGGTCTTGGAGTGACAGTTCAAGTTGCATGGACAAAATATTTTGGTAAGCATTTGTTAACCCTCCAGAGGATGCCAAGCATAGACATTTGGAGAAAATGGGCTGTTCTTGGGCAACCATAACACCAAATGTGTACCTGCGAGATAAACATAACCCCCTTCATTGGAAGTGGAATTCACCGATGATCATTTTTGTATGTAATGAAGGTATTCACAAAACCAAGCATTAACCTGCTTAGGGCTGATTACAGAAAGATACCCCTCAAAAGGTTAAAAATTCATGTTATCCGAGGATTTCTCTAAAAACATCTCGTAGATTTTCAAGAAAAAATGGCTATTCTCACATCTTAGTGTGACATTACAGATTGCATGTACAAAATATTCCTGGAAGCATTTGTTAACCCAATGCAGGTTCTCAAACATCAAAATGTTTTTAAAATGGGCTGTGTTTGCATACCCACAGCACCCGAATTTGAGACGAGAGATCAAAATAAGTGGAAGTAGAATTCACTGAGAATTATTTTTGGAAGTAATAAGAGTATTCAAAAAACAACACTTAACCCATTTTGGGCTGGATAAACAATGATACCCATCAAAAGTTTAAAATTCATGTTTTCCCTGGATTTCTCTGAAAACATCTTGTAGATTTTAAAGAAGAAATGGCCATTCGCAGTTCTTGGTGTGACATTACAAGTTGCATGAATGAATATTCCTGTTAGCACTTGTTAACCCTCTACAAGCTGCCAGACATCAATATTTTGGATGCATTTGAGATAAAATGGACCATTTTCAAATAGCCATAGCTCTACGTGGGTATGTGTCAAACAAACATAACTGCTTTTGTCGGTCATTAACCTGTTGGACGATGATATTGACATTAACCCACTCCACCGTTAATGGTGGTTTTTACCTAAACAATTTTTTTATCAAACTGAGTCATTTGAGACTACTATACTCACCTTTCTCATAACATCAATGAAGGAACTTCAGTGAGACAGTTAAAAACAATTCATCAGACACTGTGGGGTCATGAAAAATCATGGAATCTCATCGGGAAAAGCCATGATTCTCCAGAATTATAAAGTCTAGTTTTTTTTTTATTTTTTGTATTTTTTTTATTTTTTTCACACATTTTGTCTGTACGATCCAGAAGCCATTTTCGAACCGATTTTCACAAAATTATGCACACGCATAGAGGGGCACAAAATCTAAAAATGTACCGAAGCGGATTTTTCGATTTAACCCTTATTTTGTCAGAATTGGCAAAAAACTGCTAAAATTGGGGTTTATCGGCACTTTCTCGAAACACGTCTTGTAGATTTTTTTTAAACATTCATCTTTGCTAGAACTGCCTGTGACATGACCATTGATACACATGACATATTAGGCGATGCATATGGTAACTTTCCACAGGCTGCCAAACATCGAAATTTTGATGAAATGGGCTGTTTTCGGGCTCCCACAGCACCCAAATGATACACGATAGATACACATAACTTCTTTTATTGGAAGTGGAATTCACCGAGGATCATTTTTGTAAGTAATAAGGGTGTTCAGAAAACCAAGTGTTAACCTGTTTTGGGCTGGTTAAACAGCAATACCCCCAAAAAGCTCAAAACTTAATGTTTTTCGTGTATTTCTCTAGACGAGTCTTGTAGATTTTCAGGAAATATTTGTCACTCCCAGGTCTTGGTGTGACATTACAAGTTGCATGGACAAAATAGTCCGGTCAGCATTAGTTAATCCTCCCCGAGCTGCTAAACGTAAAAATTATGATAACATGGGCTGTTTTTGGACACCAACAGCACCCAAACGGTATACCATAGAGAAAGTGGCCTTCATTTATCGGATGCAAAATTGATCGGAAAATATTTTTGAAAGTGGTAAGGGTATTCAAAATTCGACGTCTTAACCCATTTTGGGCTGGTTAAAGAGAGATACCCATTAAAATCTTAAAATACCCGTTTTCTGTGGATTTGTCTAAAAACATCTTGTAGGTTTTCAAGAAAAAATCGGCTATTTGCAGGTCTTGGTGTGACATTACAAGTTGTATGGACAAAATATTCTGGTCAGCATTAGTTAACCCTCCCAGGGCTCCTCAACATCAAAATTGTGATAAAATGGACTGTTTTTGGACACCAACAGCACCCAATGGATACACCACAAAGAAAAGCGCCTCCTTTCATCGAGTGTACAATTTATACAGAAACATTTTTGTAAGTAGTAAGGGTATTCAAAAGTCGAAGTCTTAACCTATTTTGGGTAGGCAAAGAGAGATATCCCTTAAATCTTAAAATTCCCATTTTCTGTGAATTTCCCTAACAGTAACTTGTAGGGTTTCAAGAAGAAATGACTGTTCGTAGGTCTTTATGTGACATTACAAGTTGCAGGGACAAAATACTCCGGTGAGCATTTATTAACCATCTACAAACTTCCAAGCATCGTAATTTTGTTGACATGGGCTGTTTTCGGACTCGCTCAGCACCCAATGTATACACGAGAGATAAACATAATCACCTTTGTTGGAAGTGGAATTCACAGAGGGCCATTTTTGTAAGTAATAAGGGTATTCAAAAAACCAAGCGTTAACCCCTGTTGTGGAGGTTAACAGGGATATCCATCAAAAGCTTAAAAATCGTTTTCCCTGGATTTCTTTACAAACATCTTGTAGGGTTTTCAAGAGAAAATGGCCGTTGATAGGTCTTGGTCTCACATTACCAGTTGCATGGATAAATTATTCTGGTAGGTATTTGTTAACCCTCCATGGGCTGCTAAATGTCAAAAATTTTGAAGAAATAGTCTGTTTTTGGACACTAACAACATCAAATGGAAATGCCACAGAGAAACGTAACTTCTTTTACTGGACGCAAAACTGATAGAGAAACATTTTTGTAAGTAGTAAGAATATTCAAAAATCGAGGTCTTAACCCATTGTCGACTGGTTAAGGAGATATACCCCTCAAAAGCTTAAAATTCCTGTTTTCTGTGGATTTCTCCAAAAAATCTAGCAAGTTTTCAAGAAAAATTGACCATTTGCAGGTCTTTGAGTGATATTACAAGCTGCATGGACAAAAAATTCCGGTAAGCAATTGTTAACTCTCCAGAGCCTGCAAAGTATAGACATTTTGAGAAAATGGGCTGTTTTTTGGCACCCATAACACCCAATGTGTACCTGCGTGATAAACATAACCTTCCTCATTGGAAGTGAAATTCACTGAGGATCATTTTTGTAAGTAATGAAGGTATTCACAAAACCAAGCATTAATCCGTTTAGGGCTGGTTACAGAGTGATACCCCTCAAAAGGTTAAAAATTCATATTTTCCGAGGATTTCTCTAAAAGCCTCTCGTAGGTTTCAAGACAAATATTAGTCATTCTCATTTGAGACTACTATACTCACCTTGTATGAACTCAAAAGTAAGTGTATATTTATTTATTATCAAGAATAACCGCCCATAAGTTCCACTCTCTCTGTGTCCCGCTTCATCGGTCAATTCCACGGTGTCCCACGCCAGCGGTCGATTTATCCAAACAAAATTGCCAAGGTTACCACCTCCTCCCTGCCTCTTTCTCCAACCAAACACACATTGAAAGGTACGCCTCACCTCGTATTCCACACTGCCCTGCATGATATCATTTATTATTTATTTATTGGTATTTAATGGCATATACTTATGCACAATGGCTAATCATGACCGTGACAGTTCTACGGGTGGAGGAAGCCACAGTTCCTGGAGAGAACCACTGAGCAATGACGAGCAGCTGCCAGCTTCCCAACATCGTAACTCCGAACTGCAGCACAGGCAGGGTTAGATTGGTTGAAGACATGCGTACCGTCGATGTGCAGTACATGGCGGCATTGTACCCCCATATGGACAATCGGAGTTAAGTGCCTTGCCCAAGGACACGACATGGGAGTCCAAATTGATCGCTCAGACGGCCACCCATCCAATGATTAACCAGGCTCAACGTTGCTAAACTTCGGTGATCTGACGAGAACCGGTTACCACAATGCCACTGCGCCCCGCCACTGCATGATAAGAAAGCAGCAGATAACGTTACAATAGGATCAGTTACTTATAATATCAAATAGTGCTGACACTATAACTATAGCATTTCCCCGACAGTGGGTCCAGGTATATGCTAGTCTGTAAAATGGCTATACACTGCCCCTCGTCTGCCCCAGGGTGGTGACCTGGCAGTATATATCCATCTTACGCTATGTTGTGCCTAAGGAACCTTACAATAAAAGGTGGGGGTCCCCAGCATGGGAAGGGGGGAAGGTATATTTACTACTCTGTAAGGTGGTTATCAAATGCAGTGGTGCATGGCGCCAACATTTCCCCGGCAGTGGGACTAGATATATACTAGTTTGTAAGACGGCTATACCCCCCCTTCTCCGTCCCAGGGTATATTTTATCTACACATATGTACAAACAACACTTCCTATTTACGTATGTAATTATTGTAGTCTATAACTTCATGTTTGTTGTTGCATGTATTTTTATCTTCATTGTAATAAATAAAACTAATCCTTCAGGGGAAAAACCAATTGGAGAGAAATCACTTCTGCTATTAACAGACAGAAAAAATGACATAATCATGCATAACAACTGTGATCTAATAGGAGATAATTGATACAGGGACTATACATGACATGCTTAAGAATTTAAAGTTCACATTTTCTGTGGATATCTTCAAGTGGTTCTTTCAGATTTTCAAGAACAAATAAACCCTGGAGAAGAATTATTCTCGCAAGCCTTCATTAACCCTCCACAAACCGTCAAATATCGAAATTTTGGATCAATTCAAGTTGAGATACAATGGGCTATTTGCATCAGACGCTGATTCTCAGACACTGATATTAATATTAACCCTCTCCACAAACAATGATGATTTAGCCAAAACGTTCTTTTATCACATTTGAGACTATTATACCCACTTTTCTCAAGACATCAATAAAAATACTTTAATGATACAATTAAGAACAATTCTTCAGATACTCCAGGGTCATAAAAAATCATGGAATCTTGTTGGGAAAAGCCATGATTCTCCAGAATCATGAAGTCTAGTTTTTTTTTGTTTTCAGGGGGGTTTTTTCCACACGTTTTGTCTGCACGATTCAGAAGCCATTTTCGAACTGATTTTCACAGAATTTTGCACACGCATAGAGGGACACAAAATCTAAAAATGTACCGAAGCAGAATTTTCGATTTAACCCTTATTTCTTCAGAATTGGCAAAAAAATGTCAAAATTGGGGTTTATCGGCACTTTCTCGAAACACGTCTTGTAGATTTTTTTTAAACATTCATCATTGCTGGAGCTGCCTGTGACACACACGACATTTCAGGCGATGCATATGGTAACCCTCCACAGACTGCCAAACATCGAAATATTGATGAAATGGGCTGCTTTCGGGCCCCCACAGCACCGATAACAATACACGAGGGATAAATATGACTTCCGTTATTGGAAGTGGAATTCACCAAGGATCATTTTTAGCTCAACTTTGACGAAGTCAAATCTGAGCTATTGTCATGGCCCATCGTCCGTCTGTCCGTCCGTCTGTCCGTCCGTCTGTCCATCTGTCCGTACGTCAACAATTGGCTATGGCTCGGGCCAGAGGTCGTATTTATGAACCGATCTTTACGAAACTTCTTGTGTACCTTTGCTATGACCCTGGGACGGGAACGAGTGTTTTTAGGTGTGGTCCGAAATTCAAGATGGCTGCCAGTGGCCATTTTGTACCGATGATGCAAAAATCAGTTTTTTGTACAGAACTTCTGTATGAAAGTTCTGATTTGAATAAAGTTTTGTATAAATGTTTAGTACCATGGGATACATCACATATAATATGGGGTTTTTTCTCGTGCGTAAATTATGCAAATTAGACTGACTTTGATTTATTTAGTGTTACTTTCAGAGCTGTAAGTGCCAAGCTGCTATGGCTCGGGCTAGAGGCCGTATTTATGAACCGATCTTTACGAAACTTCTTGGGTACCTTTGGTATCACCGTGGGACGAGAACGAGTGTTTTGGGGTCCGGTCCGAAATTCAAGATGGCCGATGGCAGCCATTTTGTACAAAATTAGGTGCAATCAGATTTTTGCACAGAACTTCCATATGAAAGCCCTGATTTGAATAATTTTTTTGTGTGAATGTTTAGTACCATGGGATGCATCACATATAATACGGGTTTTTTTCTCGTGCAGAAATTATGCAAATTAGATGAACTTTCATTTTTTCAGTGCGAGTTACACACAGTAAGTACACATGTCAATACGGCTCAGACTAGAGTCTGTATTTATGAACTGATCTTCACGAAATGTTTTGGGTACCTTTGTTATCACCTTGGGACGAGAACGAGTGTTTCTGGGTGCGGTCTAAAATTCAGGATGGCTGCTAGTGGCCATTTTGTACCGAAATTAGGTCTAATCAGTTTTTTGTACACAACTTCTATACAGCTCAGACTAGAGGCCATATTTATGAACCAATCTTTACGAAACTTCTTGGGTACCTTTGTTATCACCGTGGGATGAGAGCGAGTGTTTTTGGGTGTGATCCGAAATTCAAGATGGCCACCAGCAGCCATTTTGTACCAAAATTAGTGCAATCAGTCTTTTGTATAGAACTTCTGTATGAAAGTTCTGATTTTAATAAATTTTTGTATGAATGTTTAGTAACATGGAATACATCACATATTGTAAGGGGTTTTTTTTCGTGCAGAAATTATGCAAATTAGATGAACTTTGATTTATTCAGTGCTACTTACACAATGTAAGCACACATGTCAATACGGCTCAGGGTAGAGGCTGTATTTATGAACCGATCTTCACAAAACTTCTTGGGTACCTTTGTTATCTCCTTGGGATGAGAATGAGTGTTTCTGGGTACGGTCCAAAATTCAAGATGGCTGCCAGTGGCCATTTTGTACCGAAATTAGGTCCAATCAGTTTTTTGTCACAAGTTCTATACAGCTCGTATTTATGAACTGATCTTCACAAAACTTCTTGAGTACTTTTGTTTTCACCTTGGGACAGGAACGAGTGTGTTTTGGGGTGCCTTTGTTATCACTGTGCTATGAGAACAAATATTTTGGGGTTCAGTCAGACCCACTCTGGGACTCAAAGATTTTTTCTAGTTCAGCATCTGACTGTCACCCACCTTTACAATACTTTACCTATACATTTGTTACAGGCAACGGTCAGTATTTATGTACAGACCGTTACAATACTTTATATGTACCTTTGTTATCAGGTCATTACCTAGATGTTTGTCATTGCTGTGTCACATACTATACATGTACATGTCTTTGTCTTGACAAGTTGAGCTACAGTGTCATTGACACTTTCATTGTAAGTAATAATGGTGTTCAAAAAACCAAGCTTTAACCCGTTTTGGGCTGGTTAAACAGCAATACCCCCATAAAGCTAAAAAATTAATGTTTTCCATGGATTTCTCTAAACGAGTTTGGTAGATTTTCAAGAAAAATTTGTCACTCCCAGGCCTTGGTGTGACAATAGAAGTTGCATGGACAAAATACTGCGGTGAGCATTTGTTAACCCTCCACTGGCTGCTAAAAGTCAAAGTTGTCATAAAATGGACTGTTTTTGGACGCCAACAGCATCCAATGGGTACGCCACAAAGAAAAGTGCCTTCTTTTATTGAGCGCACAATCTATACGGAAACATTTTTGTAAGTAGTAAGGGTATTCAAAAGTCGAAGTCTTAACCCATTTTTGGCAGGATAAAAAGAGATACCCCTTAAAAGCTTAAAATTCCCATTTTCTGTAGATTTCTCTAAAAACATCTTGTAGGTTTTCAAGAAAAATTGACTATTTGCAGGTCTTTGTGTGGCATTACAAGATGCATGGACAAATTATTCCGATGAGGGTTTATTAACCCTTTACAGGCTGCTGTAAAAGTCAAACATGTGAAAAAATGGGCTGTTTTTGGACGCCAACAGCACCCAATGGGTACGCCACAAAGAAAAGTGCCTTCTTTTGTCAAGCGCACAATCTATACGGAAACATTTTTTTAAGTAGTAAGGGTATTCAAAAGTTGAAGTCTTAACCCATTTTGGGCAGGCTAAAGAGAGAGATCCCTTAAAGTCTTAAAATTCCCATTTTCTGTGGATTCCTTTAAGAACATCCTGTAGGTTTTCAAGAAAAATTGACTACTCGCAGGTCTTTGTGTGACATTACAAGTTGCTTGGACAAAATATTCCGGTGAGCATTTAACCTCTACAGGCTGCCAAGCATCGTAATTTTGTTGATATGGGCTTTTTTTTGGACACGCACACCACCCAACGTGTACCTGAGAAATAAACATAATCTCCTTTGTTGGAAGTGGAATTCACCGAGGACCATTTTTGTAAGTAATAAGGGTATTCAAAAAAACCAAGCGTTAACCCCTTTTGTGGTTGTTAATAGTGATACCCATTAAAGGCTTAAAAATTTATATTTTCCCTGGATTTCTTTACAAACATCTGGTAGGGTTTTCAAGAGAAAATGGCAATTAATAGGTCTTGGTGTCACATTACCAGTTGCATGGATAAATTATTCCGGTAAGCATTTGTTAACCCTCCATGGGCTGCTAAATGTGAAAATTTTGAAAAAATAGTCTGTTTTTGGACACCAACAACATCAAACGGGAACGCAACAGAGAAACATAACTTCTTTTACCGGACGCAAAACTGACAGTGAAACATTTTTGTAAATGTAAGTGAATTAAAATATCGAGGTCTTAACCCATTTTTGACTAGTTAAGGAAGATATACCCCCTTAAAAGCCTAAAATTCCAGTTTTCTGTTGATTTCTCAAAAAAAAATTTCAAGAAAAATTGACAATTCGCAGGTCTTGGAGTGACATTACAAGTTGCATGGACAAAATATTTCGGTAAGCATTTGTTAACCCTCAAGAGGCTGCCAAGCATAGACATTTGGAGAAAATGGGCTGTTCTTGGGCAACCATAACACCAAATGTGTACCTGCAAGATAAACATAACCTCCTTCATTGGAAGTGGAATTCACCGACGATCATTTTTGTAAGTAATGAAGGTATTCACAAAACCAAGCATTCACCCGTTTACGACTGGTTACAGAGCGATACCCCTCTAAAGGTTAAAAATTAAAGACAGACAGCCCATGCCATGTATGCTGCCTATATTACCTGTAAAATCAACCCCCCATCTCCCACTAAATCTACTGCGAGGAGGGCTGTCTGACCCGACCACCTGACCTCATTAGATAACACTCCTTCATCGCATGGATTTCCCCAAGAGCAAAGATAAAAATACGTCTGCGGAGAATAATGCCAATTATTTTATTCAGTGTGTATTTTGTCCGTATACAAAATTTCTCACCCACATACACTTAAGAATGATTCAATGGTACGATTGGACATATTCCTCTCATAAAACGTGAAAAAAGACTTGATTTATTGCATTTTATAAATGCACATGTATATTTTTAGAAGATTCTGTGTCTGTTATTAATCTTCGGCGTTAATCTTTGATCTCGTTTGGGACGATCAGTAATTAACACCTTTTCATCAAGAGGCATCGAAATTGAAAATGAAAAAATAATTCAATTTCACTAAAACCTTTTGCAGAATCGAGTTTTTCAGAAAACTCTGTCGCGATTGCAAGTGTCATTTTCAAAATTCCGATCAGTAATCATGAAATTATAAATATGTAGTTGGCAATAACAAAATTGAAAGTATGTCGGCCAAACTTGCATGACGTCGGAACTCGATTCGGGTGAAATACTGCGATGATGCACTGAAAGGACGAGAGTAAGGAATGCTGATATCGAAGTAGTAAAATCAAGTTTATATTTGCAGCATTACTGCAAATAGGTTTCCCGTTGTTTCTTGTTAAAATGTTGTTTCCGTCAAGGCCAAGTACCATAAAACATTTGGAATACTGGATAATGGGATATGGACACCTGTCCCATGAACAACTGCCTCCTATTAAAATTAATTAGCAGGGACATCAGCCCCACCCCCATCGCCGTGCTGTTTTTTTTTCACCTAGGGCACCTGCCTCCTGCTGTTTTTTTTTTACCTAGGACACGTGTGTGGCAACCACTTTTGTTATACAGCCCACTTTTGTTATACCTCACCAGTTTTGTAACAGCGATCGCCCATTTTTGTTATACCTCACCAGTTTTGTAATAGAACGCCAGCTTTTGTTATAGTTCGAGGTCACTATTTTTGTTATAGAAATCACCCATTTTTGTTATAAAAAGCAGCTAACCACTTTTGTTATATAAATCGCCAGCTTTTGTAATACTTGCAATTAGAACTATAACGCTAATGTTTCGATGCCCATTCGGGGTTAGTGAAGAATCATGGCAGATTACGGGGTCGGGGGAATAATAGCTTGTGTTTTCTAAATCAGATGGTCGAGTCGAGAAACAACAAAACACATCCCTGTAAGTATATGGGGCATTCGGGCGGCAAAGCGCATCTGAAGTGACTTCACTTCACAGAAATTGGTGGCAGGTTTGTTGTTTTGATGAATGGATAAGAATGGAATGAGAATTTCAGATTCAACATTTTTTAAGTGGAGTCTTGATGCAGGGTTCATATAGGGTCTTGAAAATTTCTTGAATTTTACTTTTGTATTAAAAAGTCATTGACTCTGCCGTTTAGTCGTGAAAAGCTCTTGAAAATTGGCCAACAGCCTTGCATAGCTCTTGAATTTCCCAAACATATCAGCGGACTAAGTAATTCATACAATTTATATTCCTGTTCACAAAAATGGTCAAAAACATAAATCCACCCTTGACACAGTGTCTTGAAGCTCTCGAGGATTGTTTTCCAGAAAATTGTCAAGTGTTGAGTTTTTAGGATTAATGCTCACTTCTGCTTCTTCTACAAATTATCTCCTCTTTGTACCACAAGTGTCATTCTTTTTCTGAAGGTACGAACATGCATAAATTGCTATGTTCATCGAAATATTGGGTGTAGAAGAGTAGGGCTGTCGCGACTATCATTTTTTGTTATCGACTAATCGTGACCAGTAATCGACGGTTAGTCGATTAATAGTCGCTTCCCATGATTTTTTTAGCAAATCATTCTTCTATTCGTAAAACTCTGAAAATGACAATGGCACCAGTATGTTCAGACGAAGTGGGGTTGTGGGAACAACAAATCAATCCCGACTGAAGCTACATGTAGTCCAATCTTGGACTCACAGTCCGTAATATAATTTTTGGGGTTGGTACGTCCTGTAGGACGTACCAACCCCAAAAATAATATTACTGACTGCGGGTCCAAGTTTGAACTAGATTGAAGCCGATGAATTAAAATGAATTTACCAAAGAACGTTCCTGCATATGTTTCCTTTCTGCAATAAGTTTCTCGAAATTTTGAACATTGAGATCTATGCATTCCCTCATCAGTTGTTAAAATTGGATCTTAGTCTGAAGTTCCGAACTTTGAGAAGTGATCTGACGTTCTGACTTTCGTCATAATTTTGTCACTTCCGCGTTTTGGGTTTTCCAATGGGTGCATTCGTGTGTACAAGACTGGAGAAATTCAGAAGAATCTATTCTTCTCGAGTAACTGTGAGTGTTCTTTCTTACACAGTCAGTGACAGTTGTACAGTCTTCCGGATATGAATGTTAACTATGGTTAGATATTTAAAGTTTTTCACCTTCATTGATCATTCACCTCACAAAACAATGCAGTTTAGCCCCGACGTGTAGTAGACGTGTACCACCTTGAAAATGAACGACGATCGACTAAAAATAAAAAACGTCGACTACTTTAATAGTCGACGGTTAGTCGACTAATCGAATAATCGCGACAGCCCTATAGAAGAGTCCTTGAAAAAAATTACAAGAGTCCTGGAAAAGTCCTTGAATAGACCTTGAATTTGAGGTGGCCTTACCTGTTTGAACCATGTGATGGTCAGTGCCGCTTTTGACACTTTGAAGCACGTAGACCTATACACATTCTTATCTTCATCGCACACACTGTGCCTCTTTCGGTTTTCCTTTGCATTTTTATGCAGAGAGATGCACTTATGTTCACAGTATTGGTCTCGAGTTTGAATTGATTGTCTGTAAACGGAGAGTGACACAATTCGTACAGACTAAAAGTTCCTACGTTGAATTCAAGAAGAGCAGGTTTTGAAGGTTCTGCTCTGAGATCAACCGTATAATATTTCCTATTGAGGTAAAGATAGTCTTACACTGAAATCAGTTGGATTGAGAATTAATGCAAATCAACTGGGCTGAGAAAATATGAACCCAATTGGGTGCATGTTAACCCATCCAAGTAAATGTGTGTTGATTGTCAATCCAACCGATTTTAGAGTGCGTTAATATATGTTGTTGAAGAACGTGTTTGCCGATCGCTGTGAGTAGTATATGGTGTGATTTTTAACCCCCATTTGCTGGACCCCTCCCGGACCCCATTGTGACATCATAGTTTTTTTTAAAAATAGCAGTAATGTGACGTTATACGGAATCCCGCGGGCGCGGCCAACTTGAGATGTAATCACCATGGTGATACGTGGGTTACTGCGCATGTGCAGCACGAGTTGTTTCCATCGTCCATGTTGTTTATAGAAGGCCGCCATCTTGGTTTCTGTGGTGGCATGTTGTTGCTAAGCAACCCAAAGGCTAGTACTATAGTAGAGTGTGTTCTCCGATCGACCCACTGTCAGCCCTTACAGAGTTATCTCCTTTGACTGCACACACGACTCTAACCGGCACATAGAAGTGCGTCTGTGTGACGTATGAGAAATCCATTTTCACATACGTCACATATCAGCACATAAATGTGCTCCTTTGTGAATTGTGACACATGTGAAATACGCCTTTACATACGTCACACGGGCTTATTTAAGAAATTGTGGACACTGTGGACGGCCAATATCTGCCGATGATTGTGGTTCATTGCAGACCATTATTCGTGGATTACCATTGGAAAACAGAGGACTTGGGCGATTTTCAGTCATTGTCGTATTTTTATTTGAACTGAGTGCTCTTCATTTTTAGCAATAGAAGAGGGCACACACACTGTCTTCTGAAAGTTGTATTTATTATTTTTTTTACCAAAGCTTTACTATCGGTATATCACTTCACATAGACCTAGGAAGTGACGTCACGTTACACCCACAATGCATCACGCTGTTACGTCACTTCTCATTCCCATTTCCTTCCTGCAAAAGAGGCCTAAAATGCAAGCTATACTCTTTCAGCTTATTCAAACACACTATTCCATTTTGAGATAGTGAAGTCTCTGCTTTACATGGCGGAATGTCTTGTGATTATAACACCATCTTTTCTTGTTATAAGGTTTTTTCTCATTATAACCACTTTCTGTCTCAAGATAATAAGATGTTTGCTCATTATAAAAGGATGCTTTCTCCTTATACCGAGATACGATTTCTACTATCTCGAGTTAATATCTCTTTATAACGAGGTACTATCTCGAAATGAGGAAAAATGGTTAAAAACCATATTGATCCTGAATAGGACAAAAAAGCCAGTTTTATTTTCTGCTATAGTTTAAAAAAAAAAAATTTAACTTATCGTAAACATCTAATTTAAAAAAAATCCGAAAGTCAGTGATCCCCATTGTATAAAAAATTGAGATGATTCAAAGTGAAAACAAAAATTACAATGCCCTCATTACTTTTGATATCTGAATGCACCAATATGTGAAACGACGTTCGTGGATTAAATGTATTGATAAAGAGATCTAGTAAATGAAAGATGATTTGTGAGGAAACACCCATGTGGCAATAAACTTGAACACTTTTCAATATGTTGCAAATCCAGTTATTGACCGACTTAAAAATCCCAGAACATACAATCTGTGAATTTATTCATATATCTTGCAATATTTTGAAGGACATGCGAATGATCTCATATCGCAGAACATTAAGGGTGTCATGTGAGTTGTCATGATAGCTTACATCAAGAATTGTTTTGTGACTCAATCATCAAGGTAATGTGTGGTGTATGGTCACACAGAGAAGGTATTTCAAGGGGGGGGGGGAGGGGGGGCATGTGTTTTTGTCGACTAATTTGGTTATGAAGGTAGCCACATTAGGCCTGGATTAGACGTTGGATTTTTGTCGCGTCGAATTCATTTATTTGCGATTATTTGAATTCGACCCGACAAAAATCTGACGTATAATCCAAGCCTTTGGGTTGCAGTTTTTCACACAGCTAGACTTGGACAATTGTTTTCAGAAAATTAGCTGAGAAGGTCTTTTAGCTTTCGACTCATACGTCGAACTTTGGAAGACTAATAAACGTTAAACGGGAACGTTCGTGCAACTCAGAAAGAACAATATCTATCCTTCTACTCTAATGTGACAGGCCCTTGTAACGAAAATAGGCCACTCAAACACGTGTATTTCTGTTGCCCTGCGCTTTGAATACTCCAAAACACTACGTGTCGCCGCGATGATTCCTTCACGAGATGGCTATCTAGTACTAGCTAGTACTAACTGATTTCACCCCAGCAATGCACTGCAGAGCAATGGGACACATAAGAATAACACACCTTTGGACCTGAGATGGGAGGGGGGGGGGGGGGGGGGGTGAGGGGTGGCGAGGTAAAGGCGGTTCTTGTAAAAATTCGCCCACTTTAGTAACGTAATTTGTATAAACCATTATATCTAATTCACGATAACAGTGATACAGCTTGGTCATATCAACCCTCGTTTAGGGGACCCCGGAAAAGACTTTGGGTCATTTTTGGGTTCATTTTGGGTAATTCTGTGTATTTCCATTGGGTCGAATGCTCTTTTGTTTCTTACTTATATGGGCTGGGGGTACTCAGAATATGCGGAATGTTGACTTAAAAGACAATTTGAGCGATTTCCGGTCAATGTCGGGTTTATTTGGGTAATTAGAAATACTCCTGTTGGTTTGTACACACCCGTAGAACACGCTCCTATTGTAGTATTATGATTTGGGTTACTTAGCAATAATGTGTCACCATAATAACCAAGACGGCGGCCTCCTATAAACAAAATGGACGACGGTAACACGCGTCACCCTAACAGCATGTGCTGCGCATGCACAGTAACACCACATATTACCATGATGATGACGTCACAAGATGACCGCTTACGTACGCTACCACGACAACCACTTGACACCCATAATGCACCACTGGATGACGTCAATTCCGGAGTCCTCCAAATGAGGGTTGATGTGACCGAGCTATGCTACTGATGACAGTCAACTGATAAATTGTAAAAACTGCCTTATTATAATCTGTATATACAGATTAGTTGCCTGTAGTAGCAGATTGGTGAAAGGAAATGACCCCATCCTTCTATGCTGCCGCAGGATGTCAAATGCTTGGTTAATTTTCCCCCTGTTTCAAGCCCTCATAACATTTGTGGTCTTTCCTTTGACAACGGAATTTCGCACATGTCTAGAACCGTGGAAGTTGATGGATTCTTATTGTATTATCTATTCAGTGCATTATAAACGTATATAGAACACACGCGACTTTAACAGCAACTTCTCTTTGATTATTTATCCATTTGTTTATTGGTGTTAGCCTAGGCGCCATATATTTATGCACAAAAGCTAATAGTAACACAACATGGAGATAAAGTCAAACTTAATCAATCGTTTAAATCCCAGCCTTTTTAAAGAAGTTCCATCTGAGCATTTGGGGACTGGGTACAATTTTACCAGCAAATCAGAACTTGTTTTGTTTACTTTAGTAAAAAAGGACTGCTTCACTTCCTGGGTCCCCCACAGGAATGTTTTTGATTGTTACATGTGTTATGTGTGGATTACAGAATTGGTCGATCGTTTTAGGAAGATGAGTTGGTTAGATTCAGTTTCGAGATTTGGCGTGTTTTGGAGAGTAGACGCCTTCTAGAAGCATAGAACAGTCGACCAGTACAAGAAGGCAATAACAGTTCAGATTGATACTTGGCCATGCTAAAATAGACTGGAGTGGCGAAGACTACCACCTCTATATAATATCAATAAAAGAACACATGATCAAGACCATAGTCCCACGCGTTACCGCATAGAACTTGCAGTGAAAAGCTTAGAGAGTCAATACAACACTACCATACATAACATTTACAAACAAATATGTAGTTTCCACCATGCAATGCAGTATAACCACCCCCCCCCCCCTCCACCCGAGAGCCCCATCCCATGCCGCCATACACCCACAACACATACAATAAACCGAACGATGCAATTTAACTGGATTCCATCTACCACGACATAATTAAGAACCGGAAGTAGGCGATATCAGCATTAATTAGCTGCTTACTGTAAATGCATTCATTTCTCATGGAAAAAACAATATCTTGCAAACCCAAATACACATTAGTTTACAATACACTATGAAGTCAGGCAGGCGTACACAATTCTCCACCAAGGTGGCTATATTGCATATTTTCAGAATTTCTAATGTAAAGCTGAACGTCTGTGTAGTCATAAAGCACCAATCCATCATAATTGAATCTGATCGATCAGACATCCGGTTTTCAAAATATTGCAAAGAAGATTGACAAAAAGGAGATTGCTGCTATAGTGACTATTATAATGAGTATTTCAGAATGCTCATCATCGAAAGAAGCCTCCCTTTACTCACCACCAAAGAAAACGAGAGCCGTCGGGCATTTGGGTTTTATGTTGCTGATGGATGGACGGACGGACGGACGGACAGACAGACGGCCAGACGTGACTATTTTTACGGGACTACAATAAAATGCATGTCCATTATACTAAAAAAAGTGATTTTGGGACAAATTTTTGGGGTGGTAGCAAACCCTGACCCTACCCTTTACTGACCCTAACCCTACACCCCCCACCCTCTATTCTAAACCCCACCCTAGACTAATGAAAATGGCTATTTTTTTAGGGTACGTTATCATAAAATGCATGTCCATTCTATTAAAACAACTTTTTGGGAAAAAATTTTTTGGGGTAGTAGCAAACCCTAACCCTACCCTTTACTGACCCTAACCCCACCCCACCCCACCCCAACTCTAAACCCCACCCTAGAAAATTGGGATTTACTTGTGGGACTAGCCACCTAAATCGCGGTAATCACCTAACCCCCGTTTATACCGATAATTAGCCAACTAAGTGTCATTTATGAGTGTGGACGGACGGATGTACTTGTGAGGTGATTTCAGTGTTAGGTACGGGTAAAATTCCGCATCTGCGATCGTTTTTGCACCTCAAAAGTGGGTGTTTTGAGGGGCCGCTCCTCAGAAGAGGGGACTGGACCAGTGGTTAAATCGCCGGTTTGCACAAGTAACGTCTGTACGCATAACTTGTTCACACACGTACATCTGAAGTAGCCTGAATGGACAGACAGACGGATTGACAGACAGACAAGCGGGTGGTCAGGTGGGTGGGAGGGCTTCGGGTGGGCTTCCGGGTGATCATCGGGT
Organism: Pictodentalium vernedei; assembly: GCA_031216915.1. NCBI lineage: Eukaryota > Metazoa > Mollusca > Scaphopoda > Dentaliida > Dentaliidae > Pictodentalium > Pictodentalium vernedei. The sequence continues at coordinate 550,397,969 of CM062296.1, read as the reverse complement.
AGGCAGGCAAGCAGGCAGGTAGGCAAGCGGGCAGGCCGGCCGGTCAGCAGGCAGACAGCAGACAAGCATGCAGGCCATCGAATAAAAACGATTTTGTGTTTCCCTTTTCCTTATATGTACATTTCAAATACACCCCAACTCCAACCAAATTCACTTTCATCAAACACGTTAGAATAGGGGCGAATGCAAGTTTTGATTTCAAGTATTACAAAAGCTGGCGATTTATATAACCAAAGTGGCTAGCTGTTTTTTTTTATAATAAAAATGGGTAATTTCTATAACAAAAATGGTGACCTCAAACTATAACAAAAGCTGGCATTCTATAACAAAAGTGGTGAGGTATAACAAAAATGGGCAATCGCTATTACAAAACTGGTGAGGTATAACAAAAGTGGGTGGTATAACAAAAGTGGTTGCAACACACGTGCCCCTCTGCTGTTTTTTTCACCAAGTTTGTTTGCTAACGGGCTCCTCCCCCATTTACCTTTCTATCCTTATAAGCACCCAAGCCATTGGGGAGAGGGCATTGTTGCGAGCATAGCTGGCATACTGCCCTGGGGAACGAGCCCCGAAAATATGGGTTGCTCTGCCCACTCGTGCACCCAGTGGCCCTGCGAAGCACCTCTAGTTGTTGTTATGTTAGATGTTGGGAGAATAAAGTAAAAATAAGTTTTTAGCGAGCCAAAATTCTGGTGGGGTATGATGTGGGGGTGGGTGCTAGATTTTAGAAGTCTGAAGTGCAATTCATAGGATGGGGAGCAGAGCACAACTGAGACGTATCGGTGGTCGATATATGATTTCCAGTGAATCCTCTCCATCATGAACTCAAAAGTAAGGGTGGTCGATATATGATTTCCAGTGAATCCTCTCCATCATGAATTCAAAAGTAAGTGTATATTTATTTATTATCAAGAATAACTGCCCATAAGTTCCTCTCCCACTGCGTCCCGTTTCATCGGTCAATTCCACGGTGTCCCACGCCATTAGTCGATTTATCCCAACAAAATTACCGAGCTTACCACCCCCTCCCTGCCTCTTTCTCCAACCAAACACACATTGAAAGGTACACCTCACTTCATATTCCACACTACACTGCATGATATTATTTATTTATTTATTTATTTATTTATTGTTTTTTAAGGTCATATACTTATGCACAATGGCTAATCATGACCGTGCCAGTTCTACGGATGGCGGAAGCCGGAGTACCTGGAGAGAACCACCAGTCAACGACGAGCAGCTGCCAGCTCTCCAACATTGTAACTCTGCATTGCAGCACAGGCAGGGTTAGACTGGTTGAAGACATGTGTACCATCAATGTGCAGTACGCCTTAGTACACAGCAGCATCATGCCCCCATGTGGATAATCGGCGTTAAGTGCCTTGCCCACTGACACAACGCGGGAGTCTGAATTGATCGTTCGGACGGTCACCCAGGCTCGACATTGCTTAACTTCGGTGATCTGACAAGAACCACTGCCCCCCGCCACTGCATGATAAGAAAGCAGTAAATAAAGTTAGCTACAATGGGATCATTTACTTATAATATCAAATACAGTATTGACACTATAGCATTCCCTCGACAGTGGGTCCAGGTATATATTAGTCTGTAAAACGGCTATACACTGCCCATCCTCCACCCCAGGGTGGCGACATGGCAATATATAGCCATCTTACAGACGCTATGTTGTGCCTAAGGAACCTTACAATAAAAGGGGGAGTTCCCCAATATGGGAAGGGGTGCAGGTATATTTAATACTCTGTAAGGCAGTTATCAAATGCAGTGGTGGTGCCAACATTTCCCCGGCAGTGGGGCTAGGTATATACTAGTTTGTAAGACGGCTATACTGCCCATCCTCCATCCCAGCCTATATTTTATTTACACAGATGTACGAACAACACTTCCTATTTATATATGTAATTATTTTTGTCTATAACTTCATGTTTCTCGTTGTCAATTACTCTAGAAGGACAGAAAAAATGACATAATCATGCATAACAACTGTGATCTAATAGGAGATAATTGATACAGGGACTATACATGACATGCTTAAGAATTTAAAGTTCACATTTTCTGTGGATATCTTTAAGTGGTTCTTACAGATTTTCAAGAACAAATATACTCTGGAGAAGAATTATTCTCGCAAGCCTTCATTAACCCTCCACAAGCTGTCAAATATCGAAAGTTTAGATAATTTTGAGATATAATGGGCTATTTGCATTAGACGCTGATAGTTATATTAACCCTCTCCACCAACAATTATGTTTTAACCAAAACTTTCTTTTATCACACTGGGTTATTTGAGACTATTATACCCACTTTTCACAAGGCATCAATAAAAATACTTTAGTGATGCAATTAAAAACAATTCTTCAGACACTCCAGGGTCATAAAAAATCATGGAATCTTGTGTTCTCCCTGGATTTCTCTGAAAACAATTTGTAGATTTTTAAGATAAAATGGCCATTCGCAGATCTTAGTGTGACATTACAAGTTGCATGTAAAAATATTCCTGTTAGCACTTGTTAACTCTCTTCAAACTCCCAGACATCAATATTTTGGATAAATATGTTAAAATGGACCATTCTCGAATAGCCACAGCACATGATGGGTATGTGTCAAACAAACATAACTCCTTTTGTTGGTCATTAACTAGTCAGACAACGATATTGATATTAACCCTCCCCTCCATTAATGATGGTTTGCACCTAAACATTTTTTTATCAAACATTTGAGACTAGGATACCCACCTTTCTCATAACATCAATAAAGGAACTCCAGTTAGACAGTTGAAACAAATCATCAGACACACTGGCGTCATGAAAAATCATGGAATCTAATCTGGAAAAGCCATGATTCTCCAGAATCATAAAGTCCAGTTATTTTTTTGTTTTTTTGTTTTTTGTTTTTTTTTCCACACATTTTGTCCGCAAGATTCAGAAGCCATTTTCGAACTGATTTTTACAAAATTCTGCACACTCATAGAGGGGCACAAAATCTAAAAATGTACAGAAGCGGAATTTTCGATTTAACCCTTATTTCGTAAGCTGCCAAAATTGGGGTTTATCGACACTTTCTCGAAACACGTCTTGTAGATTTTTTTTTAAACATTCATCAATGCTAGACCTGCCAATGACACGACTATTGATACACAAGAGATATTAGGCGATGCATATGGTAACCCTCCACAGGCTGCCAAACATCGAAGTTTTGATGAAATGGGCCGGTATCAGGCCCCCAGAGCACCCAAACATTCCACGAGAGATAAACATAACTTCCTTTATTAGGAGTGAAATTCACTGGGGATCATTTTTGTAAGTAATAAGGGTGTTCAGAAAACCAAGCGTTAACCCGTTTTGGACTGGTTAAACAGTAATACCCCCAAAAGCTCCAAAATTCATGTTTTCCGTGGATATCTCTAAACAAGTCTTGTACATTTGCAAGAAAAATTGGTCACTCCCAGGTCTTGGTGTGACATTACAAGTTGCATGGATAAAATATTCCGGTCAGCATTAGTTAACCCTCCCCGGGTTGCTAAACGGAAAAATTGTGATAAAATGTGCTGTATTTGGACACCAACAGCACCCACTAGGTGTACCACCGAGAAAGGTACCTTCTTTTGCTGGATGCAAAATTGATAGGGAAACATTTTTGTAAGTGGTAAGGGTATTCAAAAGTCGACGTCTTAACTCATTTTGGGCTGGTTAAAGAGAGATACCCCTTAAAAGCTTAAAATTCCCATTTTCTGTGGATTTCTCTAAAATCAACTTGTAGGTTTTCAAGAAATATTGACTATTGACTATTCACAGGTCTTTGTGTGACATTACAAGCTGCATGGACAAAATATTCCGATGAGCATTTATTAACCCTCTACAGGCTGCTAAGCATCGTAATTGTGTTGAAATAGGCTGACGCGCACAGCACCCAATGCATACCCGAGAGATAAATATAATCTACTTTGTTGGAAGTGGAATTCACCAAGGACCAAATTTGTTAGTAAAAAGGGTAATAAAAAAAACAAGCATTAATCCCTTTTGGGATGGTTAATAGCAACACCCATCAAAAGCTTTAAAAAATCATGTTTTCCCTGAATTTCTTTACAAACGTCTCCCTTTTGGGATGGTTAATAGCAACACGCATCAAAAGCTTTAAAAAATCGTGTTTTCCCTGAATTTCTTTACAAACGTCTCGTAGGTTTTCTACAGAAAATGGCCATTTATAGGTCTTGGAGGCACATTACCAGTTGCATGGATACAATATTCAGGTAAGCATTTGTTAACCCGCTGCTGTCTGTTTTTGGACACCAACAACATCAAATGGGAATGCCGCAGAGAAACATAACGTGTTTTATTGGAGGCAAAACGGATAGGGAAACATTTTTGTAAGTGGTAAGTGCATTCAAAAATCGAGGTCTTAACCCATTTTCGACTAGTTAAGGAGATATACCCCTTAAAAGCTTAAAATTCCTGTTTTCTGTGGATTTCTAGAAAAAATCTACCAAGTTTTCAAGAAAAAATGACCATTCGCTGGTCTGAGTGACATTACAAGTTGCATGGACAAAGTATTCCGGTAAGCATTTGTTAACCCTCCAGAGCCTGTCAAGTATAGACATTTTGAGAAAATGGGCTGTTCTTGGGCACCCATAACACCCAATGTGTACCTGCGAGATAAACATAACCTCCCTCATTGGAAGTGGAATTCACCAAGGATAATTTTTGTAAGTAACGAAGGTATTCACAAAACCAAGCATTAACCCGTTTAGGGCTGGTTACAGAGCGATACCCCTCAAAAGGTTAAAAATTCATTTTTCCGAGGATTTCTCTAAAAGCATATCGTAGATTTTCATAAAAAATTGGCCATTCTCAGATCTTAGTGTGACATTACAAGATGCATGAACAAGATATTCCAGTAAGCATTTGTTAACCCTATGCAGGTCTCAAACATCAAGATTTTGATAAAATGGTATGTGTTTGCGTACCCACAGCACCTAAAGTTAAGAGAAGAGATCAACATAAGTGGAAGTAGAATTCACTGAGAATTATTTTTGTATGTAATAAGGGTATTCAAAAAACAACCCTTAACCCGTTTTTGGCTGGATAAACGATGATACCCATCAAAAGCGTAAAATTCATGTTCTCCCTGGATTTCCCTGAAAACATCTAATAGATTTCCAAGAAAAAATGACCAGTCGCAGTTTTTGGTGTGACTTTAGAAGTTGCATGGAATGTTCTTTTCTCGCGTTTCGAAGAATAGCGAGAAAAAATTGTCTTGGCGATACAAAAAGGGTTAAACAAGATAGCTGTGCGGCTGAAATTTCCGTTAGGAATTTCAACCAATGGGGAAGGGTTTTTCTTTCTTACGAAAGGGAGATAATGTAGAAATGTGTTAATGCGTCATTTCTGGACAGGCACTCACATGAAGCAGACTTGCTCAATTCTCTTATTTTGTGGCTATAAGCCGTCTTTATATGATGTTCCGAGTGTAGGTCCGAGCACTCTCTCGCGGCATCCATGCAATTGATGTCGGATACAGGTTTCCAGGATTTTGTCCCAACAATACAAAAGGGTTTTATTCCTGGTTGTTCCTGGTCGGCATGGCTGCCTTTAACCGAGGATTGGTTTTGGGGAACATCTCTTGTGTATTCACACATAATTCATCTTGGGTGTTGAAAAGTAATATGTATTTTGTCATACTCTCAGTGTTTAAATAAATATTGAAAAGCTTCTAAGCCGCCAGCCTTGTCGCATATATTTGCATTTTTTATTATTTGTGTTAAGATCAGACAAATATTCCTGTTAGCACTTGTTAACCCTCTACATGCCGTCAGACATATATATTTTGGATATATTCGAGATAAAATGGACCATTTTCAAATAGCCACAGCACACGGTGGGTATGTGTCAAAGAAACACTCCTTTTGTTGGTGATTAACTTGTCGGACGACGATATTGATATTAACCCTCTCCACCATAAATGATGGTTTTTACCCAAACATTTTTTTTTTTATCAAACTGGGTCATTTGAGACTACTACACCCACATTTCACATATCATTGAAACAGGAACTTCAGTAAGACAGTTAAAACAGCTCACCAGACACTCTGGCGTCATGAAAAATCATGGAATCTCATCTGGAAAAGCCATGATTCTCCAGAATCATATAAAGTCTAGTTTTTTGTTTTTTTTTGGGGGGGGGGGGGGGGGGGGGGGGGGGGGGGTTGTTGTTTTTTTTTTTCCACACATTTTGTCTGTCCCATTCAGGAGCCATTTTCAAACCGATTTTCACAAAATTTTGCACACGCATAGAGGGGTACAAAATCTAAAAATGTACCAAAGCGGAACCCTTATTTCCTCAGAATTGGCAAAAAAGTGACAAAATTGGGGTTTATTCGGCACTTTCTCGAAACACGTCTTGTAGATTTTTTTTTTAAACATTCATCATTGCTTGACCTGCCTGTGACACAACCTTTGATACACACAACATATCAGGCGATGCATATGGTAACCCTCCACAGGCTGCCAAACATCGAAGTTTTGATGAAATGGGCCGGTATCAGGCCCCCACAGCACCCAAACAATACACGAGAGATAAACATAACTTCCTTTATTGGAAGTGGAATTTACCGAGGATCATTTTTAGCTCAACTTTGACGAAGTCAAATTTGAGCTATTGTCATGGCCCGTCGTCCGTCCGTCCGTCTGTCCGTCTGTCCGTACGTCAACAATTGGCTATGGCTCGGGCTAGAGGTCGTATTTATGAACCGATCTTTACGAAACTTCTTGTGTACCTTTGTTATGACCCTGGGACGAGAACGAGTGTTTTTAGGTGTGGTCCGAAATTCAAGATGGCTGCCAGTGGCCATTTTGTACCGATGATGCAAAAATCAGTTTTTTGTACAGAACTTCTGTATGAAAGTTCTGATTTGAATAAGGTTTTGTATACATGTTTAGTACCATGAGATACATCACATATAATACAGGTTTTTTTCTCGTGCATAAATTATGCAAATTAGACTGACTTTGATTTGTTTAGTGTTACTTTCAGAGCTGTAAGTGCAAAGCTGCTATGGCTCGGGCTAGAGGCCGTATTTATGAACCAATCTTTACGAAACTTCTTGGGTACCTTTGTTATGACTGTGGGACGAGAACGAGTGTTTTTGGGTGCGGTCCGAAATTCAAGATGGCTGCCAGCTGTCATTTTGTACCGACGATGCAGAAATCTGTTTTTTGTACAGAACTTCCATTTGAAAGCTCTGATTTGAATAATTTTTTGTATGAATGTTTAGTTCCATGGGATACATCACATATAATACGGGTTTTTTTCTCGTGCGTAAATTATGTAAATTAGACTAACTTTGATGTTTTTTGGTGTTACTTTCAGCACTGTAAGTGCAAATGCCAATACGGCTCGGGCTAGAGGCCGTATTTATGAACCGATCTTTACGAAACTTCTTGGGTACCTTTGTTATCACCGTGGGACGAGAACGAGTGTTTTGGGGTCCGGTCCGAAATTCAAGATGGCCGATGGCAGCCATTTTGTACGAAATTTGGTGCAATCAGATTTTTGCACAGAACTTCCATATGAAAGTGCTGATTTGAATAATTTTTTGTGTGAATGTTTAGTACCATGGGATACATCACATATAATACGTTTTTTTTTCTCGTGCAGAAATTATGCAAATTAGATGAACTTTGATTTTTTCAGTGCTGCTTACACACAGTAAGTACACATGTCAATACGGCTCGGGCTAGAGTCTGTATTTATGAACCGATCTTCACGAAACGTCTTGGGTACCTTTGTTATCACCTTGGGACGAGAACGAGTGTTTCTGGGTGTGGTCCAAAATTCAAGATGGCTGCCAGTGGCCATTTTGTACCGAAATTAGGTCCAATCAGTTTTTTGTCACAACTTCTACACAGCTCATTTTTGTGAACTGATCTTCACAAAACTTCTTGGGTACCTTTGTTTTCACCTTGGGACAGGAATGAGTGTGTTTTGGGGTGCCTTTGTTATCACTGTGCTATGAGAACAAATATTTTGGGGTTCAGTCAGACCCACTCTGGGACTCAAAGATTTCTTTTCTAGTTTAGCATCTGACTGTCACCCACCTCTACAATACTTTACCTATACATTTGTTACAGGCAACGCTCAGTATTTATGTACAGACCATTACAATACTTTATATGTACCTTTGTTATCAGGTCATTACCTAGATGTTTGTCATTGCTATGTCACATACTATACATGTACATGTCTTTGTCTTGACAAGTTGAGCTACAGTGTCATTAACACTTTCATTGTAAGTAATAATGGTGTTCAAAAAACCAAGCGTTAACCTGTTTTGGGCTGGTTAAACAGCAATACCCCCATAAAGCTAAAAAATTTATGTTTTCCATGGATTTCTCTAAACGAGTTTGGTAGATTTTCAAGAAAAATTTTTCACTCCCAGGCCTTGGTGTGACAATAGAAGTTGTATGGACAAAATACTGCAGTGAGCATTTGTTAACCCTCCACGGGCTGCTAAAAGTAAAAATTGTGATAAGATGGACTGTTTTTGGTCGCCAACAGCACCCAATGGGTACGCCACAAAGAAAAGTGCCTTCTTTTATCGAGCGCACAATCTATACGGAAATATTTTTGTAAGTAGTAAGGGTATTCAAAAGTCAAAGTCTTAACCCATTTTGAACAGGCAAAAGAGAGAGACCCCTTAAAATCTTGAAATTCCCATTTTCTGTGGATTTCTCTAAAAACATCCTGTATGTTTTCAAGAAAAATTGACTACTCGCAGGTCTTTGTGTGACATTACAAGTTGCATGAATAAAATATTCCGGTGAGCGTTTATTAACCCTCTACAGGCTGCCAAGTATCGTCATTTTGTTGAAATGGGCTGTTTTTGGACACTCACAGCACCCAACGTGTACCTGAGAAATAAACATAATCTCCTGTTTTGGAAGTGGAATTCACCGAGGACCATTTTAGTAAGTAATAAGTGTATTCAAATGAAAAGGTCAATGACACTGTAGCTCAACTTGTTAAGACATGTAAATGTATAGTATGTGACACAGCAATGAAAAACATCTAGGTAATGACCTGATAACAAAGGTACATATAAAGTATAGTAATGGTCTGTACATAAATACTGATCGTAGCCTATAACAAATGTATAGGTAAAGTATTGTAAAGGTGGGTGACAGTCAGATGCTAAACTAGAAAAAAATCTTTGAGTCCCAGAGTGGGTCTGACTGAACCCCAAAATATTTGTTCTCATAGCACAGAGATAACAAAGGCAACCCAAAACACACTCATTCCTGCCCCAAGGTAAAAACAAAGGCACCCAAGAAGTTTCGTGAAGATCAGTTCATAAATACGAGCTGTATAGAAGTTGTGACAAAAAACTGATTGGACCTAATTTCGGTACAAAATGGCCATTGGCAGCCATCTTGAATTTTGGACCGCACCCAGAAACACTCGTTCTCATCCCACGGAGATAACAAAGGTACCCAAGAAGTTTCATAAAGATCGCTTCATAAATACAGCCTCTAGCCTGAGCCGTATAGAAGTTGTGTACAAAAAACTGATTAGACCTAATTTCGGTACAAAATGGCCACTGGCAGCCATCTTGAATTTTAGACCGCACCCAGAAACACTCGTTCTCGTTCCAAGGTGATAACAAAGGTACCCAAGACATTTTGTGAAGATCGGTTCATAAATACAGACTCTAGCCCGAGCCGTATTGACATGTGTTCTTACTGTGTGTAAGTAGCACTGAAAAAATCAAAGTTCATCTAATTTGCATAATTTCTGCACGAGAAAAAAACCTGTATTATATGTGATGGTATCCCATGGTACTAAACATTCACACAAAAAATTATTCAAATCAGCGCTTTCATATGGAAGTTCTGTGCAAAAATCTGATTGCACCTAATTTTGTACAAAATGGCTGGCCATCGGCCATCTTGAATTTCGGACCGGACCCAAAAAGACTCATTCTCATCCCCTCCCAAAGTTGAGCTAAAAACCAAGCGTTAACCCCTTTTATGGTTGTTAATAGTGATACCCATCATAAGGCTTAAAAATTTGATGTTTTTCCCCTGGATTTCTTTACAAACATCTGGTCGGGTTTTTCAAGAGGAAATAGCTATTGATATGTCTTGGATGTCACATTACCGGTTGCTTGGATAATTATTCCGGTAAGGCATTTGTTAACCCTCCATGGGCTGCTAAATGTCAAAATTTTGAAAAAATAGTCTGTTTTTGGACACCAACAACATCAAATGGGAATGCAACAGAGAAACATAACTTCTTTTACCGGACGCAAAAACTGATAGGGAAACATTTTTTGTAAGTAGTAAGGGCATTAAAAAATCGAGGTCTTAACCCATTTTTGACTAGTTATGGAGATATACCCCTTTAAACGCTTAAAATTCCAGTTTTCTGTTGATTTCTCAAAAAAAAAATTTCAAGAAAAAATTGACCCATTCGCAGGTCTTGGAGTGACATTACAAGTTGCATGGACAAAATATTTCGGTAAGCATTTGTTAACCCTCCAGAGAACTGCCAAGCATAGACATTTGGAGAAAAATGGGCTGTTCTTGGGCACCCATAACACCGAATGTGTACCTGTGAGATAAACATAACCTCCTCATTGGAAGTGGAATTCACCGAGGATAATTTTTGTAAGTAACGAAGGTATTCACAAAACCAAGCATTAACCCGTTTAGGGCTGGTTACAGAGCAATACCTTTCAAAAGGTTAAAAATTCATTTTTCCGAGGATTTCTCTAAAAAACATCTCGTAGATTTTCAAGAAAAAATGGCCATTCTCAGATCTTAGTATGACATTACAAGCTGCATGTACAAAATATTCCTGTAAGCATTTGTTAACCCTATGCAGGTTCTCAAACATCAAAATGTTGATAAAATGGGCTGTGTTTGCGTACCCACAGCACCCGAAGTTGAGAGGAGAGATCAAAATAAGAGGAAGTAGAATTCACTGAGAATTATCTTTGGAAAGTAATAAGAGTATTCAAAAAACAACACTTAACCTGTTTTGGGCTGGATAAACAATGATACCCATGAAAAGCTTAAAATCATGTTCTCCCTGGTTTTCTCTGAAAACATCTTGTAGATTTTAAAGAAAAAAGTGACCATTCGCAGTTCTTGGTGTGACATTACAAGTTGCATGAATAAATATTCCTGTTAGCACTTGTTAACCCTCTACAAGCCCGCCAGACATCAATATTTTGGATACATTTGAGATAAAATGGACCATTTTCAAATAGACACAGCACTCAGTAGGTATGTGTCAAACAAACATAACTCTTTTTGTCGGTCATTGACTCGATATTGATATTAACTCTCTCCACCGTTAATGATGGTTTTTACCTAAACAGTTTCTTATCAACCTACCTTACAATTGTGTACTACAGGCTTGCACTACAGTGGAAGTCCCTAACTCGGATAAAATACTCTCTATTTTAATCTTTCCCAAGAGATGTGGGAAAGAAAAGTGGTGTAAAAACACCATGAAAAAATAAGCCAAACTGGGCCGAGCGCCATTGGCGCACACCCAGTATGGGGTGCTCTTCCCTTAGTACAAATCCACGACTTCCGTTTACCAATGCGCAGTGCATCATCAATTCATCATTCTTTTTTTTATTCCGCACAAGTGGAGGATGTGTGGCCATTTTGGTACGAAACAGTGATAATTCAACTCGTTGATAATGGTGTTTCCTGTGACTGGATTATGGATCTGAAGATCGTATTATAACAGGACTGTGTTTTCTATATTCTCATTAATATTTTCAACCACATTCTCATTGTATATTATTTATTATTCCGTTTTCCCGCGAATGTTTTTTTTCGACATCGTTGTCAACGCGGTTTGACAATGAAATTTTTCGGTTGATAAATTTAATTTGTTATTGGAGTTTAGGTGTCAATGAGGGACTGTCTGGGACAGGATTTCTTCACTCTGTTGAGGGCTGAATTTCTGTTTTTTCAGTCCCTGTCGGCCGTCTGGGTTCTGTCATGTACCCACCGGTTTTTTTTGGCTCCACCAACGTTAGTTGCGTGAACCTATGGCATAGCCCTCATGTCGGCGTCAGCGTCGGCGTCCCGCTCTCAAATATTTTGAACTTTTGGTGTACAGGTTTTTGATTTTTTGGTTTTTTTAGCCTGACTGTTTACAGTGAGGGCTTCGGTTCGATTCCCACCTGCGGCAACCGCGTTGTGTCCTTGCGTAAGACACTTCATCCCCATTGTCCGCTTGGGGGCACGATGACGCCGTTGTACTAAGGCGTACTGCACATCGTAGTACGCATGTCTCCAACCACTCTAACCCTGCCTGAGCTGCAGTGCGGAATTACGATGTTGGGGAGCTGGCAGCTGCTCGTCGTTGCTCGGTGGTTCTCTCCGGGTACTCCGGCTTCCTCCACCCATAAAACTGTCACGGTCATAATTAGCCATTGTGCATAAATATGTGACCTTAAACATCAATAAATAAATAAATACAGTGAGGGCTATAGTAATGACTTTTGTCAGTCCGTCCGTCTGTCCATCTGTTAACTTTTAGAGTTTTGGTTAAAGTTTGTGGTTAAAGTTTTTTTACTGAAGGTTCAAGTGGGTTTTTTTTTTTTTTTCTTTTCCTGTTTAGTTATCATGTGTACATGAGAACGTCCCCTTTTGGTCGTGATCGGTCAACCGGTATGGCTGCCCGAGCCCAAAACCCGAAAACCATTAGCACAGTCTACAGGTCGTATTTATGAAGGGATTTTATTGCAACTTCATGCCTCTGTATAATGCCTAGATGAGAACATCTACGTTTGGGCTTGATCTGTCAACTGTGATGGCTGCCCAAGCCTGAAACCCAAAAACTTTTAGCACAGTCTGCAGGTCATGTTTAATATGGACGGATTTCATTGTAACTTGGTAGGATGACTCCTTATGATGTCTAGATGAGAATTTCCCCATTTGGCCTTGATTTATCAACCGTGATGACTGCCCAAGCCCAAAACCCGAAAACCTTCAGCACAGTTTACAGGTCATATTTATGGAGGGATTTCATTGTAACTTGATAGGTTGACTTTATATAATGTCTACATGAGAAAGTCCCCTTTTGGACATGATTGGGCAACTGTGATGGCTACAGGTGCCCGAAGCCCGAAAACCTTCAGCGCAGTCTACAGGTCATATTTATGAAGGGATTTCATTGTAACTTTGTAGGATCAATCCACATGATGCCCAGATGAGAATGTCCCCTTTTGGGTACAATCATTCAACCATGATGGCTGCCCGAGCCCAAAGCCCAAAAACCTTTAGCACAGTCTACACGTCATATTTATGAAGGGATTTCATTGTAACTTGATAGGCTGATTTCATATAATGTCTAGATGAGAACATGCCCTTTTGGGCAACTGTGATGGCAACAGGGGCCCGATGCCCAAAAACCTTTAGCACATTCTACAGGTCATATTTATGGAGGGATTTCATTGTAACTTGATAGGTTGACTTCATATAATGTCTAGATGAGAACGTCCCCTTTTGGGCAACTGTGATGGCAACAGAGGCCCGAAGCCCGAAAACCTTTAAAATATTCCACAGGCCAAAATTATAAAGGGATTCATTGTAGCTTGGTAGGATGACTCCAAGTTTGTGGTTAAAAACCCAGACCCCCACCCCAGACCCCCACCCCACCCCCATTCTGCCCCCCAATTAGGCTTTTTTTCTCCAATATGCATTTTGAACTATTTACAGTCACTACACGTGGAACCTTTTTTTTTTTAAACTTATATACCCCCCCCATGCCCCCCACCCCACCCCAGGGGCCAATTAGGCACTTTTTTTTTCTTTTGTCAAAATACTGGTTTACAGTTTTGTTTAAAAACCCAGACAAACACCCCCCCCCCCCCCCATCCTCCCCAACTTAGGCATTTTTTTGTTTTTTATTTCCTCCAATATGCATTTTATTTATAACTATATACACTCACTACATGCAGAACCCTTTTTTTCCTTCTCAAAAATGCTTTTTTACAGTTTTGGTTAAAGTTTGTGGTTAAAAAACAAGACAGAAATTATCATCACCCCCCCCCCCCCCCCCCCCCCCAATTAGGCATTTTTTCTTTCCTCGAATATGCATTTTGTACTATTTACAGTAACTACATGCGGAACCTTTTTTTAACCACATGTAACCCCCGCCCCACCCTCCCCACCCCTGGGGGTGGGGCAATTAGGCACCTTTTTTTTTCTTTCGTCAAAAATGCTTTTTTACAGTTTTGGTTAAAGTTTGTGGTAACCACAAAAACCCAGACAACCCCCCCCCACACATCCCCACCCCATGGTGCCAGTTAGGTGTTTTTTTTTTTCTCTGCTCAAAATGCATTCTGAAACATTTAGACTGACCACGTGGAAAAAAAAATGGACTCCCCCTGACACCGCCCACTCTCCCCCAACCCTCACCCCCACCCCACCTCCTCCTCACTCAGGGCCATTCATGCAATATTTTTTTTTTGGTACAAAATGCATTTTTAGCCTGACTGTTTATTGTCAGGACTATAGTCATGACTTTCATCTGTCGGTCCATCCATCTGTCTAAATTGGTTGCCGACTGATAACTCCAGTTTGGATTATTTGATTTCAACCAAAGTTGATATGTGTATTTTCCAGCTAGTAATACAGGCCAGGTTTGAATATAGGTTCCACAACTCCCCCCCCCCCCATCCCCCCCCCTCCAACTCCACCCCCTCCCCCCAACCCCCGTGTCACTTAGGCAATTATTCCCAAAATGCATTTTGAAGGATTGGGAGTTATTACATGCAAAAAAGAAAATTGACTCGTCTAGCCCAACATTGCTTTATGTACTGCATCTTTAATCCTTCACCTAACACAAGTTGAAGCCAACAGTACAAATTATTTTTCTGAAACATCAGATTTTTTCATTTTTTACTTCTAACCATGGCTTATTAGTCCTTATTGGAACAAGTTCATCAAGTTTGTTCCATTAATAGGTCATGAGGTATGTTTTGAAGTAGAGAAATGAAAAAATAAAATTTGAATAGCAAATTTTGTATATCACATGTGCAGATATGGCAGATTCGTTAGGTAAACTGTTAACAAAAAATGGCTCCGACTATTTTGCGTCTAAGCATTGCCATTCCTGGGAAAGTCGGGCTGCATGTGTGACATCACTCTAGTTAAAAATTTTTTTAGTTTCTGCATATTGCTATGGTGGTTCACTATAACATTTAACTCTTTTCCAGGGTATTTTGACTTAATTTTAACCCTTTGAATCAAATTTTAGACTTATTTTGATGTTTGCGTGCAGGTTTTGATGGGTTTTTTTTCCTTTCTTCCAAGTGGAGATTTACCTTGCAGCATATGTCCATGCTTTCTATTGTATGTAAACGTGCATCTTAGGGCTATGTTTGTATTATTTAACCCTTTTCCTGCTGAATTCCTTCAATTTTGGCCTTTTATGTACAGCTTTTGGACTTAGTCTTACAGCTTCTTACTTTTATGTACAGGTTGTGATAAAAAAAAAACAATTTGAAGTGAGGTTGACCTCACTGCATATTGCAGTGGTGGTTATTATAACATTGATATCTTTCCAGTGCATTTTTAAAATTTTTTTAACCCTTTGAATAGATTTTTAACTTTTTTTGACGTTTGCGTGCAGGTTTTCATGCGTTTTTTTTTTCCTTTTTTCCAAGTGTAGATTTACCTTGTAGCATATGTCCATGCTTTCTGTTGTATGTAAACATGCATCTTAGGACTACATTGTATTCTTTAACCCTTTTCCTGCTTAATTACTTCAATTTTGGACTTCTTTTGTTTACAGGTTTGGATTTTTGTGTTTTTTAAAAAAAAATTTTCTTCTTTGCATATTGCTGTGGGGGTTCATGATAACATTTAACTCTTTTCCAGGGTATTTCGTCTTAATCTTAACCCTTTGAATCAAATTTTGACGTTTGTGTACAGGTTTTGATGTTTTTTTAACTTTTATGTGCAGGTTTTGAGGTTTGTCTTTCTTCTCTTCCAAGTGGCGACTTACCTTGTAGCATATTGTCATGGTTCATATTTTATGTTAGGATGCTTCTTGGGCTATTATTATATTATTTAACCCTTTAGCTACTTATTTACTTTAATTTTGGACTTTTGTGTGGAGGTTTTGTACTTTTGTTTGCAGGTTTTGATATTTTTTTTTAAGTGGAGTTTTACCTCACTGGCATATTGCCATGGTGGTTACTGTAACATTTTCAGGGTATTTTTCTAAATTTTAACCCTTTGAAACAAAATGTGATACTTTTTTGACTTTTATGTGCAGGTTTTGAGGTTTGTCTTTCTTTTCTTCCAAGTGGATATTTTTCAAGTAGAGTTTCACCTTACTGGCATATTGCCATTGTGGTTACTGTGACAGGGTATTTTTCTCAATTTTAACCCTTTAAACAAATGTGATACTTTTTTTTTACTTTTATGTGCAGGTTTTGAGGTTTGTCTTTCTTTTCTTCCAAGTGGTGACTTACCTTGTAGCATATTGCCATGGTTCCTATTTTATGTTAGGATGCTTCTTGGGCTATTTTTATATTATTTAACCCTTTAGCTGCTTATTTTCTTTAATTTTAGACTTTTCTGTGCAGGTTTTGTACTTTTGTGTGCAGGTTTTGATATTTTTTTTTAAGTTGAGTTTTATCTCACTGGCATATTGCCACGCTGGTTATTGTAATATCTTCAGGGTATTTTTCTAAATTTTAACCCTTTGAAACAAATGTGATACTTTTTTTTACTTTTATGTGCAGGCTTTGAGGTTTGTCTTTCTTTTTTTCAAAGTGGAGACTTACCTTGTAGCATATTGCCATGGTTCCTATTTTATGTTAGCATGCTTCTTAGGGGTTATTATTACATTATTTAACCCTTTAGCTGCTTATTTTCTTTAATTTTGGACTTTTGTATGCAGGTTTTGAACTTTTTTTTTTACTCCAGCCACCCCTTTACATTGGCCACCTGTTGGTGAGCCACGGGGTACTGATACCCCCTCTAGTTTTTCTTCCACCTTCTCTTGTAGTTGAGGGTGTTCTTCTACTTTCTGTATCTGTTGAGTTCACCTTTTTCTTCTACTGCTCTCACCTCTGTTATTTCCAGTTCGGTTCCTTTAGGGCAATTCCTTTTGCCCTCGCCTTGGTGTGTTCTCGTGGCTGTTTCTCCCGCAGATGTGGAACGCTGTCGTTTCGGGGCCTCCCGACTCGACCATGTCTGGTGTGAGTTTTACCCCCTTCGTGGGGGATGTGCAGCTCCTGCATGGGGAGGGGGGGGCCTGACTTGACCACGTCTGGTGAGAATTACTCCCCCTACATGGGGGATGTGCAGCTCCTCCCACACCAGAGGGGGGTGGGAAACGCTGTCGTTTCGAGGCCTCCCGATTCAACCACGTCTGGTGAGAGTTATTCCCCTTCCGTGGGGGATGTGCTGTTTTTTTTTTACCATGGTGGATACTGCAGGAGCTGTTGGATTTCTGGTGAAGAGATGCCTGGTTCCGGGACTATGCGCCCTCTCCAGTCGACATCTGAGGCTGTCACTAGGGTTGTGACTCCTCCTCTGGACGCCAAGCTAGGTGGCTCTCTCCCCTTTTCCGCCAGTTCCAACAGCTCCTGTCATATCTGCTGCTACTGCTGTTCCGTCTACAAAGTCATCGGGCACTGTTTTTAGCTGGCCTTGGCTTATCCCTGCAAGGGTTTGCATGGATGTCTTTTGTGTGATTGTGGGATATTGGCCTCAGCCTTCCCTGACTTCAACTCGGCGAAGTCGGAAGTGGCTGCCGGCTGAACCCCCTCCTGTTTCTTCTCAGCTGTTGAGCACAGCAGTTTTATACCTGCAGTGGTCTGCTGCGGTGTCTGGTAGTGTAGACGTGGGGGTATCGGCCTCGGCCTTCCCTGACTTCAACTCGGTGAAGTTGGAAGTGGCTGCCAGCCGGACCCTCTACTGTGGTCTCTGCACCGTCGAGTACCACAGTTTTATCATTGGTGTTTTCCGTCCTCTCATTCTGGTCACACGGCCAGTTTTGCGGGACCAACGCCTTCTGTGCAGCCTGGACCTTCTGTCCCGCAGAGGTCCGCGGCAACTCTCCTGAGTTCCCGCTATGTTGATCCACGGAGTGTGTCGTACCGCTATACACGCCTGCCCTCAGATGTTTCGGCTGCTGCCCGTCGCCCCGCTTCGGGTGTATTGGAGGATCGTGACCCTTCGCTGGTTAAGAGGGTCAGGTGTGAAGCCACTTTGCTGGTTCGTCCCCATGTCGAACCGGCTGGTACGGGCAGTGAGCTTAGGGAGGCCCTCTCCTTACTCACTCAGGTTCTGTCCAAGAGCCTTCCCGTTGCTTCCAGCGAGTGGTTTCCAGGCGCCCCCCTATGGCCCCGCCTTCTGGGATTGGAAACAGGCCGCTTTCTGATTCCCCTGGTGTGCCCACACCATGAAAGGCGTCGGCTGGTTTGCCCACGATGGGCTATGTGTCTTCCGACTCCGAGGAGGAGTCAGACATCCTTGATGTCGAGAGCCAGCAGTCTTCTGACTTGGGGGCAGCTCTTGACTTTGTGTTTGAGTTCCTTCTGGATATCAAACCATCAAACCAGCCAACAGTGTCAGCCAGGCCGCGATCATCGGTCGCGTGCCTACAGCCTGTGGAGCAACCTGCTTCTGGGCATCTTCGACTGTGCCAGTCAGTACAGGTGGTTGAAACATTTTCAGCCTTGGACCCTAAACTGAGTTCCAAGGCTATGAAGGATCCGTTCTCCACCAGAGTTGACACCTTTTTGCCTCCAGTGCATTATCGTTACTACGATTTCGCCAATCCGTCAGTCTGCCAGACTTTGACGGTTTTGGATCAGGACTCCAATTCCCTTGGGCTTTCCAAGCCCAAGTCTGCCGTCATTCCTATGACGACTCTGGAGTCCATGTTGGGCTGATCGGGAGGAATGCTGGGTATGCTTTCTCTCTCCGATCACGTCATCTCCGCCTTAGCTGCCTATCTGCCTCCAGATAGGTTTGACGATCTACAGGCTCCTTTGCGTGTGCTGTCCAAGGCGCTCATGCATCTTACTCACACGCATGCCTGTGACATGGCTATTTTGGAACTAGTTCGAAGGGACTCTGTGCTGGACACAGGCCGATTCCTTCCTGGGGGCAGCGCGCTGCTTTTCGATCTGCTTCTTTGGCAGGACCGCTACTGTTACATGGGTTCCGTGTCGACGGTCCGGGATGACATCCTACGTCATTCCAAAGATCAGCTGCTGCTTCGTCAGCTTGATCAGCCTTCTAGGGGAGGCAGGGACCATTCAAAGCCTAACAAGTACCCTTCTGCTTCCTCTGCGAAGCAAAGGGCTGATCCTTCTGCCTCCACTTCTACTTCTTACTCACGGGGTAAGGGTAAGCGTCGGCAGACCAGAGGGAAGTCTCAGGATTCTTCATTCAGTAGAGGAGGTGGTTTCTCCTCTCGTGGGCCTTGTCGTGGCTCGAATTGAAGGTCTCACCTCGATTCATCCCAGGTTGGAGGAAGGATAGCAGTGTTCGCAGACCAGTGGGACACCATCACCTCCGATCTTTGGGTGTTAGATGTTGTTTGGTCCGGGCTGCGAATATCCTTCCGAAGACACCCCACTCTGTCCAGGGTGCCTCTTCCAACCACAGTTCCTTCAGATGTTTTACGTCGGGAGCTTTTGTCCATGGAGATAGACATTCTCCTGGCCAAGGGGGCATTCGAGGTCATCAAGAACATTCAGTCAGTGGGGTTTTATTCCTGCCTGTTCTTGGTGCCGAAGAAGGACAGCTGACTCCGACCGGTTATCGATCTGAGTATCCTGAACCAGTCTATCATTGCACCCAAATTCAGCATGGAGACTTTCAGGTCGATCCGCCGTTCCATTCACCAGGGAGATTTCGCTTCCAGCTTCGACCTGCGAGACACTTACTTTCACGTTCCGATTCATCGGGTGTCGCAGAAGTATCTCAGGTTCTTCGCTTTTCTGGGGTGAGTTTACCAGATGAAGGCCATGTCTTTCGGCCTCCACCTGGCTCCTTGGCCCTTCACCCGACTGATGTCGCATGTGATAGCCTTCCATCGCACACAGTCCAGGGTGCCTACTTCGGCATATCTAGTCGATATCCTCCAGAGGCATTCCAATGCTGCCTTACTGGAGTTGGATGACGACACTCTGTTGAGCTTGCTCACTTCGCTAGGATTCAGAGTCAACGAGGAGAAGTCGGATCTGGTCCCTTCTCCGTCGTTTTGTCATCTGGGGATGGCCTTCCGCACACAGTTCAATTCGGTGGCGGTTCCCCAGGCCAGGGCTGTGATTCTCTCAGCTTTAGCTCTGACTCTGTCCCAGTCCACATCCGTGACAGCACGGGGTATTCTCTGGCTGCTCGGTCTCTGCGGTGACGGATCTCATTCCTCTAGGTCGGCTGCATGTCAGACCTCTCCAACACTTTCTGCTCAGTCGTTGGAGGCCGAATGTCGATTCTCTGGATCTGATGCTTCAGTTACTAGAATCTCTTCATCCTCACCTTCTCCACTGGACAAATGTTCCGTGAATCACGCAGGGTGTCCCATTGGACTTACCCACATCCAATAGCATTCTGACGGCAGATGCCAGCGATCTCGGATGGGGTGCGACATTGGATCCTCTAGGTCTTTACCTTCACGGGATGTGGGACCAGGATCGGGCATCTCTACACATCAACCAGAAGGAGCTTCTTGCTCTTTTCCGAGTTTCAGGCAGTGGATCCCTCACCTGTCGAATCGTCAGGTCCTTCTGTTGTTCGACAATTCGACAGTGGTTGCTTCATTCGGAACCAGGGTGGCACACACTCAGTTCCAATGTACGAATTGGCTCGGGATCTTCTACAGCTCGCTCAGGATGTCAACGCCGGGGTGGTTGTTTGTCACATTTCCCGTCGTCTGAACATCCTAGCCGACACTCTGTCCCGACGGGGCAGGTTCTTTTCCACCGAGTGGATGCTCCACATGGCGGTGTTCCATTGATCTCTTTGCAACTTGTTGGAACCATCTGGTGGACACTTTCGTGTCCCCGTGTCCAGATGCTCTGGCTTTTGCCGTGGACGCTCCTCTGGCCCTCCTTTGGGACGGTCTTGTCGGCTACGCCTTCCTGCCGGTTCCAATTCCGCCTCAGGTTCTAGCCCAGATATGAACCTGCAGTCATCGAATCGTTTTGATCACACCCCTGTCGCCTCGGTGGGTGTGGATCAATCTGCTCCAATCTCATTTAGCGGCAGTTCCGGCATGTCTCCCTCTATGTCGCGACTTTCTTTGCCAAAGTCGCCCGAGATTTCAAGTTGACCCGATTTCATTGTGCCTTCACGCATGTCTTTTATCGGGTCCTGTCTCCTCCGTAGTGTTTTTTAGAGACAAGCAGTGGAGTTGCTTCTTCAAGAAGGCACTCACTCCACTGGTTTAGCCTCTGACTAAGTAGAAGGTTCTTCTGTCAATGATGTGCGATCACCTCATCTTTCATTGTCTTTTACTAATGTTTGTGATGCTATGGTTTGATAAGCCAAGAGATCTCTTCCTTTGTCCACGGTTCCAGTGCAATTGAGTTATGTGTAGGTTGGTTATGTGATTCCCTCCATCCTTCTGTCTTTTCAGCCTGTAGTAAACAATTGTAAGGTAGGTTGATAAGAAATATAAATTTTATAGTAAATTTCCTTTCTTATTATACCTACCGCAATTGTTTACATGGAGGCCCTCCCGTCTTCTTATTCGGGTAAGAATCCTTCCCCCCGCGGATCACATAACTCCTATGTTGGCGGACTCAAAAGAATGATGAATTGATGACGCACTGCGCATTGGTTAACGGAAGTCATGGATTTGTTCTAAGGGATTAGCGTTCCATACTGGGTGTGTTCTTTTTTTTCCCACACATTTTATCCATACGATTCACAATCCATTTTCGAACCGATTTTCACACAATTTTGCACACTCATAGAGGGGGCACAAAATCTAAAAATGTACCAAAGCAAAATTTTCAATTTAACCCTTATTTTGCCACAATTGGCAAAAAACTGTCAAAATTAGGGCTTAGATCACTTTCTCAAAACAAGTATTGCAGATGTTTTTTTTAAACATTCACATTATTATGTTTTTTTTAAACATTCACATTATTAGACCTGTCTGTGATACAACTATTCATATACAAGAGATATTAGGCAATGCATATGTTAACCCTTGACAGTCTGCCAAACATCGAAATTTTGATGAAATGGGATGTTTTCGGGCCCCTTAAGCACCGAAACGATACATGAGAGATAAATGCAACTTCATTTATTGGAAGTGGGATTCAACGTGGATCATTTTTGTAAGTAATAAGGTTATTCAAAAAACCAAGCGTTAACCCGTTTTGGGCTGGTTAATGTGCAATACCCCTCAAAAGCTCAAACATTCATGTTTTCTGTGGATTTCACTGAATGAGTCTTGTAGATTTTCAAGAAAAATTGGCCACGCAAGGTCTTGGTGTGACAATAGAAGGTGCATGGACAAACTACTCTGTGAGTATTTGTTAATCCTCCATGGGTTGCTAAAATCAAAAATTGTGATAAAATGGGGTCTTTTTGGACACCAGCAGCACCCAATGGGTATGCCACAAAGAAAAGTGCCTTCTTTTATCAAGCGCACAATCTATACGGAAACATTTTTGTAAGTAGTAAGGGTATTCAAAAGTAGAAGTCTTAACCCATTTTGGACAGGCTGAAGAGAGATACCCCTAAAAACATCTTGTTGGTTTTCAAGAAAAATTGGCTATTTGCAGGACTCTGTGTGACACTCCAAGTTGCATGGACAAAATATTCCGGTAAGCTTTTATTAACCCTCTACATGCAGCCAAGCATCATAATTTTGTTGACATGGGCTGTTTTCGGACACGCACAGCACCCAATGTATACCTGGGAGATAAACATAATCTCCTTTGTTGGAAGTGGAATTCACCAAGGACCATTTTTGTAAGTAATAAGGGTATTAAAAAAAACAAGCGTTAACCCCTTTTGGGGTGGTTAATAGCAATACCCATCAAAAGCCTAAAAAATTAATGTTTTCCCAGGATTTCTTTACAAATATCTAGTATGTTTTCAAGAGAAAATAGCTATTGATAGGTCTTGGTTTCACATTACCAGTTGCATGGATAAAATGCCCAAAATCCAAAAACCATTAGCACAGTCTACAGGTCGTATTTATGAAGGGATTTCATTGCAACTTCATAGAAAGCCTCTGTATAATGCCGAGATGAGAACGTCCCCATTTGGGTATGATCTGTCAACCGTGATGGCTGCCCAAGCCTGAAACCCAAAAACTTTTAGCACAGTCTACAGGTCATGTTTAATATGGATGGATTTCATTGTAACTTGATACGATGACTCCGTATGATGTCTACATGAGAATTTCCCCATTTGGGCTTGATCCATCAACCATCACGACTGCCCGAGCCCAAAACCCGAAAACCTTTAGCACAGTCTACAGGTCATATTTATGGAAGGACTTCATTGTAATTTCGTGGGTTGACTTCATATAATTTCTACACATGAGAAAGTCCCCTTTTGGAACGAGATTGGGCAACTGTCACGGCTACAGTTGCCCGAAAACCTTCAGCACAGTCTACAGGTCATATTTATGAAGGGATTTCATTGTAACTTCGTAGGATCAATCCACATGATGCCCAGATGAGAATGTCCCCTTTTGGTTGCGATCATTCAACCATGATGGCTGCCCGAGCCCAAAGCCCGAAAACCTTTAGCACAGTCTACAGGTCATATTTATGGAGGTATTTCATTGTAACTTGATAGGTTGACTTGATATAATGTCTAGATGAGAACGCCCCTTTTGGGCAACTGTGACGGCAACAGAGGCCCAAAGTCCGAAAACCTTTAGAATATTCCACAGGCCATAATTATGAAGGGATTTCATTGTAGCTTGGTAGGATGACTCCAAGTTTGTGGTTAAAAACCCAGACAAAGCCTAACCCCCCTATTAGGCTTTTTTTTTCTTCTTTTCTCCAATATGCATTTTGAACTATTTACAGTCACTACATGCGGAAACTTTTTTTAAACTTACGTACCCCCCCCCCCCCCCTCCCTGGGGGGCCAATTAGGCACTTTTTTTTCTTTTGTCAAAAATGCTTGCTTACATTTTTTTTTCTTTATTTCCCTCAATATGCATTTTGAACTATTTACAGTCACTACATGCAGAACCCTTTTTTTCCTTTTGTCAAAAATTCTTTTTTACAGTTTTGGTTAAAGTTTGTGGTTAAAAATCCAGACAGAAATTATCACCTCCCCCCCCCCCCCCCCCAAATTAGGCATTTTTTTTTCTTTTCTCTAATATGCATTTTGGAACTATTTACAGTCACAGCATGCGGAACCTCCGGGGAGGGGGGGATAATTAGGCACTTTTTTTTTCTTTCGTCAAAAATGCTTTTTTACAGTTTTTGTTAATGTTTGTGGTTAAAAACCCAGACAAACACGCATTAACCCGTTTAGGGCTGGTTACACCCCTCAAAAGGTTAAAAATTCATGTTATCCGAGGATTTCTCTTAAAATGTCTCTCAGATTTTCAAGAAAAATTTGCCATTCTCAGATCTTAGTGTGACATTACAAGTTGCATGTACAAAATATTTCAGTAAGCATTTGTTAACCCTATGCAGGTTCTCAAACATCAAAATTATGATAAAATGGTTGCGTTTGCATATCCACAGCACCCAAAGTTAAGAGGAGAGATCAACATAAGTGAAAGTAGAATTCATTGAGAATTATTTTTGGAAGTAATAAGGGTATTCAAAAAACAACCCTTAACCCGTTTTGGGCTGGATAAACAATCATACCCATCAAAAGCTTAAAATTCATGTTCTCCCTGGATATCTCTGAAGACATCTTGTAGATTTTTAAAAAAAATGGCCATTCACAGTTCTTGGTGTGACATTACAAGTTGAATTGAAAAATATTCCTGTTAGCACTTGTTAACCCTCTACATGCTGCCAGACATCAATATTTTGGATATATTTGAGATAAAATGGACCATTTTCAAATAGCCACAGCACTTAGTGTGTATGTGTCAAACAAACATAACTCATTTTGTTGGTCATTAACTTGTCGGACGACGATATTGATATTAGCCCTCTCCACCATTAATGATGGTTTTTACCTAAACATTTTTTTATCAATGAAACAAGACTACTATACCCACCTTTCTCATAACATCGATAAAGGAACTTCAGTGAGACAATTAAAAACAATTCATCAGACACTCTGGGGTCATGAAAAATCCTGGAATCTCATCTGGAAAAGCCATGATTCTCCAGAATCATAAAGTCTAGTTAGGCTTTTCCCTCTGGAAAAGACTATTGTTTTTCAACGGATTATTATTTTATTAGGCTTTTCCCTCTGGACAAGACTATTGTTTTTCTATGGATTACTATTTTTTGGGGAGGGGGTTGGGGTTTTTTCCCACACATTTTGTCCGTACAATTCAGAAGCCATATTCGAACCAATTTTTATACAATTTTGCACACGCATAGAGGGACATAAAATCTAAAAATGTACTGAAGCAGAATTTTCGATTTAACCCTTCATTCGCCAGAATTGGAAAACAACTATCAAAATTAGGGTGTATAGGCACTTTTTCGAAACATGTCCTGCAGATTTTTTCTAAACATTCATCATTGTTAGACCTGTCTGTGACACAACCATTCATATACAAGAGATATTAAGCAATGCATATGTTAACCCTCCACAGGCTGTCAAACATCAAAATTTTGATGAAATGGGCTATTTTCGGACCCCTAAAGCATCCAAACGTTACACAAGAGGTAAACATAACTTCCTTTATTGGAAGTGGGATTCATCGTGGATCATTTTTAGCTCAACTTTGCCGAAGTCAAATTTGAGCTATTGTCATGGCCCGTCGTCCGTCTGTCCGTCTGTCCGTACGTCAACAATTGGCTATGGCTCGGGCTAGAGGTCGTATTTATGAACCGATCTTTACGAAACTTCTTGTGTACCTTTGTTATGACCCTGGGACGGGAACGAGTGTTTTTAGGTGTGGTCCGAAATTCAAGATGGCTGCCAGCGGCCATTTTGTACCGATGATGCAAAAATCAGTTTTTTGTACAGAACTTCTGTATGAAAGTTCTGATTTGAATAAAGTTTTGTATAAATGTTTAGTACCATGGGATACATCACATATAATACGGGTTTTTTTCTCGTGCGTAAATTGTGCAAATTAGACTGACTTCGATTTATTTAGTGTTACTTTCAGAGCTGTAAGTGCCAAGCTGCTATGGCTCGGGCTAGAGGCCGTATTTATGAACCGATCTTTACGAAACTTCTTGGGTACCTTTGTTATGACTGTGGGACGAGAACGAGTGTTTTTGGTTGCGGTCCGAAATTCAAGATGGCTGCCAGCTGCCATTTTGTACCGACGATGCAGAAATCTGTTTTTTGTACAGAACTTCCATATGAAAGCTCTGATTTGAATAATTTTTTGTATGAATGTTTAGTACCATGAGATACATCACATATAATACGGGTTTTTTTCTCGTGCGTAAATTATGCAAATTAGACTAACTTTGATGTTTTTTGGTGTTACTTTCAGCACTGTAAGTGCAAATGCCAATACGGCTCGGGCTAGAGGCCGTATTTATGAACCGATCTTTACGAAACTTCTTGGGTACCTTTGTTATCACTGTGGGACGAGAACGAGTGTTTTGGGGTCCGGTCCGAAATTCAAGATGGCCGATGGCAGCCATTTTGTACGAAATTTGGTGCAATCAGATTTTTGCACAGAACTTCCGTATGAAAGCGCTGATTTGAATAATTTTTTGTGTGAATGTTTAGTACCATGGGATACATCACATATAATACGGGTTTTTTTCTCGTGCAGAAATTATGCAATTTAGATGAACTTTGATTTTTTCAGTGCCATTTACACACAGTAAGTACACATGTCAATACGGCTCGGGCTAGAGTCTGTATTTATGAACCGATCTTCACGAAACGTCTTGGGTACCTTTGTTATCACCTTGGGATGAGAACGAGTGTTTCTGGGTGCGGTCCAAAATTCAAGATGGCTGCCAGTGGCCATTTTGTATCGAAATTAGGTCTAATCAGTTTTTTGTACACAACTTCTATATGGCTCAGGCTAGATGCCGTATTTATGAACCGATCTTTATGAAACTTCATGGGTACCTTTGTTATTACCGTGGGATGAGAACGAGTGTTTTTGGGTGTGGTCCGAATTTCAAGATGGCCACCAGCAGCCATTTTGTACCAAAAATAGTGCAATCAGTCTTTTGTACAGAACTTCTGTATGAAAGTTCTGATTTGAATAAATTTTTGTATGAGTATTAGTAATTAGTATTAGTAACATGGAATACATCACATATAGTACGGGTTTTTTTCTCGTGCAGAAATTATGCAAATTAGATGAACTTTGATTTATTCAGTGCTACTTATACTCTGTAAGTGCACATGTCAATACGGCTCGGGCTAGAGGCTGTATTTATGAACCGATCTTCACAAAACTTCTTGGGTACCTTTGTTATCACCTTGGGACGAGAACGAGTGTTTCTGGGCGTGGTCCAAAATTCAAGATGGCTGCCAGTGACCATTTTGTACCGAAATCAGGTCCAATCAGTTTTTTGTCACAACTTCTACACAGCTCATATTTGTGAACTGATCTTCACGAAACTTCTTGGGTACCTTTGTTTTCACCTTGGGACAGGAATGAGTGTGTTTTGGGGTGCCTTTGTTATCACTGTGCTATGAGAACAAATATTTTGGGGTTCAGTCAGACCCACTCTGGGACTCAAAAGATTTTTTTTCTAGTTTAGCATCTGACTGTCACCCACCTTTACAATACTTTACCTAAAATACATTTGTTACAGGCAACGCTCAGTATTTATGTACAGACCGTTACAATACTTTATATGTACCTTTGTTATCAGGTCATTACCGAGATGTTTGTCATTGCTGTGTCACATACTATACATGTACATGTCTTTGTCTTGACAAGTTGGGCTACAGTGTCATTGACACTTTCATTGTAAGTAATAAAGGTATTAAAAAACCAAGCGTTAACCCGTTTTGGGCAGGTTAAACTGCAATACCCCTGAAAAGCTTAAAAATGCATGTTTTCTGTGGATTTCTCTAAACGAGTCTCGTAGATTCTCAAGAAAAATTGGCCACGTGCGGGTCTTGGTGTGATAATAGAAGTTGCATGGACAAAATACTTCAGTGAACATTTGTTAACCCTCCACGGGCTACTAAAAGTCAAAATTGTGATAAAATGTGCTGTTTATGGACACCAGCAGCACCAAATGGGTACACCACAAAGAAAAGTGCCTTCTTTTATTGAGCGCATAATTTATATGGAAACATTTTTGTAAGTAGTAAGGGTATTCAAAAGGCGAAGTCTTTACCCATTTTGGACAGGCTAAAGAGAGACGCCCCTTAAAAGCTTAAAATTCTCATTTTCTGTGGATTCTTCTAAAAACATCTTGTAGGTTTTCAACAAAAATTGACTACTCGCAGGTCTTTGTGTGACATTACAAGTTGCATGGACAAAATATCCCAGTAAGCGTTTATTAACCCTCTACAGACTGACAAGCATCGTAATTTTGTTGAAATGGGCTGTTTTCGGACACGCACAGCACCCAATGTATACCCGAGAGATAAACATAATCTCCCTTGTTGGAAGTGGAATTCACCGGTGACTGTGTTTGTAAGTAATGAGGGTATTCCAAAAAACCAAGTGTTAACCACTTTTGTGGTGGTTAATAGTGATACCCATCAAAAGCTTAAAAAAATCATGTTTTCCCTGGGTTTCTTTACAAACATTTTGTTGGGTTTTCAAGAGAAGGTGGCCATTGATAGGACTTGGTGTCACATCACCGATTCCATGGATAAAATATTCCGGTAAGCATTTGTTAACCCTCCATGGGCTGCTAAATGTCAAAATTTGAAAAAATAGTCCGTTTTTGGACACCGACAACATCAAATGTGAATGCCACAGATAAACGTAACTTCTTTTACCAGACACAAAACTGATTGGGCAAATGTTTTTTAAGTGGTAAGGGAATTAAAAAATTGAGGTCTTAACCCATTTTTGACTGGTTAAGGAGATATACCCATTTAAAGCTTAAAATTTCAGTTTTCTGTGGATTTCTCCAGAAAAATTTTCAAGAAAAATTGACCATTCGCAGGTCTTTGAGTGACATTACAAGTTGCATTGATGAAACATTCTGGTTAGCATTTGTTAACCCTCCAGAGACTGTCAAGCACAGACATTTTGAGAAAAAGGGCTGTTCTTGGGCACCCATAATACCGAATGTGTACCTGCGAGATAAACATAACCTCCTTCATTGGAAGTGGAATTCACCGAGGATCATTTTTAGCTTAACTTGACAAAGTCAAGATAAGCTATTGCCATCACTCATGCGGAAGTCTGTTAGTCTGTTAGTGTGAGTCTGTTCACATTTTCTTTTAGCGCAGGTTACACCCTGCAGTTCTTGTCTGATCGTCACAAAATTTCATATGCAGGTTTGGGGTCATGTCTAGATGAGAACATCCCCTTTTTGTCGTGATCGGTCAACCATGATGACTGCCTGAGCCCAAAACCTGAAAACTTTTAGCACAGTCTACAGGTCATATTTATGGAGGGATTTCATTGTAACTTGTTAGGTTGACTCCATATAATGCCTAGATGACGACATCCCCTTTTTGTTGTGATTGGTCAACTGTGACGGCTACAGGTGCCCGACGCCCAAAAACCTTGAGCACAGTCTACAGGTCATATTTATGAAGGGATTTCATTGTAACTTTGTAGGATCACTCCAGGTGATGCCCAGATGAGAATTCCCCTTTTGGTTGCGATCATTCAACCATGATGGCTGCCCGAGCCCGAAAACCTTTAGCACAGTCTACAGGTCATATTTGTGAAGGGATTTCATAGTAGCTTGGTAGGATGACTCCAGATAATGTCTAGATGAGAATGCCCATTTGGTCACGATCATTCAGCCTTTACGGCTGCCCGAGCCCAAAAACCTTTAGCATAGCCTATAGGTTGTATTTATGGAAGAATTTCATTGTAACTTGTTAGGTTGACTCAATATAATGCCTAGATGATGACATTCCCTTTTGGTCGTGATTGGTGAACCGTGACGGCTACAGGGGACCAAATCCCGAAAACCTTTTGCGCAGTCTACAGGTCATATTTATGAAGGGATTTCATTGTAACTTCGTAGGATCACTCCAGATGATTCCCAGATGAGAATGTCCCCTTTTGGTTGCAACCATTTAACCATGATGGGTGCCTGAGCCTGAAGCCCGAAAACCTTTAGCACAGTCTACAGGTCATATTTATGAAGGGATTTCATTGTAACCTGGTAGGTTGACTTCATATAATGTCTAGATGAGAACTTCCCCTTTTGGACATGATTGGGCAACTGTGACGGCAACAGGGGCCCGAAGCCCGAAAACCTTTAGCAAAGTCTACAGGTCATATTTATGAAGGGATTTCATTGTAGCTTGGTAGAGTGTCTCCAAATAATGTCTAGATGAGAATGTCCCCTTTTGGTCGCGATCACTCAGCCTTGATGGCTGCCCGAGCCCAAAAACCTTTAGTATAGTCTATAGTCATATTTATGTAAGGATTTCATTGTAACTTGTTAGGTTGACTCGATATAATGCCTAGATGATGACAACCCCCTTTTGGTCGTGATTGGTCAAATGTGATGGCTACAGGGGCCCGAAGCCCGAAAACCTTGAGCACAGTCTACAGTCATATTTATGAAGGGATTTCATTGTAACTTCGTGGGATCACTCCAGACGATTCCCAGATGAAAATATCCCCTTTTGGTTGTGATCATTCAACTACGATGGCTGCCTGAGCCCAAACCCCGAAAACCTTTAGCACAATCTACAGGTCATATTTATGAAGTGATTTCATTGTAACTTGGTAGGTTGACTTCATATATAATGTCTAGATGAGAACGTCCCCTTTTGGACGTGATTGGGCAACTATGCTGGCTGCAGGTCCCGAAGCCCGAAAACCTTTAGCACAGTCTATAGGTCATATTTATGAAGGGATTTCTTTGTAACATGGTAGGATGACTCCAAATAATGTGTAGATGAGAACGTCCCCTTGTGGTCGCGATCATTCATCCTTGATGGCTGCCCGAAAACCCCAAAACCTTTAGCATAGTCTATAGGTCGTATTTATGGAAGGATTTCATTGTAACCTGTTAGTTTGACTCCATATAATGCGTAGATGATGACATCCCCTTTTGGTTGTGATTGGTCAACTGTGACGGCTTCAGTGGCCCGAAGCCCGAAAACCTTGAGCACAGGCTATAGGTCATATTTATGAAGGGATTTCATTGTAACTTCGTAGGATCACTCCAAATGATGCCCAGATGAGAATGTTCCCTTTTGGTTGTGATCATTCAACCATGATGGCTGCCCGAGCCCAAAGCCCAAAACCTTTAGCACAGTCTACAGGTCATATTTATGAAGGGATTTCATTGTAACCTGGTAGGTTGACTTCATATAATGTCTATATGAGAACGTCCCCTTTTGGCCGCAATTGGGAAACTGACGGCTACAGGGGCCGAAGCTCGAAAACCTTTAGCACAGTATTCAGGTCATATTTATGAAGGGATCTGATTGTAACTTGGTAGGATGACTCCAAATAATGTCTAGATGAGAACGTCCCCTTTTGGTCGCGACCATCCAGCCTTGATGGCTGCCGGAGCCCAAAACCCAAAAACCTTTAGCACAGTCTATAGGTCGTATTTATGTAAGGATTTCATTGTAACTGGTTAGGTTGACTCCATATAATGCCTACATGATGACATTCCCTTTTGGTCGTGATTGGTCAGCTGTGATGGCTCCAGGGGCCCAAAGCCTGATAACCTTGAGCACAGTCTACAGGCCATATTTATGAAGGGATTTCATTGTAACTTCGTAGGATCACTCCAAATGATGCCCAGATGAGATTGTCCCCTTTTGGTTGTGATCATTCAACCATGATGGCTGCCTGAGCCCAAAGCCCAGAAACCTTTAGCACAGTCTACAGGTCATATTTATGAAGGTATTTCATTGTAACTTGGTAGGTTGACTTCATATAATGTCTTATGAGAACGTCCCCTTTTGGATGCAATTGGGAAACTGACAGCTACAGGGGCCCGAAGCCTGAAAACCTTTAGCAGTATCTACGGGTCATATTTATGAGGGGATTTCATTGTAACTTGGTAGGATGACTCCAAATAATGTCTAGATGAGGACATCCCCTTTTGGTCGCGATCATCCAGCCTTGATGGCTGCCGGAGCCCAAAACCCAAAAACTTTTAGCACAGTCTATAGGTCGTATTTATGTAAGGATTTCATTGTAACTTGTTAGGTTGACTCCATATAATGCCTAGATGATGACATTCCCTTTCGGTCGTGATTGGTCAGTTGTGACGGCTACAGGGGCCCGAAGCCTGAAAACCTTTAGCACAGTCTACGGGTCATATTTATGAAGGGATTTCATTGTAACTTGGTAGGATGACTCCAAATGATGTCTAGATGAGAACATCCCCTTTTGGTCACGATCATCCAGCCTTGATGGCTGCCGGAGCCCAAAACCCAAAAACTTTTAGCTCAGTCTATAGGTCGTATTTATGTAAGGATTTCATTGTAACTTGTTAGGTTGACTCCATATAATGCCTAGATGATGACATTCCCTTTCGGTCGTGATTGGTCAATTGTGACGGCTACAGGGGCCCGAAGTCTGATAACCTTGAGCACAGTCTACAGGTCATATTTATGAAGGGATTTCATTGTAACTTTGTAGGATCACTCCAGATGATGCCCAGATTACGTCCCCTTTTGGTCGCGACCATTCAACCATGATGGCTTCCCGAGCCCAAAACACGAAAAACACACTACAAGTCGTATTTGTGAAGAGATTTCAAAGTAACTCAGTAGAATGCCTCGGTATAATGTCGAGATGAGGACGTCCCCTTTTAGTAGCAATCAGTCGACCTTCATGGCTACACAGGCCTGAAGCCTGAAAACCTTTAGCACAGTCTACAGGCCATATTTATGAAGGGATTTCAATGTAACTTGATAGGATGACTCGTTTTGGAATAATTTCACTGTAACTTGGTAACTTTTGTTGACATACGTTAACTGTGAGGGCCACATACATTAACTGTGAGGTCATATTAACCCACCCCTCTGCCCTTTCGATCAGTGTATAACTCATATTATTTTTATGAAAAACATAGCTTACAGAGAACAGAAATTAACATATTCCCAATTATCACAATTCTTGTCTTATTTCATAATCCTTTCATAAACATTGAACATTATCCTTTCATCAAACAAAACACACAGACAAGTTAAGCTACACTGTCATTGACACTTTCATTGTAAGTAATGAAGGTATTCACAAACCAAGCATTAACCCATTCCGTTTCGGGCTGGTTACAGAGCGATACCCCTCAAAAGGTTAAAAATTCATGTTATCCGAGGATTTCTCTAAAAACATCTTGTAGCTTAGTGTAACATTACAAGTTGCGTGTACAAAATATTCCAGTTAGCATTTGTTAACCCTATGCAGGTTCTCAAACATCAAAATTTTGATAAAATGGGCTGTATTTGCATACCCACAGCACCCAAAGTTAAGAGGAGAGATCAACATAAGTGGAAGTAGAATTCATTGAGAATTATTTTAAGTAATAAGGGTATTCAAAAAACAACCCTTAACCCGTTTTGGGCTGGATAAACAATCATACCCATGAAAAGCTTAAAATTTATGTTGTCCCTGGATTTCTCTGAAAACATCTTGTAGATTTTAAAGAAAACATGGCCATTCGCAGTTCTTGGTGTGACATTACAAGTTGCATGGGAAAATATTCCTGTTAGCATTTGTTAACCCTCTACAAGCTGCCAGACATCAATATTTTGGATACATTTGAGATAAAATGTACCATTTTCAAATAGCCACAGCACTTAGTGTGTATTTGTCAAACAAACATAACTCCTTTTATCGGTCATTAAATTGTCGGACAACGATATTGATATTAACCCTTCCACCATTAATTATGGTTTTTACCTAAACATTTTTTTATCAAATTGAGTCATTTGAGACTACTATACCCACCTTTCTCATAACATCAATAAAGGAACTTCAGTGAGACAGTTAAAAACAATTCATCAGTCACTCTGGAGTTATGAAAAATCATGGAATCTCATCTGGAAAAGCCATGATTCTCCAGAATCATAAAGTCTAGTTTTTTGGGGGTTTTTTTCAATTTTTTTTTTCCACACATTTTGTCCGTACGATTCAGAAGCCATTTTCAAACCGATTTTAACACAATTTTGCATACGCATAGAGTGGCACAAAATCTAAAAATGTACTGAAAACCGGAATTTTCGATTTAACCCTTATTTCGCCAAATTAGGGTTTATAGGCACTTTCTTGAAGAGCGTCTTGTAGATTTTTTTAAAACATCATTGTTAGACCTGTCTGTTACACGACCTCTCATATACAAGAGATATTAGACAATGCATATGTTAACCGTCCACAGATTGCCAAGCATCGAAATGTGGATGAAGTGGGCTATTTTCAAGCCCATAAAGCATCCAAACGATGCACGAGAGATAAACATAACTTCATTTATTGGAAATGGGATTCACAGTGAACCATTTTTGTAAGTAATAAGAGTATTCAAAAAACCCAGCCTTAACCTGTTTTGGGCTGGTTCAACTGCAATACCCCTCAAAAGCTCAAAAATTCATGTTTGCTGTGGATTTCTCTTAACGAGTCTTGTAGATTTTCAAGAAAAATTTACCACGCACACGCCTTGGTGTTACAATAGAAGGTGCATGGACAAAATACTCTGGTGAGCATTTGTTAACCCTCCACGGACTGCTAAAAGTCAAAATTGTGATAAAATGTGCTGTTTTTGGACACCATCAGCACCAAACAAACGGGTACGCCACAAAGAAAAGTGCCCTTTTTTATCGAGCACATAATTTATATGGAAATATTTTTGTAAGTAGTAAGGGTATTCAAAAGTCGAAGTCTTTACCCATTTTGGGCAGGCTAAAGAGACCCTTTAAAAAGCTTAAAATTCGCATTTTCTGTGGATTCCTCTAAAAACATCTTGTAGGTTTTCAACAAAAATTGACTACTCACAGGTCTTTGTGTGACATTACAAGTTGCATGGACAAAATATCCCAGTGAGCGTTTATTAACCCTCTACAGGCTGCCAAGCATCATAATTTTGTTGAAATGGGCTGTTTTCGGACACGCGCAGCACCCAATGTATTCCCGAGAGATAAACATAATCTCCCTTGTTGAAAGTGGAATTCACCGGTGACCATGTTTGTAAGTAATAAGGGTATTCAAAAAACCAAGTGTTAACCCCTTTTGTGACTGTTGATAGTGACACTCATCAAAAGCTTAAAAAAAACCTGTTTTCCCTGGGTTTCTTTACAAACATCTTGATGGGTTTTCAGGAGAAGGTGGCCATTGATAGGACTTGGTGTCACATCACCAGTTGCATGGATAAATTATTCCAGTAAGCATTTGTTAATCCTCCTTGCTCTGCTAAATGTCAAAATTTTGAAAAAATAGTCTGTTTTTGGGCACCAACAACATCAAATGGGAATGCCACAGATAAACGTAACTTCTTTTACCAGACGCAAAACTGATTGGGCAAATGTTTTGTAAGTAGTAAGGGTATTCAAAAATGGAGGTCTTAACCCATTTTTGGCTGGTTAAGGAGATATACCCATTAAAAGCTTAAAATTTCAGTTTTCTGTGGATTTGTCCAAAAAAATTCAAGAAAAATTGACCAATCACAGGTCTTGGAGTGACATTACAAGTTGCATGGACTAAACATTCTGGTAAGCATTTGTTAACCCTCCAGAGGCTGCCAAGCACAGACATTTTGAGAAAATGGGCTGTTCTTGGGCACCCATAACACCGAATGTGTACCTGCGAGATAAACATAACCTCCTTCATTGGAAGTGGAATTCACCGAGGCTCATTTTTGTAAGTAATAAAGGTATTCACAAAACCAAGCATTAACCCGTTTAGGGCTGGTTACAGAGCAATACCTGTCAAAAGGTTAAAAATTCATGTTTTCCGAGGATTTCTCTAGAAACATCTCATAGATTTTCAAGAAGAATTGGCCAATCTCAGATCTTAATGTGACATTACAAGTTGCATGTACAAAATATTCCAGTAAGCATTTGTTAATCCTATGCAGGTTCTCAAACATCAAAATTTTGATAAGATGGTCTGCATTTGCGTACCCACAGCACCCAAAGTTAAGAGGAGAAATCAACATAAGTGGAAGAGTAGAATTCACTGTGAATTATTTTTGTATGTAATAAGGGTATTCAAAAAACAACCCTTAATCTGTTTTGGGCTGGATAAACAATGATACCCATCAAAAGCTTAACATTCATGTTCTCCCTGGATTTCTCTGAAAACATCTTGTAGATTTTTAAGAAAAAATGGTCAATCGCAGTTCTTGGTGTGACATTACAAGTTGCATGGAAAAATATTCCTGTTAGCACTTGTTAACCCACTACAAGCTGCCAGACATCAATATTCTGGATATATTTGAGATAAAATGGACCATTTTTAAATAGCCACAGGACTTGGTGGGTGTGTGTCAAACATAACTCCTTTGTTGGTCATTAACTTGTCGGACGACGATGTTGATATTAACCCTCTCCACCATTAATGAGGGTTTTTACCTAAACATTTTTTATCAAACTAAGTCATTTGAGACAACTGTTCTCACCTTTCTCATAATATCAATAAAGAAACTCCAGTGAGACAGTTAAAAACAATTCAGCAGACACTCTGGGGTCATGAAAAATCATGGAATCTCATCTGGAAAAGCCATAATTTTCCAGAATCATAAAGTCTAGTTTTTCATTTATTTTTTTTTCACACATTTTGTCCGTACGATTCAGAAGCCATTTTCAAACCGATTTTCACGCAATTTTGCACGCGTATAGAGGGGCACAAAATCTAAAAATGTACCAAAGCGGAATTTTCGATTTAACCCTTATGTCGCCAGAATTGGAAAAAAACTGTCAATATTAGGGTTTATAGGCACTTTCTTGAAACGTGTCTTGTAGATTTTTTTTAAACATTCATCATTGTTAGACCGCTCTGTGACATGACCATTCATATGCAAGAGATATTAGGCAATGCATATGTTGGCCACATGCAGGTCTTCTTGAGACAATACAAGTTGCATGGACAAAATACTCTGCCGAGCATTTTTTAACCTTCCGTGGGCTACTAAAAGTCAAAATTGTGATTAAATGGGCTGTTTTGGGAACCAACAGCACCCAATGGGTATGCCACAAAGAAAGTGCCTCCTTTTATCAAGCGCAAATTTATACGGAAACATTTTTGTAAGTAGTAAGGGTATTCAAAAGTCGAAGTCTTAACCCATTTTGTGTAGGCTAAAGAGAAATAACCCTTAAAAGCTTAAAATTTCCATTTTCTGTGGATTTCTCCAAAAACATCTTGTTGGTTTTCAAGAAAAATTGTCTATTCGCAGGTCTTTGTGTGACATCACAAGTTGCATGGACAAAATATTCCGGTGAGCATTTATTAACCCTCTACAGGCTGCCTAGCATAATAATTGTGTTGAAATGGCCTGTTTTCAGACACTTGACAGCACCCAGTGTATACCCGAGAGATAAACATAATCTCCTGTGTTGGAAGTGGAATTCACCGAGGACCATTTTTAGCCCGACTGTTTACAGTGAGGGCTATAGTAATGACTTTTGTCCATCCGTCTGTCCTTCTGCCTTTTTTTGTTAACATTTAGAGTTTTGGTTAAATTTTTTTGCTGAAGGTTCAAGTGTTTTTTTTTTTTTTATTCCTGTTCAGTTGACTGACACATTTGGAGTTTTGGTTAAAGTTTGTGGTTAAAGTTTTTTATTCAACCGTCACAAAATTTCATATGCAGGTTTTAGGTCATGTCTACATGAGAATGTCCCCTTTTTGTCGTGATCTGTCAACCGGTATGGCTGCCCGAGCCCAAAACCCGAAAATCAGTTGCACAGTCTACAGGTCGTATTTATGAAGGGATTTCATAGCAACTTCATAGAATGCCTCTGTATAATGCCTAGATGAGAGCATCCCCGTTTGGGCATGATCTGTCAACCGTGATGGCTGCCCATGCCCAAAACCCAAAAACTTTTAGCACAGTCTGCAGGTCATGTTTAATATGGACGGATTTCATTGTAACTTGATGCAATGACTCCGTATGATGTCTACATGAGAATATCCCCCTTTGGGCGTGATCTATCAACCGTCACGACTGCCCGAGCCCAAAACCCGAAAACCTTTAGCACAGTCTACAGGTCATATTTATGGAGGGATTTCATTGTAACTTCATAGGTTGACTTCATATAATTTCTACACATGAGAAGGTCCCCTTTTGGACGTGATTGGGCAACTGTGACGGCTACAGGTGCCTGAAGCCCGAAAACCTTCAGCACAGTCTCAGGTCATATTGATGAAGGGATTTCATTGTAACTTTGTAGGATCAATCAAGATGATGCCCAGATGAGAATGTCCCCTTTTGGTTGCGATCAATCAACCATGATGGCTGCCCAGCAACAGAGGCCCGAAGTCCGAAAACCTTTAGAATATTCCACAGGCCATAATTATGAAGGGATTTCATTGTAGCTTGGTAGGATGACTCCTGTTGCCATCGTAGTTCAAAAATGCTTGTTTACAGTTTTGGTTAAAAACCCAAACACCACCTCCCCCCCCCCCCCCCCCCCCCCCCCAATTAGGCATTTTTTATTTTTTTCTTATTTCCAATATGCATTTTGAACTATTCACAGTCACTACATGCAGAACCCTTTTTTTCCTTTTGTCAAAAATGCTTTTTTACAGTTTTGGTTAAAGTTTGTGGTTAAAAATCCAGACAGAAATTATACCCCCCCCCCCCCCCCCCCCCCCAATTAGGCATTTTTTTTTTCTTTCTTTTCTCGAATATGCATTTTGAACTATTTACAGTCACTACATGCGGAACCGTTTTATGTGTACCCATACTTTGTATGGTACGCATAATGCCGTCATCCGGGGTGGCCATCCATCGTTCGTCCATCCTTTGTCTGTCCGTCTGTCCATCCAGCGTCCGTATCCATTTCTTTGTCATTCGATAACTTGAAAAATATTGCTTGGATTGTCAAGTTACTTTACATTTGTGTTCAGGTTACTGATGTGCAGAGCTGTATAGTTTTTGGTGTAAATCTGATCATTTGATCCTGAGATATTAACCCTTTATCCTTCAAATTGAAAACTCCTCCAATCCATTTGGCATTCGATAACTTGAAAAATATTGCTTGGATTGTCTAGTTACTTTATATTTGTGTTCAGGTTACTGATTTGCCGAGCTGTATAGTTTTTGGTGTAAATCTGATAGTTTGATCCTGAGATATTAACCCTTTATCCTTCAAATTGAAAATTCCTCCAATCCCTTTGGCATTCGATAACTTGAAAAATATTGCTTGGATTGTCAAGTTACTTCATATTTGTGTTCAGGTTACTGATGTGCCGAGCTTTATAGTTTTTTTTGTTTGTCCATCTGTCCGTCCATCCGTCGGTCTGTCCATTCGGCGTCCGTATCCATTTCTTTGTCATTCGATAACTTGAAAAATATTACTTGGCTTGTCAAGTTATTGTCCCCCGACCCTTCGGGGGACTATTGTAATCAGCAATGTCTGTCCGTCCGACCGTCACACCCTTGTCCGGATGATAACTTTAGTTTGGATCATTTGATTGAAACGAAATTTAGTATGCCGCTTATTTGGGTGGAAATGCAGGTCAAGTTCGAAAATGGGCACGCTCCACTGATTTTTACTGGATTTATTCCCCTTTTTCGACTTAGAAAATACGTTTTTTGTGTTGTCCGGATGATAACTTTACTTTGGATCATTTGATTGAAACGAAACTAAGTATGTGGTTTAATTGGTTGGAAATACAGGTCAAGTTAAAAATTGGCCATGCTCTGCGAACAAATTGCATCCTAACAGCTCCCTTGAATTTGCCATCTTGGTCGGGGGACCAGGGGCGTTGCCCTTGTTTTATATTTGTGTTCAGGTTACTGATGTGCCGAGCTGTATAGTTTTTGGTGTAAATCTGATAATTTGATCCTGAGATATTAACCCTTTATTCTTCAAATTGAAAATTCCAACAATCCCTTTGGCATTCGATAACTTGAAAAATATTGCTTGGATTGTCAAGTTACTTTATATTTGTGTTCAGGTTACTGATGTGCCGAGCTGTATAGTTTTTGGTGTAAATCTGTTATTTTGATCCT
This sequence comes from Pictodentalium vernedei, assembly GCA_031216915.1. NCBI lineage: Eukaryota > Metazoa > Mollusca > Scaphopoda > Dentaliida > Dentaliidae > Pictodentalium > Pictodentalium vernedei. Next base: position 550,357,564 of record CM062296.1, on the reverse strand, counting down.
GAGATATTAACCCTTTATCCTTCAAATTGAAAATTTCTCCAATCCCTTTGGCATTCGATAACTTGAAAAATATTGCTTGGATTGTCAAGTTACTTTATATTTGTGTTCAGATTACTGATGTGCCGAGCTGTATAGTTTTTGGTGTAAATCTGATAATTTACTCCTGAGATATTAACCCTTTATCCTTCAAATTGAAAATTCCTCCAATCCCTTTGACATTCGATAACTTGAAAAATATTGCTTGGATTGTCAAGTTACTTTATATTTGTGTTCAGGTTACTGATGTGCCGAGCTATATAGTTTTTGGTGTAAATCTGGTAATTTGATCCTGAGATATTAACCCTTTATCCTTCAAATTTAAAATTCCTCCAATCCCTTTGGCATTCGATAACTTGAAAAATGTTACTTGGATTGTCAAGTTTCTTTATATTTGTGTTCATGTTACTGATGTGCTGAGCTGTATAGTTTTTGGTGTAAATCTGATAATTTGATCTGGAGATATTAACCCTTTATCCTTCAAATTGAAAATTCCTCCAATCCCTTTGGCATGAGATAACTCAAAAAATATCAATCCGATTGTCATGTTACTTCATATATATGTTCAGGTTACTGATGTGCTGTGCTGTATAGTTTTTTATGTAAATCTGATAATTTGATCCGGAGATATTAACCCTTTATCCAACAAATTAGACACTCCTCCAATCCATTTCTACATGTACACATACCATGTATGGTGTACATAATGTCGGCATCTGTGGTGGCCCTCCGTCATACAGCTTTCTACTAGTTGCGCGTATGGGTACACATCTGACGATTTCATCGGCCTATTTTTTTAAACTCACGTAACCTCCCCCACCCCTCCCTCCCCTTAATTTGGGGGAGCAATTAGGCACTTTTTTTTTCTTTCGTCAAAAATGCTTTTTTACAGTTTTCGTTAATGTTTGTGGTTAAAAACCCAGACAAACACCACCACCCACCCCCCACCCCCTTGGTGCCAGTTAGGTATTTTTTTTTTCTCTGCTCAAAATGCATTCTGAAGGATTTAAACTAACCACATGTGGAAAAAAAAAATGGACTCCCCTAACACACACCCACTCTCCCCCTCCCCTCATCCCCCACCCCACCTCCTCCTTACCCAGGGCCATTCATGCAATATTTTTTCTTTGGTACAAAATGCATTTTTAGCCTGATTGTTTATAGTGAGGGCTATAGTCATGACTTTCGCCTGTCCATCTGTTGGCCTATCCATCTGTCTGTAGACAATTGGTTTGTCCGTCCATCTGTCGGCCCATCCATCTGTCTGTAAACAATTGGTTTCCGACTGATAACTCCAGTTTGGATTATTTGATTTCAACCAAAGTTGATATGTGTATTTTCCAGCTAGTAACACAGGCCAGGTTTCAATACAGGTTCCACAACTGCCCCCCCCCCCCCCCCCCCACTCCTCCACACACACACACACACACACACACACACACACACACACACACACACACACACACAAATTGTCACTTAGGCAATTATTCCCAAAATATGCATTTTGAAGGATTGGGAGTTATTACATGCAAAAAAGAAAATTGACTCATATAGCCCAACATTGCTTTATGTACTGCATCTTTAATCCTTTACCTAACACAAGTTGAAGCCAACAGTACCAATTATTTTTCTGAAACATCAGATTTTTTCATTTTTTATTTACTGCTAACCATGGCTTATTACTCTTTATTGGAACAAGCTCATCAAGTTTGTTCCATTAATGGGTCCTGAGGTATGTTTTGAAGTAGAGAAATGAAAAAATAAAATTTGAATAGCAAATTTTGTATATCACGAGTGCAGATATGGCAGTTTCTTTAGGTAAACTGTTAACAAAAAATGGCTCCGACTATTTTGCGTCTAAGCATTGCCATTCCTGGGACAGTCGGGCTGCATGCGTGACATCACTCTAGTTGTAAGTAATAAGGTTATTCAAAAATCCAGGCATTAACCCCTTTTGGGGTGGTTAACAACGATACCCATCAAAAGCTTAAAAAAATTCATTTTTTCCCTGGATTTCTTTACAAACATCTTGTAGGTTTTCAAAAGAGAATGGCCATTGATAGGTCTTGGTGTCACATGACCAGCTGCATGGATAAAATATTCCGGTAAGCATTTGTTAACCCTCCATGGGGTGCTAAATGTCAAAATTTTGAAAAAATAGTCTGTTTTTGGACACCAACAACATCAAATGGGAATGCAACAGAGAAACATAACTACTTTTACCAGACGCAAAACTGATGGGGAAAAATTTTGTAAGTAGTAAGGGTATTCAAAAATCGAGGTTAAAGTTTTTTATTCAACCTTCAAGTACAGACTATACCCGGTATTTCTTGTCTGATCGTACCAAAATTTCATATGCAGGTTTAAGGTCATGTCTACATGAGAATGTCCCCTTATGGTCGTGATCGGTCAACCGGTATGGCTGCCCGAGCCCAAAACCCGAAAACCATTAGCACAGTCTACAGGTCATATTTATGAAGGGATTTCATTGCAACTTCGTAGAATGCCTCTGTATAATGCCTAGATGAGAACGTCCCCATTTGGGCATGATCTGTCAACCGTGATGGCTGCCCAAGCCCGAAACCCAAAAACTTTTAGCACAGTCTGCAGGTCATGTTTAATATGGACGGATTTCATTGTAACTTGATACGATGACTCCGTATGATGTCTACATAAGAATTTCCCCATTTGGGCGTAATCTATCAACCGTTACGACTGCCCAAGCCCAAAACCCAAAAACCTTTAGCACAGTCTACAGGTCATATTTATGGAGGGATTTCAGTGTAACTTCATTGGTTGACTTCATCTAATTTCTACACATGAGAAAGTCCCCTTTTGGACGTGATTTGCTAACTGTGATGGCTACAGGTGCCTAAAGCCCGAAAACCTTCAGCACAGTCTACAGGTCATATTTATGAAGGGATTTCATTGTAACTTCGTAGGATCAATCCACATGATGCCCAGATGAGAATCTCCCCTTTTGGTTGTGATCATTCAACCATGATGACTGCCCGAGCCCAAAGCCCGAAAACCTTTAGCACAGTCTACACGTCATATTTATGGAGGGATTTCATTGTAACTTGATAGGTTGACTTCATATAATGTCTAGATGAGAACGTCCTCTTTTGGGCAACTGTGATGGCAACAGGGGCCCGAAGCCCAAAAACCTTTAGCACAGTCTACAGGTCATATTTATGGAGGGATTTCATTGTAACTTGATAGGTTGACTTCATATAATGTCTAGATGAGAACGTCCCCTTTTGGGAAACTGTGACGGCAACAGAGGCCCGAAGCCCGAAAACCTTTAGAATATTCCACAGGCCTTAATTATGAAGGGATTTCATTGTAGCTTTGTAGGATGACTCCAAGTTTGTGGTTAAAAACCCAGACAAACACCACCACCCCATACCCCCCCCCCCCCCCCCCCCCCCCCTAGGCTTTTTTTCTTTCGTCAAAAATGCTTTTTTACAGTTTTGGTTAATGTTTGTGGTTAAAAACCCAGACAAACACCACCACCCACCCCTACCCCCATGGTGCCAGTTAGGGTTTTTTTTATTCTCTCTCTGCTCAAAATGCATTTTGAAGGATTTAGACTGACCACATGTGGAAAAAAATAAATGGACTCCCCTAACTCACCCCTACTCTCCCCCACCCCTCATCCCCCACCCCACCTCCTCCTCACCCAGGGCCATTCATGCAATATTTTTTATTTGGTACAAAATGCATTTTTAGCCTGACTGTTTATAGTCAGGGCTATAGTCATGACTTTCGTCCGTCCATCTGTCGGTCCATCCATCTGTCTGTAAACAATTGGTTTCCGACTGATAACTCCAGTTTGGATTATTTGATTTCAACCAAAATTGATATGTGTATTTTCCAGCTAGTAATACAGGCCAGGTTTCAATATAGGTTCCACAACTGCCCCTCCCCCCCCCCCCCCCCCCCCACACACACACACCCCATACACACACACACACAAATTGTCACTTAGGCAATTATTCCCAAAATGCATTTTGAAGGATTGGGAGTTATTACATGCAAAAAAGAAAATTGACTCATATAGCCCAACATTGCTTTATGTACTGCATCATTAATACTTTACCTTACACAAGTTGAAGCCAACAGTACAAATTATTTTTCTGAAACCTCAGATTTTTTTCGTTTTTAGCTCAACTTTGGCAAAGCCAAATTTGAGCTTATGCCATGGCCAGTCGCCAGTCGTGGGGTCCAATCCGAAATTCAATTTGGCCGTTGGCAGCCATTTTGTACAAAATTAGGTGCAGTCAGATTTTTGCGCAGAACTTCCATATGAAAGCGCTGATTTGAATCATTTTTTGTGTGAATGTTTAGTACCATGGGATACATCACATATAATACAGGTTTTTTTTCTTGTGCATAAATTATGCCAATTAGATGAACTTTGATTTATTCAGTGCTACTTATACACAGTAAGTGCACATGTCAATACGGCTCGGGCTGGAGTCTGTATTTATGAACCGATCTTCATGAAACTTCTTGGGTCCTTTGCCTTTGTTATCACCTTGGGAAAAGAACGTAGTATTACTTATACACAGTAATACGGCTCGGGCTAGAGTCTGTATTTATGAACCGATCGTCACGAAACGTCTTGGGTACCTTTGTTATCACCTTGGAACGAGAACGAGTGTTTCTGGGTGCAGTCTAAAATTCAAGATGGCTGCCAGTGGCCATTTTGTACTGAAATTAGGTCTAATCAGTTTTTTGTACACAACTTCTATACGGCTCAGGCTAGAGGCCGTATTTATGAAACTTCTTGGGTACCTTTGTTGTGTTTTTGGGTGTGGTCCAAAATTCAAGATGGCCACCAGCAGCCATTTTGTACCAAAATTAGTGCAATCAGTCTTTTGTACAGAACTTCTGTATGAAAGTTTAGTAACATGGAATACATCACATATAGTACGGGTTTTTTTCTCATGCAGAAATTATGCAAATTAGATGAACTTTGATTTATTCAGTGCTACTTATACACTGTAAGTGCACATGTCAATATGGCTCGGGCTAGAGGCTGTATTTATGAACCAATCTTCACAAAACTTCTTGGGTACCTTTGTTATCACCTTGGGACGAGAACGAGTGTTTCTGGGTGCGGTCCAAAATTCAAGATGGCTGCCAGTGGCCATTTTGTACCGAAATTAGGTCCAATCAGTTTTTTGTCACAACTCTATACAGCTCGTATTTATGAACTGATCTTCATGAAACTTCTTGGGTACCTTTGTTTTCACCTTGAGACAGGAACGAGTGTGTTTTGGGGTGCCTTTGTTATAACTGTGCTATGAGAACAAATATTTTGGGGTTCAGTCAGACCCACTCTGGGACTCAAAAGATTTCTTTTCTAGTTTAGCATCTGACTGTCACCCACCTTTACAATACTTTACCTATACATTTGTTACAGGCTACGGTCAGTATTTATGTACAGACCATTACAATACTTTATATGTACCTTTGTTATCAGGTCATTACCTAGATGATTGTCATTGCTGTGTCACATACTATACATGTACATGTCTTAACAAGTTGAGCTACAGTGTCATTGACACTTTCATTTATTTACTTCTAACCATGGCTTATTACTCCTTATTGGAACAAGCTCATCAAGTTTGTTCCATTAATAGGTCATGAGGTATGTTTTGAAGTAGAGAAATGAAAAAATAAAATTTGAATAGCAAATTTTGTATATCACGAGTGCAGATATGGCAGATTCGTTAGGTAAACTGTTATCAAAAATCGCTCTGACTATTTTGCGTCTAAGCATTGCCATTCCTGGTACAGTCAAGCTGCATGCGTGATTACTCTAGTTGACTGGTTAAGGAGATATACCCCTTATAGGGTTAAAATTCCCATTTTCAGTGGATTTCTAAAAAAAAATCTAGTAAGTTTTCAAGAAAAATTGACCATTTGCAGGTCTTGGAGTGACATTACAAGGTGCATTGTCAAAATATTCCGGTAAGCATTTGTTAACCCTCCAGAGGCTGCCAAGCATAGCCATTTTGAGAAAATGGGCTGTTCTTGCGCACCCATAACACCCAATGTGTACCTACAAGATAAACATAACCTTCTTCATTGGAAGTGTAATTCACCGAGGATCATTAGCTCAACTTTGGCGAAGCCAAATTTGAGGTATTGTCATGGCCCTTCATTCATCCGTCGCGCCGTCAACACGGCTCTGGCTAGAGGCCGTATTTATGAACCGATCTTTGGGTACCTTTGTTATCACCGTGGGACGAGAACGAGTGTTTTTGGGTGCAGTCTGAAATTCAAGATGGTCACTGGCCACCAGCAGACATTTTGTACTTGAGTTAGTGCAGTCAGTTTTTTGTACAGATCTTCTGTATGAAAGTTCTGATTTGAATAAATTTTTGTATGAATGTTTAGTAACATGGAATACATCACATATAATACAGGGTTTTTTCTCGTGCAGAAATTATGCAAATTAGATGAACTTTGATTTAATCAGGGCTACTTATACACAGTAAGTGCACATGTCAATACGGCTCGGGCTGGAGTCTGTATTTATGAACCGATCTTCATGAAACTTCTTGGGTCCTTTGCCTTTGTTATCACCTTGGGAAAAGAACGTAGTGTTTTTGGGTATGGTCCAAAATTCGAGCAGGCTGCCAGTGGCCATTTTGTACCGAAATTAGGTCTAATCAGTTTTTTAGCTCACCTGAGCGAAACTCAAGGGGAGCTTTACTAATCACTTTCTGTCCGTCCGTCCGTCTGTCCGTCGTAAACTTTACATTATCGCTTCTCCTCACAAACTACTGGATCAAATTCAACAAAATTTGCTGTGCATGTTCCCTATCATATGTCAATTCAAGTTTGTTCAAATAAAGTTGCCACGCCCACAGGGGGCACCACAGGGGGCATAATTCTGATAACACCCATGAACTTCTTTCCAAAATCAAAAAAAATCTTCTTCTTCAGATCCACCAGGCAGAATTCTTTCATATTTGGTATACAACATCTCTAGGGGGGTCAGATTCAAATTTGTTCAAATCGGCCCCCTGGGTTCATACTTGGGCTCACTATAGAAGCTCGAATTGGAACTTAGTGCATTTCAGACAAATTTCTTGAAAAATCTTCTTCTCCAGATCCAGCAGGCAGAATCTTTTGATATTTGGTATGCGACATTGTGGGGTGGATCTGATTCAAGTTTGTTCAAATTGGCTCCCTGGATTCATATTTGGGCTCACTATAGAAGCCCAAATTCGAACTTAGTGCATTTCAGGCAAATTTCTTAAAAAATCTTCTTCTCCAGATCCAGCAGGCAGAATCTTTTGATATTTGGTATGCAACATTGTGGAGTGGATCTGATTCAAGTTTGTTCAAATCGGCCCCCTGGGTTCATATTTGGGCTCAGTACAGGTGCCCAAATTTGAACTTAGTGCATTTCAGTCAAATTTCTTTGAAAATCTTCTTCTCAAGATCCAGCAGGCAGAATCTTTTGATATTGGGTATGCACCATGCTAGGGGGTGAGATTCAATTTTGTTCAAGCCAAGTCCCTGGGTTCATATTTGGGCTCACTGTGGGAGCCCGAATTATAACTTAGTTCAAAATGAGGAATTTCCTTTAAAAATCTTCTTCAGATCCAGCAGTCGGAATATTTTGATATTTGGTATGCAGCATCCTTAGGGAGGTGAGATTCAAGTTTGTTCAAGCCATGTCCCTAGGTCCATATTTGGGCTCACTGTGGGAGCTTGAATTGTAACTTAGTTCGAAATGAGGAATTTTCTTTAAAAATCTTCTTCTTCAGATCCAGCAGTCAGAATGTTTTGATATTTGGAATGCAGCATCCTTAGGGAGGTGAGATTCAAGTTTGTTCAAGCCATGTCCCTAGGTCCATATTTGGGCTCACTGTGGGAGCTTGAATTGTAACTTAGTTCGAAATGAGGAATTTTCTTTAAAAATCTTCTTCTTCAGATCCGGCAGTCGGAATGTTTTGATATGTGGTGTGTAGCATCCTTAGGGGGGAGATTCAAGTTTGTTAAAGCCAAGTCCCTGGGTCCATATTTGGTCTCCCTGTGGGAGCCCGAATTATAACTTAGTCAATATGAGGAATTTTTCTTAAAAATCTTCTTCTTCAGATTCAGCAGTCGGAATGTTTTGACATTTGGCATGCAGCAATCTTAGAGGGCTGAGATTCAAGTTTGTTCAAGCCAAGTCTCTTGGTTCACATTTGGGCTTACTATGGGAGCCTGAATGATAACTTAGTTCAAAATGAGGAATTTTCTTTAAAAATCTTCTTCAGATCCACCAGATGAATGCTTTTGATATTTTTATGCAGCATCCTTAGGGGTAAGATTCAAGTTTCTTCAAGCCATGTCCCTAGGTCCATATTTGGGCTCATTGTGGGAGCTTGAATTGTAACTTAGTTCAGAATGAGGAATTTTCTTTAAAAATCTTCTTCAGATCCAGCAGTCGGAATGTTTTTATTTTTGGTGTGCAGCATCCTTTGGGGGGTGAGATTCAAGGTTGTTAAAGCCAAGTCCCTGGGTTCATATATGGGCTCCCTGTGAGAGCCCAAATTATAACTTTGTTCAATATGAGGAATATTCTTTAAAAATCTTATTTTTAGAACCACTGGTCAGAATCTTTGGATATTTGGTAGGAGGCTTTTCTGAGGAGGAGCCGATGCAACTTGTTGAAATCAATTCTCTGGGTTGATATTTAGGCTACCATGTCAGGTGAGCGCCCTCAGGCCCCCTGGGGCCTCTTGTTGTAGACAACTTCTATACAGCTCAGGCTAGAGGCCGTATTTATGAACCGATCTTTACAAAACTTGTTGGGTATCATTGTTATCACCGTGGGATGAGAACGAGTGTTTTTGGGTACGGTCCAAAATTCAAGATGGCCGCCAGCAGCCACTTTGTACCAAAATTAATGCAATCAGTTTTTTGTACAGAACTACTTCTGTATGAAAGTTCTGATTTGAGTAAATTTTTGTATGAATGTTTAGTAACATGGAATATATCACATAATATGAAAATACGTGACACGTAATGGTGCACACCCTATATTGTTAATTTCGGTAAATAATGCAGGCCATAAGCAAGGTTTTTCAGGAAAGAGATGGTATATATCGCAGAAATAGCAGCAGTTATGTGAAATATAACAATTTGCCAAAACGTGTTGTACAGCGACATGCAATAAACACAGAACCACACATGTATGTTCATATGTTAATGTGGCGACAAATATGGCAACCGGGAAATTTTGAAAGATTGCGGAGGGATCAAACTTGAGACAAGCTATAGTAGAACAAACCTTCATTTTTTAAACTGACAAAAGATCATAATTCACTGGCAAATTGGTTCATTAGAGTTTAACAACACTTTCAAAAACCAAGACTATATTATGAGCTGGATTGTACGTCAGTTTCAATAATTAAGGTTATTATTATATGTTAGTTCCCAAGATCCTTCCCATCCTTCAATACCTAGACGAGCAAGAGTCGTACGTGAAGTCACTCGTTCAGGCAATTACTCATTTGTTCGATTCTGGTCGTTCGAGCAATCTGAGATGGTTAGCAAGCCTGTACTAGTGGCAGTAATGGTACAAGGCTGCAAGATTGGAAGAAGACTACAGGTTTTGGTGACTACTATAAAAGATAATCATAGGACAGACGATGCCAATATTGGGAAAATCAGTAATAGTGGTGTTGGAGATATGAAGATCACGGAGAGGTCTAGAACTGGGCAGATGCTAGGAGCCAAATTATCATCAGGTATATATAGTACTACATCATCATGTCATAGGTATCCTCCTATACCCAGATGAGCATTAAGAGTCGTAAAATAAATTGCTCTTTCAATACTCATTTGCTCAATGGGATTTGAGTCGTTCGAGCAATTGACTTTTTCAGTAATTGCTCAAAAGCTGATTCGCTCGATAAGATTCGAGTCGTTCGGATAATACCTATCCCTACTTGATTGTAGTTGGGGTTTGAGGATCATAGAGGACTTCGCTATACACAGGGAAGGCAAAAACTGAGACTTCCAAGACAAAATAGACTGTTGGGATAGGCAGAAATGGGGCCTGTAAAAGGCAAAACGGGCCAGGAAATAGAAGGATAAACCACAGAATATATCGGGATAGATAAAATACCGAGACTTTGGTGCACATTCAAAACAATAAAGTTACTCTTATACAAAGGAATGCGTCTATTGTTGGGCAAAAAGAAGAATTCTAGGGGACAACAGATAGAAACCTAATATTTAGTGGGAAATCCGCACTAGTAAAAGAACTGTTGGATTTATTTGGGTAATTTTACAAAGTATTCGAACAAATACAATTACTCATACCAGGAAATGCACCTTAAAGCACTGCATGCTACTCTTTTAAGTCCAAAATTGAGGAATCCGAGCCAAATAAAGTTGTTTTGATGGTTTAGAGGGTTTGTCTGGATGTTCGTGGTAATTCGATTTTTTCTAGTTCACGTAAAATTTATCCGCATGAGACCTCTCATCATTCATTTAGCACTACGTGCTACTATTATAAGCCCTAGATGGCGGTTTGGTAGTTTAGGTAGTTTTGGATTATTTAGAGGGATTGTCAGGTTGTTTGTTGTAATTAAATTTACTCCTATTCAATCGAACACACCCTCCGAACCCTCCTTTCCTATTAGAAGGTTTTGGGTCACATAGCAACCATGTGCTGCCATAGAAACCAAGATGGCGGTCTCAGATATACAAAATGGACGACATACACTCGTCTCCCCTCAACAAAACGCGAGGTGCATGCACACTAGGACCACGTATCATTATGGGGATGTTGTCACAAGATGGCACTCACGCGGACTATCATTGACAACCAAAAATGAAGTAACTGGGCCATGTCACATGAGATACGCCCAATGTGGGTCGATCGTGTACATGATTTACTACTAACATCAAGCCGACAGATACACGGTTCGATCCCCAGCAGGGGTAACTGCGTTGTGTCATTGGGCAAGGCACTTAATCACGATTGCCCAAGTGGGGGCACAGTGGCGCAGCCATGGGGGCACAACCCCCCCCCCCCCCAAAAAAAAAAAAAATAATAATAATTCCGATTGGATTTATTACGTTCAAGGTCACTGTGACCTTGACCTTTGACCTAGCGAGTCCAAGATAAATAGGGGTCATCCACTCACCTAGGCCAACCTACCTATGAAGTTTCAAGAATGTGGGTTCAAGTGTAGTCAAGTTATCATCCAGAAACCAATTGTTTACAATTTACTATGTTGAAGGTCACTGTGACCTTGACCTTTCACCTAGCGAGTCCGAAATAAATACGGTTCTTCCTCTCACCGATGCCAACCTTCCTATGAAGTTTCATGAATGTGAGTTTAATCATAGACAAGTTATCATTCGGAAACCAATTGTTTAGAATTAACTATGTTCATAGTCACTGTGACCTTGACCTTTGACCAAGCAAGTCCAAAATAAGTAGGGTTCTTCTACTCACGGATGCCAACCTACCTATGGAGCTTCATGAATGTGGGTCGAACCATTATCAAGTTATCATCCGGAAACCAGTTGTTTACGCCCGCCCGCCATTCACCAAACTATGTGTCGAGCCTGACTTCGACACAACTTGACTAAACAAGAGGTCCCAAGGGGCCTTAATCGCTCACCTGCCAAGTGGTTGAAAGAAGTATTTGGGGGTCACATTAAGTTATACATGGTTCATCAACACTACAAAGGAATGAAGGCATGAAAGGCAAATTTTATGGAAAAACACTAAGAAATCGATTTGAACAAACCTGAACCTATCATGCTCCCCATGCCACCCACATCCCTGCCCGTAGAGAGCCCAAATAACAAGCCAGGGACACAAATTTAACAAACTTGAACCTGATCCCCCTTGAGACGAAGGAGGGTTTTAAAGAAATGTCCTCACATTGCATTAAGTTAATCTTTAGGCCCCAATAGAGAGCCCAAATACTAACTGAGGCACCCGATTTGTACAAACTTGAATCTGACCCTCTTAGAGATGTTGTATACCAAATACGGAAGCATTCATACCAAATATGAAAGATTTTTAAAGAAATTTCCTCATATTTCACTAAGTTAAAAAAAAGATTATTAACCCATGGAACTTGAATCTGATTGATACCCCCCCCCCCCACCCCCACCCCCCACCCCTAGAGATGTCATATACCAAATATCAACATATTCTAAATGATGGTTCTGGAGAAACAGATTTTTTAAATTTTTTTAAAAAAAGTATGGGTGCTATCAGAGTAATGTCCCTTGTGGTGCCCCTTGTGAGCGCGGCAAGGTTATTTGTACAAATTTGAATTGGCATATAAGGAACATGCACACCAAATTTGGTTCAATTTGGTCCAGTAGTTTGGGAGGAGAAGTCGATAATGTAAAGTTCATGATGGACGACGACGGATGGCAAGTGATAAGTTAAGCTCCTTCGTGAGCTAAAATTCATCCATACGCCCCCCACCCCCCCTCCCCCTCCAATTTGACCCATGTAAGGAACATTAGGCAAGAAATTTTATTATGGAGATATTTATACTTGCAGGATGTATGGGGGGAGGGGGGGGGCGTAATAGCAGATTTATGTGTGATATCCGACCTATCTCAATTTGATGACACCAGTGTTGTCGGTTATTTGTCAGACTCGAGAAAAAAACGTCGCCGGTGTTCCGTCGACGGATTTACGAAATAACCTCGCCGTTATTTGGTAATTTATCCGTTTCTTCTGGTCCGGATTCGCTATTTAATATTGATGAATCTCTTAGGGCGATAGGAAAATGAAGGAATCGTTAACAAAAGTACGATGTTAATATTATTTGATACGCAATTGCTGCCAGTTTAAAAAGCATATTTGTCTTTATTTTGAGTGATATCATTACTAACATCAGGCATACTTATTTAATTCTATTCAATTAGTTTCCTATTTTTAGTCGAATTTTTCAACAACAAAAAAACCTTGACTATTGGTATGGCGAGGGCCGGTCGCCGGGCAGGCGGCCTTTTTTGCTAAAAACCTTAGTTATTTCTGGACGGGTTTTGATATTTGGTATGTAGCTTGATATGCACGTGCAACACCCGATGACGCAAAATAGGGCGTGTCAGCGCTTTTTTCTCAAGAGTTATGGCCCTTTGTTAAAATCTACTAATTTTGAGCTTGATAGCGCGATACTTCAACAAACGTCAACCGATTTGACAGATATTTGGCACATGGGTTTCAAGGAACAATATCTTGGTCGAGTTCGAAAATCTATGCGGACCATTTCATAGGAGTTGTTGTGTTGACATTTGTTTCGTGATTGATCATAATACAATGATTCATAAGGATTATTACTGTCCTCACATAAGGTGAAGGGGAAATAAATTTGAAAAAAGAGTTTAAATGTGGCATAATTATTGATGCCATTAACACGTCCACATATCCTTAAATAAACTGGTTTTGCATCCATTGCACTCCCCCCTCCCCTCCCCACCCCACGTAGCACATGATGTCAAATTTCCTTCCACATACTGATGTGGTAAAAAATAGCCCTCAATGAATGTGACCCCCCCCCCACCCCATACTCCTTTTCATCAACAACTATGATATAATTCACAAATTAATTGATGTTCACACAAAACAAACATCTTGCGACAAAACTATCACAAATGAGAAATTTATACTGATGTGGTAAAAATTTAAAAAAAAAAAAAATAGCCCTCAATGAATATGCCCCCCCCCCCCCCCCCCCCCACAATATACCCCTCTTCATCAAAAACATGATATAATTCATACATTATTTAATGTTGACACAAAACAAACAACTTGTGGCATTAAATATCCTACTTGTGATCGTTTTTAAATTACATTCAGGCTTCTGAAGATATTTCACATCATGTGTTTGGTGAATCATTTGTAATTTTTGTTAAAAACAAAAAGCCAGTTTTCTCAGTTAAGGCACCTAGAGTCAATGGCATGGTACTGACAAAACATAAAGCATTGCTTGTTTCAGCAGTATGACCAGTACTGCTCATGTGGTATATCATAGCACTGTTAAAATGCCTAAAAGCATTCAATATTGATTTTGTGGTGTTTTGCTTGAGCAGCAAGTATCCATTAGGGTACTTTCACAACCTTGGATTTAATTCCCACAAACACCCATTCTGATAAAAAGAGTGAAATTGTGGAAAATATGTTTCCAAGGAGGATGAGTGAGATATTTGCTAAAAAAAATTGGTTTTTTTTTAGTGTTTAATATACATGTATTTGTGTTTGAATGGGGGGGGGGGGGGGGGGGGGGGGGGGGGGGGGAGGGGGGGGGGGAGAGTGTGAAATATAGTCAGCTGCCAGTTATTGAAAATGTACAACCAGGCAAATGAAAAGCAAAGAAACACTCTGTCTGATGGACAGACAGACATGCAGTTACACAAATTGAAAGTCTACACAGAAATAAAAACTGACATACAATGGAAAATTTTGTTAGAAGAGCCAGGACAAGATTGTCAAACGGAAAAAACCTCAATGGACCCTGAGTGCTGCAGTACCAAAGCAAATCATAAGAACCTGAGAGTGTATGAGATTGACTGCACAGTTTTTCCAATTGCTTCTCATCAACTGAGGCTTCAATATGGGTGGGTGGGAGGTAGGGACTTGATTCAAGGAGAGAACAATATTTCACAGTTGACACTGTAGTTTTGTGCTGTAAACATGGGAACCGTGACAACATCGCTCGAACTAAACAAAATTTGATCGCATCACTTTAATTTTGGGATTCAAATATCTTTGTCAAGTATAACCCTCAGAGAACTTGTTCGGACCTAAAAACAGAGGGTCGTGCATCAAATAAGAGGAAAAATTTAGTACTAGACTACTTTATTAGTACTAGACTGCTTTATTGGTAGCTGTGCACAAATGACATTCATTCACATTTGCAACTTTACTGTGTTATTTTTTCCACTACAACCCCACCCCCAAATTTGTGTTCCAAAATACTCTTTCAATGAAGAAATTATTTTCTAACATTTTTTAACCCTTTACCAAATATAACGGTCAAAAGCTGCTGGTGCAATTCACAAGTATTGCCAATCCATGTTCATTATTTTCTCGTTTTTTTGTGTCAAAAAGATAGCTTATGACTCCTCATTGGAATGAGGTCATACCAATGGTGTAAAAAGTCATGTTTTTGACAGAAAAAATTAGTGAGTCAATAAGTTTGTGGGCAAAGGTAATCAGCTTTTCATGTTAAGTAAAGGGTTAACAGCATAATTCAGACAAACATCTAAATACCAGTAAATAAAAGTGCTATATGGGCTTTCTGGCTGTGGGTTTGAATGGTGATTTGGAAGGGGGTTGGAAGATTGGAAC
This sequence comes from Pictodentalium vernedei, assembly GCA_031216915.1. Lineage (NCBI taxonomy): Eukaryota > Metazoa > Mollusca > Scaphopoda > Dentaliida > Dentaliidae > Pictodentalium > Pictodentalium vernedei. The sequence continues at coordinate 550,342,176 of CM062296.1, read as the reverse complement.
CCCCCTCTGCCCCTAGTACTATGATGAGGAACCATGGTTTAATTACATTTATTTATACATGTGTACACGTTGGTAAAATTCGTTGTTATTTGGCATTTGCTGAAGGCTGTATTGTGCCACTGGAGGCTACACTTGCTCAAGATGTGAATTTGCTTGCAATATATAGCCCTTACTGACAAAAACATATTTTTCGAAACAATAAAAAAGTACTGTAAGGTGTGTGGTACCCCCAATGCATTTTTAAATGTGAAATAATCTCTCAAAATAATAATTAAATCAGGTTCGGAAGCCAAATTATGTATTTCCTTAATCAACCCCAAACCAATCAAAGATACATTTTACCTCTTTCACGTGACAAAAGAGTCATTTCTGCATGAGAATTCAACATTTGGCTTCCACTGAGTTAAAAACATGGGAAATTTGTTGTTTTAAAGAAAACTGTCCAAACTGTGTCAAATGGCTTAAAAACTGCTGTTGCCTCCAACACATTGTTCTACTCTGTTACCTAAAGAGTAAGCTGAGAGGTAAGGAATTCATCTAGCTTTTCTTTGAAAACTAACCTAATCCCAAAATAAAACTAAAATCTGCATCAGCATGCAATACTTTGAGGAAAAATTTGTCTCATTTAACCATATACCAAGACAAAGAGTGGTGTTCCAACCCCACGAAACAATATGAATGTCAATTTGATTCAAAAATTGGGGTTGCAGCTATATAATTCACCAATATCAATAGACAGTACCATTTTATTTAAACAACTGATGTCAAATTTTCTTCTACATGTACATACTGATGTGGCAAAATATAGCCCTGAAGGTGTCTCCCTAGTATGCCCCTTTTTATCAAAAACTAAAACTCATAAATTAATTGATGTTGACGCAAAACAAACCTCTTGTGATATTAAATTTCCCATTTGTGATAGTTTTTAAATCACATTCTGGCTTCTGAAGATATGTCACATTGCATTTGATGAATATTTTGCCATTCTTGTGAAAAAAGCCTCACTTTCTCAGTTAAGGGACCTAGAGTCATTGGTATGGCACTGACAAGACATTAAACACTGATTTTTTTCCAACAGTATGGCCAGCTGAGCACTGCTCCTATGGTATCTCATAGCACTGTTAAAATGCCTAAAACCATCAAATATTGATTTTGTAGTGATGTGCGTGTCCCACAAGTACATGTACCCACAAGGGCTCGTTTACAACCTTCGATTTAATCCCTACAGGCACCAATTCTGATAAAAAGAGTGAAATTATGGAAAATACATGTATGCATAGTACCCAGTGAGGATGACTCAGATATTTGCTTCAGGAATGTAGTGCTCTTTAATGTTTAATATATTTGTGTATGTGTGTGTATGGGAGGGGGGGGGGGGGGGGGGTCAATTGCCAGTTATTGAAAATGTAGAACTGTGCAAATGAAAAACAAACCAACACTTTGTATGATGGACAGACAGACATGCAATCACATATCTTGAAAGTGACAGGCTACATGCACAGAGGAATGGTATGATGGACAGACAGACATGCAATCACATATTTTGAAAGTGACAGTCTGCATGTACATAGGAATACTGACTGACATACAATGAAAAATATAGTGAGAAGAGCCAGGACAGGGTTGTCAAATAGAAAAAAAAACTCAGTGGACCCTGAGTGCTGCAGTACTAAAACAAATCATAGGAAACTGAGATTGTATGCTGTTAACTTTCTCATCAGCTGAGGGGTTCATTATGGGTGGTAGAGGGACAATTGTTAATGTAGTTTTGTGCTATAACATGGGGACCCCTGACAACACTAGCATCAGACTACTATATTGGTATGTGCACAAAAGCCATTCATTTACATTTCCAACTTTGTTACTTTTCCGAATGTACCCCCCACCCCCTTTCCCCAAATTTATGTTCCAAAATACTCTGTGAATGAAGAAATTGGTTTTTAACATTTTTCATTACTCACTCATTGTAATGGCCAAAACAGGCTAGCACCATTCACCAAAACTGCCATTCAATGTTCATTATTTTTGCATCAAAAATATAGCTTATGACCCCTCATTGGAATGAGCTAGTTCAGCTCATTCCAGTGGAAGGGGTGTGGGGTCATAGCTATGTTTTTGACACAAAAAATAAAAAGAAATTAGTTATTCAAAAGTGCTATCTTCTTTTCATGTAAGGTAAAGGGTTAACATCATAATATGGAGAAAGCTTCTATTAATCATTCACTCAATGTAATGGCCAAGACCGTCTAGCATCATTCACCAAAATTGCCATTCAATGTTAATTATTTTTGCATTTTGTGGCATCAAAAACAAAGCTTATGACCCCCTCATTGGAATGAGCTTGTTCAGCTCATTCCAGTGAGAGAGGGGGGGGGGGGGAGGGGGCATAGCTATGTTTTTGACCCAAAAAATGAAAAGAAATTAGTTATTCAAAAGTGGTTTCTTCTTTTCATGTGCATGTAAGGTAAAGGGTTATCATAATATGGTTTGTTTGTTGGTGGTTAACATCACATATTTATGCACAATGGCTAATCGTGGCACAACATGGAGATGAAGTCAAGTTTAGTCAATCGTTGATCTACATGTTGCCCATTTTAGAGGACTTTCACCCCAAGAATTGGTGACTTGGTCCAATTTTACTAGTAAAGCGGAACTGGTTTACCACAGTAAACAAGTGCTGCTTACTTCCTGGGGTTCCCACGGGGAATCAAAATATGGAGAAAACTTCTATTATACCAGTGAATACAAGAGAAATATGCGTTTTCTGGCTGAGTGTTTGGATGGTGATTTGGGAGAGGATTGGAATATAATTGGAATCCCCTCTATAACAAGTAATATGAGGGGAAACCATGGTTTAATTAATTGTATTAATAGGTAAAATAGGTGGTTATATGTGTTTTTGGTATTTGCCGGAGGTTATAGTGTGCAACTCAATTCTGGATGCCACACTTGCTCAAGATGCATTTAATTGCATTATTTTTGGCAATATATGGCCTTTATTGCTGACTGTGACAAACATATAACTTTTCAAAAAATAAAACAGTATTATTCGGTCTGTGTTTCTTGAATGAACATTTAAATGTAAAATATGTGTAATATCCAAAAAATAATAATTAAATCAGTGTTGGAAGGCAAAATACATGTACATTTACATGTATGTATTTCCTATAATCAACCCCAAACCTTCCAAAGGGTAACCCACAAAACTTTTACCTGAAAAATGTCCAAAACTTTTTACCACTCGAGGCCGAGCACTTCCTTAAACTCCAATAAAAAAATAAATAACTGTCCTGATAAATAGTTACTGAGGCATGTTTTCTTGTAAATGAGTGTTTATGTAATTTACAAATTAAATACATAAGTTTTTAAATCCTCTTGGACTGCCTTTTAACCTTTTAGTGTAAAAGGCCGGGAGGGGGATTTTTGTACTGCTCTTAAAATAATGTGGGAGATTGTGGTACTACCCTCAAAAACTGTAGGGGGGGGGGGGGGGGGGGGGGGGGGATTTTGCTAAGTGTGTAAAAATGATTGGGAGGGATTTTAGCTTCATTCTAATCCTTCCAAAGATACATTTTACCTCTTTCATTTGATAAAAGAGTCATTTCAGCTTGAGAATTCACTGCTTTCTTTGAAAACTACTCCAATTTCAAAATAAAACTAAAATCTGCATCAGCAGACAATAGTTTGGGGAAAAATCTGTCTCATTCCACTCCACACAAAACAAAATGAATGTCAATTTTGTTTTAAAAACTGGTGTTTCAGCTATATATATCACCAATATCAGTAGATAGTGCCATTTTATCCTAACAAATGATGTAAAATTTTCTTCTTCATGTACATATTGATGTGGTAAAATATAGCCCTGAATGTGTCCCCAGCATACCCACTTTCATCCAAAACTATGATATAATTCATAAATTAATTGATGTTGACACAAAACAAACTTCTTATGATATTACATTTCTCATTTGCGATAGTTTTTAAATCACATTCTTGCTTCTGAAGATATTTCACAATGTGTTTCATGAATATTTTCCAATTTTTGTAAAAAAGTTGTATTTTTTAAAAATCCCTCAGATTTCTTAATTAAGGCACCTAGATCATTGGTATGTCTCTGACAAAACATTACACATTGATTGTTTTCCAACAGCATGACAGTGCAGCTCATGTGGTATCTCATAGCACCACAAAAATGCCTAAAACCATCAAATATTGCTTCTGTAGTGTGGTGCTTATGCTGCAAATACCCATAAAGGCACTTTCACAACCTTGGATTTAATCCCTACAGACACTCATGACACATTTTGATAAAAAGAGTAAAATTAAGAAAAATACAATGTACATGTATGTTTTCCAGAGAGGATGAATCAGATATTCAAAAAGATAGTGCTCTTTAATGTTTAATATATTTGTGTACGTGTGTGTGTGTAAGGTGGAGGGGGTTACAGTGTGAAAAATAGTCAGAAGCCAGTTACTGAAAATGTACATGTACAACCGGGTAAATAAAAAGCAAAGAATCGCGGTCTGTGATGGATGGTTCTTGGACAACTTGCACCCTGGACGATTCATACAACAATTAGGGGGTACGAATTGTCTTGACAATAAGGTACAAATTGTCTAGACAAAAGGTACGAATTGTCCCAGTAAAAGTTATGAATTGTCTCCTTTTTGGTACAAGTTGTCTCAAGTAAGTGTACTAAACTGTCTCATGTATTAACCAAGCCAGAAAATAAGCAGCCTGTCATCTGCAAAATGAGGTCTCCAGAGGGTGAATTTAATGATGGTACCCTGCACAGCAGGGTAGCATCACTAAATTTACCCTGTGAACCTCAATATGAATCAGGGTCTCAAAACTAAACAGAAAGAGGTGCTCAGAGGATAAATTGGCCCACTATATGGGATAGCATCATCAAATTCACCCTCTGTGAACCTCATTCTGTGAATGTCAGACTGCTTATTTTCAGGCCTGGTATTAACTATTTAAATGTTTTTGACTCATGTTTTGGCTGAGTGAAATGGAAATGAAAAGTCGACAGAGTGATAGTAATACAAACATAAACATAAGCATGAAACAACCAATCAAAACATGATTTATGCATAGAAATGAAACTTCAATGGGTGAGCCATCGCTTAACAGCATTTATAAGTGAAAAAGCAATCTCTAGTATTATCAACTTCGGGTCTGTATGTGATAAAAGAAAATTTATAGTAGATAGTAATGGATGTAGTTTTACAGTTAAAACACTATTTTTTTTAATGAAGCCACAATAATTCTTTAAATTGGTGAAGATCTTACAATAAATAATTTTATGACGTCCCAAATAATAAGTTAAAGAGTGTGTCGCCTTAATAATTTATTAATTTCATTCTGAGCTCCCTCAATAGAGCATTTTCTTTTTGCCTTCGTGACGATGAATCTTTTAAGTGTCTACTTGCTTTTTACTTTAAGTAATGAAATTTGATATTCTATGTCTTTTTAAAATAATAGAAATGACATCGCCTTTTTTTATCCTTTCTCCAAGTTTATAATCCTCTCCCAACCCCATCTCCATGTATATTTTTTCAGAGGGGGTTAATTAAACAGGGTATGAATTTGCAGAAGCGGATACAAATTGTCCAGAGTTGGTACGAACTGTCAGATGCTGCCCAGAGGAGGGGTACAAATTGTCCTGGGAAAAGGCACAAATTGTCCAGGCATCGGGGGTACGAATTGTCCAGCAAAAGGTACCAATTGCCAGAGGTACAAATCGTCCAGGCTGTGAGTTTTCCACTCACTGACGGATGGATGGACAGACAGAAATGCCGTCACACATTTTGTAATAAATTAAATTTCAGTTTCCTTTTGAATGCTAAAACAAACTAGAATTAGTAGAAATGAAATATTTTCTCTGGAATCAGTGTGCAAATGTTATTTAGAGGTCGGTTCTGGGGAGGTTGGTATTTAGGCTTTTTAAACGTTTTTTTGCCATTTTTGGAGAAACATTCATGTACTAATTATCAGAATCCCCACCTCCAGATGTTGGTCAGACGAGGAGGGCGACGACATTGATTAGTTTGAGGATGAGTTCAGTTCTATTCTGGTTGCAAAGCCTAAAGCATCCAGGAATTAAAACATTGTTTACCAAAACACAGAGGAAGTGTAATTTAAATGGGAGTTCTGAGTGGTTCTGGTATTTAGCCTTTAGGAGAACACGTCGGATCACAAAATTGGCTGGCCGTTACACTGTAATTCTGACAGTCTAAAACTGACATTGTATTGTATCACTGGTAAAAATAGTTCATAGACTAGAGCCAGTGAATTTGTGAAGAAAAATCTTGGAAATAAACGAATATCGCTGTTCGTGTGCATGTCTGTTTCTGTAAAATTTTACTACAAGACTGCATGCCCGTGTTTTGAAAACAAAGATTTCCCCAGACCGTACGTCACCATAACTTGAATTCATCCGAACTCCGGCTGTTTCTAAGGAAATCGGGCTACGTTCCCCACAAATGAAAAAGGCCCACTAAAAGTGTCAATAAATCACTGGTTTTATTTTTTTATTCGTTGTCAACTTTTTGTGAAGTGTACGTTCTCAATCAAAATTGAAACTGGGCTTTTGAATCTGACGAGACCGGCAACAGACGACATTGGCACTTCGAACTTTCAAACAATACCTAACACGCCAACAACCACTTACTTCGAAAGTCACTTCATACTTAATTATTTCTCATAGTTTCCAGCATTCTGCGACAATATATTTTACATAATGTCCTTTGAAAAGCCAAAAACAATTAAATATCCGTTACAATGATTCTGGATTTTTTGCCAGTGGGAGAGCCACGTCGCCAGATGGCACCCCAAACTCTGTTGCATGGTATATAGAAAAATTATGAAATCATGGATACGTACTTGGGTTACCTATGTGCGCCCACGCCACTGCGTGGGTGTGCACTATAATACAGGGTTTTTTCTCGAGCAGAAATTATGCAAATTAGATGAACTTTGATTTGTTCAGTGCTACTTATACACAGTAAGTGCACATGTCAATACAGCTCGGGCTAGAGTCTGTATTCATGAACCTATCTTCACGAAACTTCTTGGGGGTACCTTTGTTATCACCTTGTGACAGGAACGAGTGTTTTTGGGTGCCTTTGTTATCACTATGCTATGAGAACAAATATCTTGGGGTTCAGTCAGACCCAATCTGGGGCTCAAAGATTTCTTTTCTAGTTTAACATCTAACTGTCACCCCACCTTTACAATACTTTACCTATATATTTGTTACAGGCTGCGGTCAGCATTTATGTACAGGCCGTTACAATACTTTACATGTACCTTTGTTATCAGGTCATTACCTAGATATTTGTCATTGCTGTGTCACATACTATACATGTACATGTCTTAAACAATTTGGGCTACAGTGTCATTGACACTTTCATTTTTGTAAATAATGAAAGTATTCACAAAACTATGTATTAACCCGTTTAGGGCTGGTTACAGCGTGATTGATACCCCTCAAAAGGTTAAAAATTCATGTTATCCGAGGATTTCTCTAAAAACATCTCTTAGATTTTCAAGAAAAATTGGCCATTCTCAGATCTTAGTGTGACATTACAAGTTGCATGTACAAAATATTCCAGTAAGCATTTGTTAACCCTATGCAGGTTCCCAAACATCAAAATTTTGATAAAATGGGCTGTGTTTGCGTACCCACAGCACCCAAAGTTAAGTGGAGAGATCAACATAAGTGGCAGAAGTATTCACTGAGAATTATTTTTGTAAGTAATAAGGGTATTCGAAAAACAACCTTTAACCCATTTTGGGCTGGATAAACAATGATACCCACCAAAAGCTTAAAATTCATGTTTTCCCTGGATTTTTCTGAAAACATAATGTAGATTTTTAAGAAAAAATGGCCATTCGCAGTTCTTTGTATGACATCACAAGTTGCATGGAAAAATATCCCTGTTAGCACTTGTTAACCCTCTACAAATTGGCAGACATCAATATTTTGGATACTTTTGAGATAACATGAACCATTTTCAAATAGCCACAGCAATCAGTGGGTAGGTGTCAAACAAACGTAACTCATTTTGTTGGTCATTGACATGTCGGACGACGATATTGATATTAACCTTCTCCACCATTAATGATGGTTTTAACCTAAACATTTTTTTCTCGAACTGAGTCAGTTGAGACTACTATACCCACCTTTCTCATAACATCAAAAAAGAGACAGTGAGACAGTTAAAAACAATTCATCAGACACTTTGGGGTCATGAAAAATCATGGAATCTCATCTGGAAAAGCCATGATTCTTCAGTCTTGTTATGGATATAGTATTGTATATACTCATTCATCACTTGATCCTTCATCTGAGCTATTAGGAGGAAAGCAGTCATCAAAACTCTGTTCACTATAATCATCATCTGAAAAACTTAGTTCATCGCCATCCACATCGTCACAATTAGATGAGCACTCAGTTACAGGTAACTCTGATGGAAGTGGTGGGCAATCAAACCAAACCTGTCCATTGTCCCATCAACTGAACTCCAGCTAAATTCCAGTGGATTCAGAGCCAAAAAAAATCTCCATTCAAACAATTCATCATCATATGTGTGACATAGTGACACCTTTTGATCATAAATCTTAAGGAATTTGCATCAGGAGGGAGACACTTAAGAGGAAGATGTCTCTTTGGACAACGTTTCTTTGCAAATGCCATTGCATAATGTGAGTCTCCTGGAGTAATCTCAGATCTGGGCCTATTATAGACAATATGCAGGATGAAGTGGATAACATTGTCCTTATCAAGAATGGGAACCCAGACTGTGTAACAGTTTCAGTAAACTTGGTTTCTTCAGTACTTTTTCAAAAACTGTGGACTTTGATCTACCATAAAACGGTTGTGTATAGTCACTGCCAGTCATAGCATGGAATGCAGGTAGCAACTGGCTGATGTCTCCCCCTAATCTATTAGCCAAACTATGAACACTATGATAAGTTGTCCCACTTTTTGATGACATTGTTCCTTGTAAAGAGAACACTCACATTGGTGCACCACGAAGAGTAGCATCACAAGCACATCGATATCATCAGCAACAACACAAACACCAGGATGCGATGTGGCTGCGAACACCACATGCATAGTGAAACAGGGATTTGCTTGCTTAAAGGGTGATATTAGATCTCACAAGGAGGTTGGTTCTGTCACTCTTGACAAAAATACACAGACTTCCCTTACACAGATAGACATCTTTCTCGATTTACAATCAGTAGACAGGAAGTAGTCAGCCAGCAGGCCAGTGATTTGAAGTTTATTATTTTGATTAGGTAAGAATTCAATCCAGTTCTTGGGCTTCGGAAGTTTTTGACTTAAATGAGAGATATTACGTTCCCTTCCTGTGTCTGGTCTGCTTTTGGAAAACCCCATACTGCCTGAGTAACCCTCAATAAAAGGCCGCCCAGCCACACATCCACTGAAAAAAGTGTGCAATTCAACGTATTTGAAAAAAATTGAATTTTTCCAAGTCAAAAAAGGGACATAACTCTGACAAAAATTGTTGGACTGCACCCCATTTTGAACATGATCTGTATTTTATGTTGATAAACCTACATAACAAATTTCATTTGATGTGGCTAACAACAACTAAAGTTATTATTGGGAAACCACCAGAAATGAATTTTTTTAAGTTCAAAAAGGGGCATAACTCTGACAAAAATTGTCTGACCGCACCCCGATTTGACCTTGACCTGTATTTTATGTTGATACACCTACATACCAAATTTCATTTGATTTGGCCAACTACAACTAAAGTTATCATCGGGAAACCAAGAAAAATGAATTTTCAAAGTTGAAAAAGGGTCGTCACTCTGGCAAAAATTGTTGGACCACACCCCTATTCGACCTTGACCTGTATTTTATGTTGATACACCTACATACCAAATTTTCTTTGGATTGGCCAACTGTTACTAAAGTTATCATCGGGAAACCAAGAAAAATGAATTTTCAAAGTTGAAAAAGGGGCACCACTCTGGCAAAAATTGTCGGACTGCACTGATTTGAACTTGACATTTATTTTATGTTGATATACCTACATACCAAATTTCATTTGATTTGGCCAACTATAACTGAAGTTATCATCGGGAAACCAACGTATGGACAGACAGATGCACAAATACTGGCTATTTTAATAGTCACCTGAAAAAAGTTTTTAAGGGGACAAATATCACATGCATAGTTTTGACAGGTAAATGATTCAAATAGGATGCAACACATTCAGCCCAGCAAGAGAATGTATCTGACTGTAGACCTGTTACTGGAATAATTCGCACTACATAAATAAGTGAAACTTCTCATTTTCAGTTCTCTGTGTCACCTTTGAAGGAGTTCTAAAATATGTTGTTCAGTGTATCCTCAAAAGTGGCCTCATTTCATCAATATAACATAAGTTTACAAGGAATAAAGATCATTTTGTTTGTTACGAACAATATCTCGTCGAAATTGAGTTTTGTTCTTGAAATTCACGACAATTCGTTCATATTTTAATGCCTCTATATCAATATCAATCCAGTTTTTTCTGTATGTTTGGATTCGATTCTCATGTGTGGCCTCACTACTCGATTATTACACAAATGTTTGAGGAATAAAGACCATTCTATCATCGTCGACAACAAAAAACTGGTCAAAATTGAGTTTTTAGCTCACCGAAGGGAGCTCAACTTATCACTTGTCGTCTGTCGTCGTCCGTCGTGAACTTTACATTATAAATTTCTCCTCCCAAACTTCTGGACCAAATTGAACCAAATTTGGTGTGCATGTTGCTTATCATATGTCAATTCAAGCTTGTACAAATAAACTTTCCGCGTCCACAGGGGGGCCCTACAAGGGGTATTACTCTGATAGCACCCATAATTTTTTTTTTTAAATTAAAAAAATCTTCTCCAGAACCATCATTTAGAATGTTTTGATATTTGGTATATAACATCTCTATAGGGGTCAGATTCAAGTTTGTTCAAATCGAGTCCCTGGGTTAATAATTGGGCTCCCTGTAATTTTAACTTAGTGAAATATGAGGAAATTTCTTTAAAATTCTTCTTCTTCAGATCCACCAGTCAGAATGCTTTCATATTTGGTATACAACATCTATAGGGGGGGTCGGAGGGGGGGTCAGATTCAAGTTTGTAAAAATTTGTCGCCCTGTGAAGGTTTTTGGCTGCCTGCACAGGCAGAGAGTAGCAAATTCTAAATATCGTTGGTATTAGAAAATTCATTGCAACTTGGCAGAGTCTATACCATATACGATACTTGATACTGACGATACTTTGGTTAGTGTAGTGTAGATCTTAACCAGTCATTATAGGAGATAGTAATTTCATCAAATAAATTGAAACAAATAACATTAACAATTGTCTCACTTGATGTTGAGGAAAATCACCGAATATCCATTCCTGGTTCTCGGAAAACCTTAAATAATTTATTGAATTCACAGGCCTGCACAGATGAAAATGAAACAAAATGGTTTTCGAAATATTCGTTCACTGAAACTTCATTTCGATGTCACACAACGATTTATAAATAGAAACACATACTCGTTGATGTAAACAATTCAGTGTTTGAAACGTCATACACAAGGGCAAGGCAGCAGCGCGGAAAAAAACGTTCGTTTATCGTCTACTGGTAGAGCTTCAAAAAACCAGTTGTGAAGCCATAACATTACATTATTCGCATTAGTATAAGTATATTTTTAGATTATATTCATTTCATCCCAAAATGTTTATTACTTGAAATTCACAGTTTAATGGGGGAGCAGATAAAGCCAAAGCAAACAACCAAAAAATTTGAAAAGCATAGAGATGTTTGCAACACCGTAAACAACAGTTACTGAATGTCAAGAACAAATCTGTGTTTGCCCGCTAAGACAATTTCACTTCCAAACAATAGCCCAATTCATGAGAATGTTTGGTTTTTGAGACATGTGATTCTTTCTTTAACGTAAAATTTCAAGTTCGTAACAGTAATCAGAGATAATGTATTTAAATTACTGTAATCCAGGACTTGCTGACATGTAGTGAAAATAACACGAAAAAAACCTGCGAGTGGTTGTAATCCAATTTCTAAAATTTATTTGATCACGCCCATAATTTTCACGTCGTTCTTTTTTTTATGTTTTTCTTCGATTTCATTGGATATCCTCTAAGGTCCCTTTTCTCGGAACACGGCCCATATAATACAGGTTTTTTCTCATGCACAAATTATGCAAATTAGATTAACTTTGATTTATTCAGTGCTACTTATACACAGTAAGTGCACATGTCAATACAGCTCGGGCTAGAGGCTGTATTTATGAACCGATCTTCACGAAACTTCTTGGGTACCTTTGTTATCACCTTGGGACAGGAACGCGTGTTTTTGAGTGCCTTTGTTATCTTTGTGCTATGAGAACAAATATTTTGGGTTTCAGTCAGACCCACTCTGGGACTCAAAGATTTCTTTTCTAGTTTAGCATCTAACTGTCAAATACTTTACCTATACATCTGTTACAGGCTACGGTCAGCATTTATGTACAGACCATTACAGTACTTTATATGTACCTTTGTTATCAGGTTATTACCTAGATCTGTGTCCTTGCTGTGTCACATACTATACATGTACATGTCTTACACAAGTTGAGCTACAGTGTCATTGACACTTTTATTTATTTGTTTGGATTTAATGACACTTTTGACAGTCGGAATCACCTCGTGTCTGACAGTTTTACAGGTGGAGGAAGCTGGAGTACCCGTAGAGAACCACTGGGCAATGGCAAGCAACAGCCAGACTTCCCAATGTACTTACTCCACACAAGCAGGTTAACATTGGTTGAAGACAAGTGCACCATCGATATGCAGTAAACCTTAGTACACAGTTCCACTGTGCCCTCATGTGGGCAATCAGGATTATATGCCTTGTCCAAGTCACAATGCAGGTATCCCTGGCAGGGAACGAACCATGGACATTTTGGTCCAATTTCATAACCACTGAGACAACGCGCTCCTTATATTTGGTATTCAAATTTGTTCAAATCAGTTGATATTTGGGCTCATTTTGTTAGCTTGAATTTTAACTTGGTTCGATATGGGAAATATGCTTTGGTATACAGCATCCTTAGATAGGTCACACCTGCACATTGATGGTGCACTTGCCTTCAACCAGTGCTAACCCTGCCTGTGCAGAGTTAGTACGTTGTGTTGTCCGGCAATTGCTTCCCCTGCATAGTGGTTCTCTCTGGGTACTCATGCTTCCTCCACCCATCAACTGACACAAGTTGACCCTGATTGTCAGAGGTGTCGTTAAACCTCAATTAATAAATATCTAATTACTGAAAAGGCCCCAAAACTACCAAAAGTCAGCCAAATAGATCCCCAAACTCCTAAGAAGCTTCTTTTTACATTCCTTCTTTGGTAGCATATAGTGCTATAATGCCTTAAAGGCTGGTTCCATTCAAAGAAAGTATTTTTGCTATCACTTCTTTTGGAATTCTCATGTTTCTGCCATCATCTACCTATGCCAGACCCTGTTCTGCCTTGTCTGCCTATTCCTGACCATTACCCCTGGCTGTCTCTGATCTTGTCTCGAGCTCTGTCATGGTCTGAATCTTAGAATGTCCAGATCGCTCCATTTATCCAAGCCCGACCCCACTCTAACTACACAGAATACATAGACCAAGATGTGTCTTTTCATGATTAATGATGTGAAGACATGAGGAAATCTCTCAGTGTGGTCTACCCTCAAGCTGCTCATATCCTCATCGAGATATTTGAGAATATTTACAATGTGGTGCTGTCCTGTCTGCGGATCAAAGTTGTGGAGGTTAGTGGTTTTGAGTGTTTGGGATACCACCGTCAGATCAGAGAAGGTCTGTTCAAAATCGCTCACAGAATTTTTTTCATCTGTAACATCTCTGAGTGGTATGCAGTTCTTTGGTTTTCGACCTCTGCTTCCTGGAATGTTGGATAACCATCTTATCAAGGACTGGTGATTTGTCTCCAAAGTAGCATCTTTTCTTGACTCTGGCCACTTGGTCCAGTTTCTGGGGAGTCACTTTCAACCCATCAACATCTTTGTTGATCTGTATGTGTAAGTTATCTTTTAATCTGACCCTTTTGTGCACAAAGACACCTTCATTTTCCAGCTATCAGATTTAATTATGACTGGCATCAAAACAATGAAGTTGTCTTTCAAAAGAGTGGAGTAAGGAACACAGACATCTTCACTCTCCAGCCATCAGATTTAAAGATGACTGTCATTAGAACAACAAAATTGGCTTGCAAAAGAACAAAGTCAGTGACAAAGTTCAGAAGAAGAATTTGCCACTCAAAGTACAGGGTAGCCTGCAGACGAAAACACAAAAAAGATGTTGCCCCCCCAAAGTACAGACCTAAACAAGAATGAAATTGCCACCTAGAAAAATTAAGTTGTGAAGACAAAGTAGTTAGTCAAAAGAGCAAAATTTCAAAGACTGATGATCTTACAGCTTACAAAGATCACAGTAATACACTTAATTGCCTTCAAAGCAACCAAAGATGTCCAGCTGTTGAACTCGAGAGAAAAGAAACCACTCAACAAAGCCAGGCTGCTTACAAATAATAACCAAATATGCTTTATCAAGTACCTAGCCAAAGTAAAGCAACAAGAAGAAACCAGAACCAAGAAAGAACTCCTTTTGAGACCAATCAGCAGTCCATTATCCAACATACAGGAAAGAAGAGGATGAAAACTAAAGAACTACATACCACTCCAAGATGTTTCAGATGAAAAAGATGCCTGGTTTGATTGATTGTGAACAATGGAACTGTATCAACAAAGTAATTGTAAACTGTGAACAATGTAATTATCCCTGCATTTTTTTAGAAAAAAGCGTGGATATTGTGGTGATCTCCGTCTGTCCCATCCGTTCCATCCGCCCCATCCAACCTATCCCGTCTGTCTGTATGTACGTTCGAAATTCATATCACCAAGAGTATGTAATTCAACACATTTAAACTATGCTGAGGTGTTCCGGTAGCATCTGTAGATGTGCATAAAGGTTTCGGAATTTTGATTTGGCCAAAGTGTTATTGTTAGAAAATCAGTTTCCAGTGGAAGGCTCCTAGGGGTTTTAGTTTGAAATATTAAAAGGGTTTTTATATGTTTTGGTAGGGTGTGTGCACAAAGGTTTCAGATTTTTGATTTGGCCCCATCTGGTGCCTGTAGTGCCACTTTTGTCGTTAGTGAATCGGTTTCTGGCAAAAGCTTCTTGGGGTTTTAATTCAAAACATTGAAAATGTGTTCATATGTTCCAGTAGGATGTCTAGATGTGCATAAAGGTTTTGGATTTTTAATTTGGCCCCATGTGGTGCCTATAGTGCCACTTTTGTCGTTAGAGAATCAATTTCTGGCAAAAGCTTCCAGGGGTTTTAATTTGAAATGCTTGAAGTGTGTTGTTCAGGTAGAGTCTCTAGATGTGCATAAAGGTTTCAGATTTTTGTTTCAGCACCATGTGGCACATTTGTCATTAGAGAATCACTTTCCTGCGAAAGGCTCCTATGGGGGTTTAATAATGTTAAATAATATTGTTAATAATATTGTTGTTTATCAATCAATTTAATGTGCCATATAATACCTTTTCATTTCTGTCTGTATCAAGCATTAACCAATAATCAATAATGCAAATGCAGGGACATACTATAGTGTGCTTTGCACATAAATTACACCATCTAGTTATCCCCGCATTTTCAAAAATGCAGGGATATAGTGATGATCTCCGTCTGTACATCCGATTTTTGGGCTATAATTTTGAAACTTACCATACTTCTTAAGTGTGGTATAGAGATGACAAAAATAGGTTTAGTTTGAATTTTTGTCACCAGGTGGTGCCAGAGGCACCACTCAAAGACAGCTAAAATACTGCTTTCTGATGAAAGGCTCCTAGGATATGTAATTTTGGTTCTTAACCTTTTACCTAACATGAAAAGCAGACGACACTTGCAAAAAAAAATCTTGAATAACTAATTTTTTTTCATTTTTTGTCTCAGAAACATAGGTTATGACGAGCTCATTCCAACGAGGGGTCATAACCTATGTTTTTGAGACAAAAAAATGAAAAAATACTGAAAATGAATTGGCGATTTTTTAGAATAGTGCATGCCGGGTTTGGCCATTAGATTGGGTAAAGGGTTAAAGAGTGTTTATGTGTTTCGGTAGGGTGTCTAGACGTGCATAAAGGTTTCAGGTTTTTGATTTGGTCCCATGAGGCACCCATAGTGCCACTTTTATTTTTAGAGAATCTGTTTCCAGCGGAAGGCTCCTTGGGGTTTCAATTCGAAATGCTGAAAGTCTTCCGGGAGGTTCTCTAGAATTGTATAAAGGTTTCTGATTTTTGATTTGGCCCCAGGTGGCTCCCGTAACGCCACTTTAGTCATTAGAGAATCGGTTTCTGCTGAAAGGCTCCTAGGGGTTTTAATTCGAAACGTTGAAAGTGTGTTCATATGTTCAGGTAATGTTTCTATAAGGTCTCTAGATGAGCATAATCTAACGGATTTTTGTTGTTAGAGAATCATTTTCCGGAGAAAGGCTCGTAGGAGTTTTAATCCGAAAGGCTGAAACTGTGTTTATATGTTCTGGAAAGGTATCTAGATGTGCATAAAGGTTTCAGATTTCTGATTTGGCCCGTAGTTCCACTTTTGTCATTAGAGAATCTGTTTCTGGCGAAAGGCTCCTAGGAGTTTTAATTCGAAATGTTGAAGGTGTGTTCATATGTTCAGGTAATGTTTCTGTATGTACATAAACATTTTAGATTTTTGATGCAGCCCCACTTTTGTCATTAGAAAATGTAAATTGATTCATGATGGCATACTAAAAATGCAGGATACACCGTTCTAGTTTAAGAATGTACTTGTATTAGAATAAAAGTGAATTTTGAATGTAATATATTCTTACGTTGTTTTTAGCTTGACCATAAAAACCCCAAGAAACAAACCCCTAACTCCTACAACCCATGGAGAGAATGATCAATTGTCTGGTTTCTGGAATCGAACAATCTACTTGCAAATGTTCAGTGTGGTTTCAAAAACCAGAGACGTACTGTGGATCATTTGGTTAGACTTGAAACGTTTATTAGAAATGTATTCGCTAGAAAAGAACATATGGTCGCCATCTTCTTTGATCTACAGAAGGCATATGATACAACGTGGATGTATGGGATTTTAAAAGATCTTTTTAACATGTGGTTGAGAGGGTGCATGCCTCTTTTTATTGAAAACTTTTTAAAGGACTGCCAATTTCAGGTTTGTGTTGGGTCAGCGTTATCTGTTCCTCACAAGCAGGAATTGGGAGTTCCTCAGGGTAGTATTTTATCTGTTACCATCTTTTCAATTAAGATCAATAGCATCATCGACGCAATTGAAAATATGGGAGATTCTTCATTGTATGTCGATGATTTTTTAATCTGTTATAGCAGCAAAAACATGAATGCTACAGAACACAAACTGATTGGGGTGCTGACCAAAAAATATTACTCTATCTGTATAGATAACTTGTTCGATCAAAATTAGATTACGGTTGTATAGTTTATGATTGCAAAGAAGTCATATCTCAAACCACTTGATGCAATTCACAATAGTGGTATTAGAATTAGTCTAGGGGCTTTTCGATCATCCCCAATAGATTTGATGCTTGTTGAAGCAGAGGAGCCATCCCTTGAGAAGCGCAGAATTAAATTGTCTCTTCAGTACCCGGTATGTATCTAAACTTTTGGCCAATCCTTCAAATCCTGCTTGTAACTGTGTTTCAGACTCTCAAAATATTGAATTTTTTAACCGACACCAGAAACATATTCCTCCATTGGGAATTAGAATTAAACCCCCACATGGAGTCAGCCAAACTTGATTCTGATTCTATAAAAGAAAACCGTAAATCACATATTTCTCTTTGGCATCTTAAAAAACCTAAAGTTATTTTGGACCTTGCTTCTACCAAAACGTCTGACACAAATTCTTTACATTTTAAACAAAAATATGCCAAAATAAAGTCCAAGTATAGTACATATACAAGGGTCTATACAGATGGATCTACAGATGGTGACAAAGTATCAGCTGTTGTTACTCATGGTGATCATATCACCTCTATCAGAATACCGAATCAGAGTTCTATTTTCACAGCTGAAGTTAAAGCTGTAAAACTCGCGCTTGAACACATCAAGACTGTACAGGAAAAGAAGTCGATTATTTTTTCTGACTCTCTTTCCTCTTTACTTGCCTTACTCAACCCCAGGTTGAAGAACCCTCTCATTCTGGAACTTCGTGAGAAGTTAACAACTCTCATGTCTGACCAGTATGATATTGTGTTTTGCTGGTTACCCGGACATGTAGTTATCACTGGTAACACCAGAGCAGACAGTGCAGCAAAACAGGCTTTAACTAAGACTCTCACTGATTTTGACAGTCCGTTCAGTGATTTTAAACCACATATCTATAAAAACATCAAATCTGTGTGGCAGGCAGAATGGGATTGTGCGACAAATAACAAGCTCCATCACTTCCGACCGACTATTTCTGATCACTACCCGTCTAGTAGCCTTTGTAGAAAGGATCTAGCAGTTTTGACGCGATGCCATATTGGTCATACACGATTTACACATTCCTTTTTAGTAAATTTTAAAATTGTTTTTATTATTTTAAACTAGAGTCTTCAAGACTTGAACTCACCTGGTTGATTTGTGAGCTATTCATATTTCTTGTTTCTTCATGCATCATTGTTCATACTACATTGTCGTTATCATTTTTATTGTCTCCCGCATTTTGAAAAAAACGGGAGATATTAAATTTGGGGTGTCCTTCCGTCCTTCCATCCTTCCGTGTTTTTCGTTTGCAGACTCTAACTTTCCTTACAGTGACTGGATTTCGATGAAATTTGGGTAGTAGATTACTTTCATCAATTGTGGGTCCAAGTTCGAATATGGGCATTTTCCGTGCAAATTTAATTAGGTTGCTGAAATTTGATTGGCTGACGGCTTCCAGACTCTAACTTTCCTTAAAATCAACCGATTTCGTTGAAATTTCATATGTGGATTACTTTTATCAATACCTAGGTCAAGTTCGAATGTGGGAAATTTTGTACCGAAAATCTGTCTGTCTGCCTGTCCATCTGCCCTGTGCGTCAATGCACCTCGGACTAAAAGCCGTATTTATGAACCGATCTTCACGAAACTTCTTTGGTATCTTTGTTATCATTGTGAGACCAGAATATGTGTTTTAGGGTTTGGTCCAAAATTCAAGATGGCCACCAGTGGCCATTTTGTTCCGAAATTGGGTGTAATCAGTTTTTTGTACAGAACGTCTATATGAAAGTTCGGATTTGAATAAATTTTTGTATGAATGTTTAGTAACATACAATACATCACATATAATTCGGGTTTTGTTCTCGTGCGGAAATTATGCAAATTAGGGAAACTTTGATTTATTCAGTGCTCCTACTAATACACAGTAAGTGCACACCTTCTGTGTTTTTCGTTTCCAACTCAAACTTTCCTTACAGTCAGTCGATTTTGATGAAATTTGGATAGTAGATCACTCATCAATTGTGGGTCCAAGTTCGAACATGGGCATTTTCCATGCATATTTAATTAGGTTGCTTAAATTTGATTGGCTGATGGTTTCCAGACTCTAACTTTCCTTAGGGTCAACCGATTTCAATGAAATTTTATATATGGATTACTTTTCACATCAGTTTAATACAATATGTCTTATCATACAGTCTCAATTTTTAGTGATTCTCACAGTTATACTCCACATCATTTTACTTGCTTTGACAGTGACCTCTGTGAAAATAAATCTGATAACCACTGTCTGAAGCACTGTCTGTTCTGTCTCTTCTAAATAACTTCCACTTGCAACTCAACTATATTCCACTGGATGCATTAATTCCCCTTGAAACTACTGCCCAGCGGAAGACATGAATTCATTGAATTTGCTTGTTGTAGTTGTTTTTTACTCATCTTTGTATGTCATTACTGACAATGTTTTTCTTTTAATGTTTTCTCGCCATGATATAGCCTTAGCTGCTGATGTGGCATTAAGCACCAATAAATAAATAAATAACTCCTACAACCATGATCCTTGGACAGAACATCACATGTCAGAAGTATTCTCAAATACCTGGATGAGGATATGAGGGACTTGATGTCAATTGAAAGATTTTCTTGTGGCCTTGTATGTTCAAAGTTGAACTGTCATGTCTCAGTGTAAGTTTCCTGTGTGGGCTAGTGGGTGGGGCTTTGAAAAATGAAGTGATCCAATTAGGCATTCTAAGACTTCAACTAAAGCCGAGGTCGAGACAGGATGATAGCTAGCTAGGGACAACCAGACATGTCCAGGAATGTGCAGACTAGGAAGATTTAACAAGTGTAATCACTGAATTCAACCTTCAAGATATTTTGACAGAACTAAAATCAATCCTAAGCAATTACAAGTTGAAAGAAGCTTTTAATTCATAAGTTTTTTCTTTTTCAGATTTTGTTGATCATTACAATGGTCGGTATTATGTTGGTGTCAGTTCTTGTATTAAAGTTCTGTTGAAGGTAATTATTTCAAGCAAACTTAAAGCAAAATATTTAAGGCTTTGCTGCAGATCCATTTGTGTAAGGGTAAAAACTTGTGCTTTAGCATTTGTTTTACATGTTATTAGTTTTGCACATTTCGGTAGAATAGCACAAAACTTTTGCAGTTAAGAAGCATTTTCGACGGGTAATATTGATCTTTAATCAATCGGGTGTGAATGGCAAGCATGCGTGAAGAGGATCATGTTGTTTAATTGTCACTTTAGCCAGAGCTATCAGCAGGTTGAAACGTCCATTTTTTTGTGCCGTGAATTTTACATAAAAGGAGTCCCAAATGATTGAATTTATTGATGCTAAAGTGAAAGATGTCATAAAAGACTCTCAAAGAGATCTTCTATCCAATTTGGACAGTTTAATTTCAGCAAGATTGCAGTCTTTTCAAAAGGATATCAGCACTAGTCAAAAGGAACTTTCAGATTTGCAATTATCTCAGATGAAAACTGTGGCAACAGACAAATTCAAATTTAAAAAGGGTGGTAACGCAGAGCAATTCAATCACAACAACAAGGTCCAGGAAAAACTACAGGAAGCCAAATTTCACCTTGAAAATGTTTCTAGTCATTCTGCAACAAAAGCCTCCAAGAAAATATCAGAAGGTATTGACTTAATTACTCATAGACAAAAGCTCATTAAGGGGACGTCCAACCTAACTTTGGTCAAATTCCATGTAATTTTCTTTCAAGTCTAAAAGAGGCCCAAAATGAATAACCCCAATAAAGTATATACCAAAATGCTTGGAATGGAAACATAGAACATGTGGAAACTGAAATTTGCCATGGAACTGCTGCCATGTGTAAATAGCACCACCTGAAAGTCTGCTATGGCATAAGTAAGAGAACAAATTTTTACAATAAAATACCTCAAAATAAAATAAAAGATATATTCTATAAACATTGAAGTACATACTCGAAGAAATCTTTTCCTAATTCATGAAAGTAATAAAGATTGAGACCAAATGTTATAAGTGGAGTGCTCACTGATTGAAGGCAGACATTTTCCTTTGTTTATGTTTTGATTTGGGGAGTTCAACAAAGGTCAACTTGAAGGAGTCCACCAGAAGAAGTATGGAAGGACAAAAGCATGTCTCCCAATATAAAGATATATGTGTCACTGTAGTGGTTTGGAAAGAAACTATGACATTCTCCTATGTAGAATGCACTGCAAAGTCATGCATTGTAGTTGAATAAATAGATTTAGAAACCCCTTGCACTGTAACCCCTCTTATCCCATGCATCAATTTGATAGTGATTAAATTGTTAAATTTGTCTGGTTTATCAATAAGTATAATAGCTCTGTTTACTCTTGGACACCGATACACTCACGATATCTGTTGGAGAAGAAATAAGGGTAACTGTAACCTGTCACTGCAATAAATCATCTAATGTACTTAAAAGTACATTGTTTTTCAAAACACATCAAATCAACCTTACATAACCATTATTGAATGTACTTTCCCCAAGGAGGCTTATTGGCATATTGAGATCAGAAGGGCACATCCAGAGGGTCTCACATATTTTTTTCAAGAATGCAGTACACAAAGCAATCCCCAAAAGGTGACAAGTGAGCTCCATTTGACATAAAAAATTTCCCCGGGAGGGGGGCTCTCTTCCTTGTATGACTCTACCTCCGGCACTCAAGGCATATGCCTTTTTTTCTCAAAGTTTAACTCTTTTTTTCTTTTTGAAGATCCTGGCCACACATGTTCCAAACACCATCAGACAGGTAACCCTCCAAATAAGTGTATCTGCAAAAATCATGTTACATTGCAAAACATTCTTTTTAGACTTTTAGTTCTGGACCTTTCATGCTTCTTACTTCCAGCTATAACACTTAATTTATCGATTAATGGGTCAATAGAAAAGTCCTGCCATAATCAACATTTTGAGTTCCATAAGCCTTCAAAACAATTCCGATAAAAGTGTCAAACATCAGATTGGTAGCTTTATACAGAATATTCATTAGGTTCTTGCTTGATAAGTAATAGGAACAAAATCTTCACCAGAAATACTTTGTAGCAATACATTTGAGGGTATATCAACAGGCACTTTGCAACAAATTGTAACAAATCAACTAGTTATAAACAAAATTTTCTAACTTAAAAGAGTGAAAAAGTACCACAACTCTGAAAAAATGTGGGAAGAAACACATGCTACAGCAGCTACACAGACATTGTTTCCCCATGATGCTCGATCACAACACCAAATATCCTTCAAATTGGAGTAGCAATGGTTAAGATACAAGGGAGAATGTTGGTACATGTAATGACGAATGGGTTAGACTAAGAGGACAGAGGTCACCACTGCACGGCCCTAGATGCACCTTTGATTTTCCAACTTCCAGGTCTGGGGCATAATAATCGCAACACACCCACCTTATCAATTCATAATTTCAGTAAAATAAAAGGAATTATCAATTTTAATTAATTTATAGATGTTGCAAAATATTTGGCTTCTTTCGCCTTCTCGTACTATTAATTACCACAAACAATATCAGTTTAATGCCGACAAGCGAAACTGAACGCATGTGGTCTGGTTAAAAAGTAATTTGGCATGGATAATGAAGAAATTGCGAATATTTCACGTATTTCATTTATTTAAAAGCCAATTGCAGCTAATTTTGACCGTGGATTCGATAATTTGTTTCGGTTTTGACCACACGGTCACGCTGACAGCGGTTGTGTTTATTGTGATATGCAAATTGGGAGATAGTTTCCGGTGAAGGAGATTTGTCACATTTTCAGTGTAAAACGATGACGAAAGACACTGATCGACGCTTGTGTTAGTATGGTTGGTTGCAAGAAAAAACTAAATTCTCAGCATCGCCCAAGCGCACCTTATTTAAAAGCACGAATGCATCATTTTCAACCCATCTTCAATCGGTCCTTTGTAGACATCAAACACAGCTGCAACAAATTCCATGGTTACTAGGAAGTAAATAGCTTCACAACATCGAGGGAAATCAAGACGCTCAATATAGTTCCAAGTCACTTGGAATATACTTCGTGAAAAAGTGATTTCTGAAGCATTCTGCTTACTTTGTTGTGAATATTGCCTTATTTTATGTGTATCGTCCCGATTTTATACACTCGGTTATTTTTTTACAAGTGGTTCATGTTGTCTTTCTAGTGCGCAATAATTCAGATTTTTTGTCAACAAAAATGTTCAGACGGCCTGTAAACACGAGAGGGAATTTCGAACCATATTTTGCAGTTATGACATTAATGGCTCAAGTATTTGCTGTTACCTGCTTGCAAATCCGCTCATACATAGTCTCAAACAAATAAAGGGCGTGATCACGTCCTTGCATTCTTATGATTGCCCAAATTGAGTATTTCTGCAAGAACCACATCATAATCACATGACCGGAATAAACATCATTGAAACATGGCCACATCTGGAACATCCAAAATTTGTGTTGGTGTTATTACATTCAAACATCAAAACCCACCAGAGTGTGTGTCAAAAAAATGCTTTGTCCGAGTCTGTAGTATGTTATCATTATATTGAGGATAAGGCTTTCGAATTACCGATTATTTTGTGGTTTTACCGGTTCGTTACTTATGCCATTGGCAAATTAATCTTCTTCAAAATCATAAAATTCAGTTTTTTTCCTGAAAAAAATTATATGTACCTTTTCTATGCACTTTACTCATTATTTTGATATATAATTTGCCTTTCCTTACTTCTCTTATCTGTTTCTGAGGCATTGGGAAAAATGTCAAAAAATTGACCAAAGTTAGGTTGGACGACCCCTTAAGCTGATTGTTCGGAATTGGGGTGGAAAGTCGTCGATGAGTATGAAGCTCAGCAACTTGCCATTGATTCTGACGATGAAAGGAGAATTTTCAAGGCAGAAGGCAGAGCGCAAAAGAAGTTTTAACAACAGCAAGGCCGTCGAAACAAGAGATTTCAGCCATATCCGACAACTTCATTATCCACAGGAGCTCCCAGCCAGCATCACGAAGGAAGCCCGGGATTTGCTTCTCTTGTGGTAAGGCAGGGCACTGGAAAGCTGAATGTTCTGTCAAGACCGGCAGCGTTCAAGAACATGATCAGATAAGTATTTCCTTCGATAAATCTTATGTAGGTGGGTTAACTCGCATTTGCGCGACATGTGAAAAAAAAAACGACTTTAATCAGTTGAGTGATTTGGCCTCACAACATAATGGTACATCGTTACAAGGTAACGGTACATTGATTGCAAAAGACGAACAATTCAGTTTGGGTCACGCTTCATTAGTGAAAGAATGCGCTTTGAAGCAGGACAATACGTCCATTGTTGGTCGTCTAAAATGCAACATCGAAACGTGGGAGTTGGCAGGTGCCTCTACTTACATATTACAAGTAATTAAAGAGGTTTATCATCTTCCATTTTTGGCTTTACCTGAAAATGCGAATTTAAAAAACAATTTGTCAGCTTTACAAAATCAAGACTTTGTCGAATACGAAATTGAAGCTCTATTGCAGAAAGGCTGTATTTCACGTTCTTTGGAAACTCCAGCGGTCATTAACCCTCTAACGGTTGCGCTCAATCGAAATGGCAAAAAACGTCTGGTTCTAGATTGCAGGCACATTAACCCTTGTCTGTCTAAATTTAAATTTTGGCTGAAAGACAGCTGTGTTGCCAGATTGCTTTTTTCACAGGGTGATTTTGTGATAAATTTCAATCTGAAATCTGCTTATCACCATATTCATATTTCTCTTCAATTCAGAAAGTATTTAGAATTTAGTTGGTTTTATCACGGAACAAATGTTTATTTTGTTTTCAATGTACTCCCGTTTGGTATTTCCACAGCAGCTCATATATTTACAAAAGTCACTAGAGTTATGATAAAATACTGGAGAAAAGAGGGTGATAAAGTGATTATGTATTTAGACGATGGAATGGCTGGTGCACTTCTTGTCAGTCGTAAAATACAAACAGATTTAAACAGGTTCGGTTTTGTTATTGCCCAAGAGAAATGCTGCTGGAAGCCATTTTTAAAGTCCACCTGGCTAGGAATTGGAGTGGGATTTTGAGAAGGGTTCTGTCAGGGTTTTGGGGATGAGAATCGATCGAATAGTTGATTCAGTTAATAATTTGTTAATCTCTCTTGAGAGAAGTTCATTGGTAAAGGCAAGGAAATTGGCAGCCTTACTTGGTCAAATTATATCTATGAATGGAGCTGCCACTTCACAAGTTAGATTACACACGAGATATTTGTACAACTGTTTGGCTTTTAAGGTGAGTTGGGATTCGGCAGTGCTTTTGTCATCAGATGCTCGAAAGAGCTTATGTTTTGGAAAAAACAACATACAGACAGTTAATGTCATGGTCCTGGTAGGGTCAAAAGGTATATTCTGGAGTGTGTATTCAGATGCGTCGTCATCTGTTATGGCAGAAGACGTGGACAGTTCCAAGGTGATTGGAACATGGTCAGTGGTTGAGAGCTCGATAAGCTCTACATATAAGGAGCTGACAGCTCTTCACAGAGTTTGTGGCACTTTGGTTTCTGATTTGAAAGGTAAGACAATTGATTGGAAAACTGTTAAGCTGTGGCAAGTATTACTCGAGATGGTAGTAAAAAAGTTCAGAAGTAGCCTTGAATATAGAAGAAACTTGTTTAGAACATGATATTACTCTCAATGTAAATTGGATCCCGAGGGAGCTTAACATAGAAGCGGATAGACTCAGTCACTGTTATGATTCAGAGGACTGGCAAGTCAGTTTTGAAGTGTTTAAAGCATTAGACCAGTTATGGGAGCTGCATACTATTGATCGTTTCACGGCAGACTATAACAAAAAAAGTGGAGAGATAAAATTCTAGATGGTGGTGTCCGGGCACGGAAGGGGTTGACGCTTTCACACAGATTTGGACTGGTGAGAATAACTAGATTGTTCCGCCCCAAGACTGCTTTTGAAAGTGTTTTTCAAACTTTCTGAAGATAACGCTTCAGGTTCTGTAATTTTTCCAATCTGGACCTCGTCACCTTTTTGGCAACATATTTTGAGTGTCAGTCAAAGCCAAAGTAAAGAGAAGCAAATCCGGGTTTTGGGTTCACTAAATATATTATTCCCAGGCAGGGGAGATAATGGAATATTTCTCGAAACTCCCTTACGTTTCATGATGGGTGCCATTCATATCGAGGGTAGTAGTTGTTAATGATTGTTTGAGTAATAGAAATATTTATTTTGACAGGTTTAATTGGCGAGATTACCGGGCATATCCAGGAGAGTGGCTTGTTACCTCCAAGAGAAATTATGATTTAATGCAGCATATGGCGCAATATTTGATGCAGTCCAGGGCTGATTCTTTACTAATTGGAAGACATTTGTTCTACATTTAGGTAGTGACGCTATTCCCACAAATCCAGTTCACATTGCTTTATACTTGATTCATTTAATGGACAAAAAGTGTTCTTATCAAGTAGTTTCTGCCACCAAATATTCTATTAAATGGATTTATGAGTTGTTTGGACAACTCCAACTGATAACAGTTTTGTAGATATTTTAGTCGAATCCAGTTAACTCCTTTTTCAGAAAAGGACGGGCAAAAAAGACCCAATTTCTGTAGAAAATATAATTTCTTTGTGTGATAAGTATGCAAACTCTGATGATCTGGGTATTGTCAGAGATCTGACCATGATAGTGCTCAGTTTTGCAGGTTTTTTTAGATTTAATGAGCTTAGCTCTCTGCAATGCAAAGGTATTTCTTTTCATCAGGATTATTTTAAACTTCAGATCACCAAAAGCAAAACTGATCAGTATCGGTCAGGAAATGAAATTGTTATTTTGAAAGGTCAGTCTAGTGCCTGTCCTTACACCCTTTTAAAAAAGTACCTGTTTCTATCAGAATTAGATGTGACATAGGATTGTTTTCTCTTCCGGCCTCTTTTCAGATCTGGGAATAAGTGCAAATTGGTTTATAAAGATAAATCCATCAGTTGCACTAATGCAAGAGAATGCATTACAAGTAGGTTAAGAGAGGTTGTGGGTAACGTTAACATTGGCCTTCACTCGCTCCGATCTGGTGGTGCTACGGCAGCAGCGAACAGCGGTGTGAACAACCGTTGTTGGAAATGCCATGGCAGATGGAGAAGTGAGCGAGCGAAGGACGGTTATGTGGAGGATTCTTAGAATCCTGTTTGAAAGTGACACAGTTGCTCGATCTGTGAAGCAAATGTTATCTCAGGATATTACCATAGGTAGTCACTCTGGTTATTATTTCACTGCATTCTATAGTCTTCTATGTTTTTGGACATTATTTTAACGACACCTGGCTAATTGCAAAAAATAGTTTATGGCTTTTTATAGAAGCAAAGACTATTAGTTTTGCGCGTTTCGGTAGAATAGCGCAAAACTTTTGTCTGGGCGGCAGTTAAGAAGCATTTTCGACTGGTAGTATTGATCTTTAATCAATCAGGTGTGAATGGCAAGCATGCATGAAGAGGATCATGTTGTTTAATTGTCACTTTAGTCAGAGCTATCAGTAGGTTGAAACGTCCAATTTCCAACATTTATATGGAGTCAATTGTCGGATATTTCCCTCCATCATTCCAGTGTCACAATCTAAAATATTGGTCATATATATATATATAATTTTTTTTAAAGCATAGGTCCAAGTGCTTTCTCTGTAGTCAGTATTAGCATTGGCTTTCGAGGCAGATTTTCCATAGTTTTTTGCCAGAAAGGTTTATCTGTAGTTTTTTGTCTGACCGGCTTCTATCGATGTGACTGGGGATTTATGTGACAAGAAGTGAAGTGTCTGCAATCAGAAATGTATATGCAATATTGTTTGAATCAATAAACCTGTTTTAGCGACACCTGGCTAATTGCAAAAAGTAGTTTATGGCTTTTTAATGAAGCAGACATATTTTGTTGAACATCTGCACAAGTCTGAAGACTAAAATGGCTCCCTCCCAGAAATTGCAACAAGGCAAATCCATACAGTTGAAACAATTTCACTTCAAAGATAATATGAACCATGCCCACAGAGTATGAAGCCTTTGAATTGTTGTATCTGCACTAGAATAAAGCCTAAATATGGGTTTCGAACACTCTACCGGTTAAAATGATTAATTATTGTTTTGAAGCACAGTGTCTCATTGGGTGGTGCAATGGACTTCAGAGCAAAAATGTCATGATCTGTATCATATGCACTGTGTCCTTGTTGAAGACGCTCAATCCAAATGGTCCAGTATGCTACCCCTGCTCATTCTGGGAGGGTAAGTAGAAGAGTCTTACAGTTACCTGCCACTGCTGGGTGGGTCTTTCTTGGTACTCTGGCTTCTTGCAACCATAAAACTGTCTCACAAAGTAAAAGTCCAAAGAAAAGGGACTCCATATTTATCAATAATTATAAGAAGTAAGTGCACTTTCCATTCCTCCAACGTTTCGGCCTCATGGTCTTCATCAGGGTGGAAACACTTAATTATCACATAATAAAATATTAATAGTCCTCTCACTAATCGGCTATAGAGAAATAATATGTTGGCATATACAGTAATATCGTAGCGTTGCACGTATAAAGCCAACATCACGCAGTCATAATAATTGATTTCGAAATACATTGGAAGTGTAATGAAAAACAATGAACAATAGAAAATCAACAGCTATGTTCCCACTCACATCCAATGTTATTAATATGGGGTGTGGGTGAGGAAACAGGTGTGGAGAAAATTGCATAATATATGCCCGTGTGTATACGTAGAGAAACCCTTTAAGAGATCATCTATGTGTCAATACAGTAATGCACAATTTTATCAATATGATCATAACCGGAGAAAATTACTACTAAAATTAATAGCATCCTGATATACATTAGTAGCTAGCATCCAGTGAGAGGTATGATATATGACATTGGCCGGCATACTGAGCAACTAAGAATAAAATGGGGCTGTACATAGAATTGGTATGGGAAGGCTAAACGCCCTGAGAAAACCGCTAAGCAGATTAAACAATCATAAGTCCTCGCCTATAGCAAACAGGATAGCACAAATGCCAAAGTACATAACTAAAGTAGCGAAGGGCAGACATATGGGAAAGGAGGGTGCAAAGGTAACCGATATAGAGGGAGGGGAAGAGAGAGAGAGAAAGAGAGAGAGAAACATGCATACAGAGAGAGAGAGGGGGAAAGAGTACAGAAAGAGAGAGAGTCAGAAAGAGAGAGGGGAATAGTAATAATAATAATGATAATAATAATAAATAATAATATGAAAGAAGTACGGTGTGAGGGAGGAAAAGGAAATGGGCGCTAAACATAATTGGACTGGAAGTCTGCCGCTGTGTGGCAGCAGCCTTCCAAACCTAGAGTGATCACCCATTATCGAATGTCACAGGAAGATATTGTATGGACATGTAAATAATAGATAGCGGCATGGCTATCAAAGACGAAAATAACAGGGATTGAGCAATAATATCTACCAAACCAGGTCGTTATATAAATGGGCATGGGGCTCAGTGGAACAACAGGTGAGGATATATTAATAATATCCCTAGAAGTGACAACTACAGATGTCACACCACAACTCCACCTGTGGTACCAAGTAACCATTTAAAATGACCAAGTGTAGGGAGTGAACACCTTACAATTCGACATCTGCTGCTTTAAAGGAAGCAGATATCAAATGGCAAGTTAACCACCCCTTTTCCTTATGGAAATGGACTTTCTGGATAGCAGTAGTATATAGAGATGGACTTGTCCATTGAAAAAAAACAGCAGTGGAAGAGTAATATAAAAGAGACCAAGTTAATGAGATGAACAACTGAAAACCTGATATCTTCTAACTTAAAGGCAGCAGATATCAAATTTCAAGCTGAGCACCCCCTTTCCTGTGGGAATAGACTGATACGGACAGCAGTAGTGTTCAGAGAAAGATAGATCAGTCATATGAAAAAAAACAGAGGTGAAAGAGATAAAGGTTGTCTACACGTATAGGAATATAAGGGAAGGATGCTAGCTACTATAGTAAGGAAAGAGTAAATTCATAAGACATCAGTGCCCAATACATCTGATAAAGAGAGAGAGGGGGGGGGGGGTTCGGGCAGAGATAGTGGGCGTGTATGGAGTAGATATAAAAACTACTAGAGACGACCATATTTGTCATGCCTAAATTCAACATGTAGCAACGAATAAGCTAGTTAAAATGACCAAGATTGACCCCTTACTCAACACGGCTTCCTCCAAAAATATTCATAATTTTATAATTATTTAAAAAAAAAAAATTTTGTCTACAATTTTCAACAAAGCCACACAAACACGGGCACCACTGGAACTGGCTCATTGAGCCGGTTCCCATGATACCCATATCTGTATGGTTCTATTGAGAAAGTCCAAAAATAAATCAGGTTATAGAAGCCTTATTTAGGATGTTGCTGGGCAGATTCGACCACTTCACTAGGCAAAGGGTTAAGGGGTCGGCAACCCAAAGCCCGACATCTGCTGCCTTAAAAGCAGCAGATATCAACTTCAAATTGATCACCCCTTCACTATGGTAATGGACTACCCCAGATAGCAGAGATGTACAGAGACTGATCAGTCCATGCAAAAACGCCAGTAGTAATGCCCAAGTTCCCTACCCAAACGTAACAGCCAAAACCGGCAAGCGCCATACACAAACATACCCATACAGATATGATTATAGATACAGTATTTGTCTCAAAACCACAGCTCACGACCACCCATTGGAGCAAGCTCGTCGGGTTTGCTCCAATGAGGGATCATAAGCTATGTTATCGGGACAAAAAAAAAAAAAATTTAAAACCTTTAGTTAACACAGAATTTGTTTACCAAGTGTTATCTACTATCCATGCTGGGTAAGGGGCAGAACTTGGAGGAATACGGATACCATATTACGAATTAAAACCTTAGGACCGGGACACTATGGTGGTAACAATAGACAAATCCGGAAGACACATATTAGGAAAAGTGTTAAAGCCTAGGAGAACCCAGGTTAAATATAAAAAAAACAACAAAACAAAACAAAAAGACGGTTGGGGGGTGGGGATGATGAAACCATATAAATATGGATATCATTAGGGCCGGCCCATTCTGCCTGCTCCTACAGACCACCTACGAAAATAGGCACAATAGAGATATAATAAAACAAAAGGGAGAGATGGTAATAATAATTACTTAAGAAAGTGACATAAAAATGAAATCACAGATAACCATACAAACATGGATATCATCAGGACTGGCTCATTGAGTCGATCGTAATGACATCCATATCTGTATAGGGATATCAGATAGGTGAAATAATAAATCCACATAACATAAGGGCGGGGGAATAGAGGGGTAGGGAATAACTAAGCGATATAATTGAATTAACTGAACCCTATTAGTGATGACTATAGGCCTGTCGCCATTCTAAACAACATATATGTTAGCGAATAGATGAATGGAATTAGACCAAGAATAATGTGTGAACAACTCAAGACTCGACATCTGCTACCTTAAATGCAGCAGATATCAAATCTCGAATTGGTCACCTCCTGTGGACCATCCTACAGGCAATTATATGCAGAGATGAATCAGACTTTACAAAAACATCAGAATGGAAAGAGATAAACACAAGGGGGTATGAGACAGAGCAGGTTCCAAGAGCCGGTCCGAATATAAACACATGGTAACTGGATAGAGGGAGGGCTAGACCGAGTTCTCCTAGATATACATAGGTATTTATTTATTTATTTATTTATTTATTTATTGATGTTTAAGGTCACATATTTATGCACAATGGCTAATCATGACCATGATAGTTTTATGGGTGGAGGAAGCCGGAGTACCCGGAGAGAACCACCGAGCAACGACGAGCAGCTGCCAGCTCCCCAACATTGTAACTCCGCACTGCAGCACAGACAGGGTTAGATTGGTTGAAGACATGAGTACCATCGACGTGCAGTACGCCTTAGTACACTGCGTCATCGTGCCCCCACATGGGGGTGAAGTGTCTTGCCCAAGGACACAATGCGGTAGCCGCAGGTGGGATTCGAACTGAGGACCTCTCGGCTTGCAGCTTGCACCTCTACCAACTGAGCCACCACACCCCCCAGATATACATAGGACTGATGTACTGGGTACATAGATGACTAACTAGAACAGTAGACCATTTCTATTCCTCTTTGTGTTGAAACCAATGGAGTCTCTAGTACAGAGCCGCCTGATCAATACTTCTTCTCTAATAAGACGTTTGCGTTTATCATCCTCCACTTTCTCGGCTACACATGCACTGAGGTCCTCCAGTGTGTGTCCATGTGAGTTAAAGTGTGCATGGCTGGGCTTATCATCGTGTAGTCGTATATCGCGCATATGTTCACCGATTCTTTCTGCTAGTAATCTTTCTGTTTCTTCTACGTATACGGCCCATCCACAGCATTTACAGAAGAGTATGTAGACAACATTACGTGTTTTGCAATTGATGTCTTGTTTTACGGAAAACTGGGATGATTTGTTGGTATTGTTGACCTCATTAAATGATATTTTCCTACAAATGTCACAGTTGCTCCTGCAGAGTTGCGGAGGTGGTGTAATGGTCTGTGTTGTCTTCCTATGCACAAGAGCGTCAGCAAGGTTTTTGTGTCTTCTGTGGGAGATCAATGGGGGAGATGGGAAGACTTTCTTCATCCTGTCCGAAACGTATAGTATGTGCATATATTTCTTTGTGATGTTGCTAATGTCAGGTAGATTCTTTGAGTAAGTAGTCACCAGTGGTACCCTAATATTTTGCTTCTCGTCTCGACTTTTTAGCTCACCTGACTGAAAGTCAGGGTGAGCTTTTCTTATCACTTTTCGTCCAGTGTCCGTCGTGAAGGTGGTGTTTGAGCCTCTTTCTCCTAAACCACTGGCCACATTTTAACTAAATTTCATGTAAGTAGTGGTTATATAGGGGCATTTTGATTTTTATCCAAAATAGGTTTCGGCTCATATTGAGCAGAGGTGTGGGGAAAAAATGGCCAAATTTTTGAAAATCTTCTTCTAATGAACCACCAGTAGCAGAGACTTGATATGTGGTATAAAGAGTCCTTTTGAGGTTTAGAATCAAGTTTGTTCAAGAGAAGTTTGTCAGGCATTATTTGGCTTCGTTATGGGAGGGGCAAAAATTTTGGCCACGCCTAAAATTTCTATTTTCAGAACTGTCTGGTCGATTTGAACCAAATTTGATATGAGATGATAATGGGTCATAAGTAGTTGATTGATGCAAAAAAAAATTTTCTCATTGCCCCATGGGAACTTCGGGAGCTAAAAATTGGAAAAACCTTAAAACTGCCATATCTCCAAAACTACACGGCACAGAGAATTCTTATTTTGTGTAAAGCTTACTTTTATCCAGTAGAATAGAATGGTTTCAAAAAATCACTAGAATAGATTGGTTTAAAAAAATCACTTTCGGTTTGATCACAAGGTACTTTTTTCAGGACTTTGAAAAAGTGCTGAGTCAGCACTTTTTAACACTGTAGGCAATGGGAAAAAGATTAAAAAATCTTCTCCAGATCCAGCAGGCAGAATCTTTTGATATTTGGTATGCAACATTGTAGGGTGGATCTGATTCAAGTTTGTTCAAATTGGCCCCCTAGGTTCATATTTGGGCTCAGTATAGGAGCCCGATTTCGAACTTAGTGCATTTCAGGCAAATTTCTTAAAAAATCTTCTTCTCCAGATCCAGCAGACAGAATCTTCTGATATTTGGTATGCAAAATTGTGGGGTGGATCTGATTCAAGTTTGTTCAAATCGGCCCCCTGGGTGTATATTTGGGCTCAGTATAGAAGCTCGAATTCGAACTTAGTGCATTTCAGGCAAATTTCTTAAAAAATCTTCTTCTCCAGATCCAGCTGGCAGAATCTTTTGATATTTGGTATGCAACATTGTGGGGTGGATCTGATTCAAGTTTGTTCAAATCGGAGCCCTGGATTCATATTTGGGCTCAGTGTAGAAGCTCGAATTCGAACTTAGTGCATTTCAGGCAAATTTCTTAAAAAATCTTCTTCTCCAGATCCAGCTGGCAGAATCTTTTGATATTTGGTATGCAACATTGTGGGGTGGATCTGATTCAAGTTTGTTCAAATCGGAGCCCTGGATTCATATTTGGGCTCAGTGTAGAAGCTCGAATTCGAACTTAGTGCATTTCAGGCAAATTTCTTAAAAAATCTTCTCCAGATCCAGCAGGCAGAATCTTTTGATATTTCGCATGCAACATTGTGGGGTGGATCTGATTCAAGTTTGTTCAAATCGGCCCCCTGGGTTTATATTTGGGCTCAGTATAGAAGCTTGAATTCGAACTTAGTGCATTTCAGGCAAATTTCTTAAAAAATCTTCTCCAGATCCAGCAGGCAGAATCTTTTGATATTTCGCATGCAACATTGTGGGGTGGATCTGATTCAAGTTTGTTCAAATCGGCCCCCTGGGTTTATATTTGAGCTCAGTATAGAAGCTTGAATTCGAACTTAGTGCATTTCAGGCAAATGTCTTAAAAAATCTTCTTCTCCAGATCCAGCAGGCAGAATCTTTTGATATTTGGTATGCAACATTGTGGGGTGGATCTGATTCAAGCTTGTTCAAATCGGCCCCCTGGGTTCACATTTTGGGCTCAGTATGGGAGCCCAATTTGAACTTAGTGCATTTCAGGCAAATTTCTTTGAAAATCTTCTTCTCAAGATCCAGCAGGCAGAATCTTTTGATATTGGGTATGCAGCATGCTTAGGGGAGTGAGATTCAAGTTTGTTCAAACCAAGTCCCTGGGTTAATATTTGGGCTCACTGTGGTAGCCCGAATTATAACTTAGTTCAAAATGAGGAATTTTCTTTAAAAATTTTCTTCTTCAGATCCAGCAGTCAGAATGTTTTGATATTTGATATGCAGCATCCTTAGGGGGGGGTGAGATTCAAATTTGTTCAAGCCATTTCCTTAGGTCCATATTTGGGCTCACTGTGGGAGCTTGAATTGTAACTTAGTTCGAAATGAGGAATTTTCTTAAAAAATCTTCTTCTTCAGATCCAGCAGTCAGAATGTTTTGATATTTGGTATGCACCATCCTTTGGGTGGTGAGATTCAAGTTTGTTAAAGCCATGTCCCTAGGTCCATATTTGGGCTCACTGTGGTAGCCCGAATGATAACTTAGTTCAAAATGAGGAATTTTCTTTAAAAATCTTCTTCTTCAGATCCAGCTGTCAGAATGTTTTGATATTTGGTATGCAGCATCCTTAGGGGGGTGAGATTCAAATTTGTTCAAGCCATTTCCTTAGGTCCATATTTGGGCTCACTGTGGGAGCTTGAATTGTAACTTAGTTCGAAATGAGGAATTTTCTTAAAAAATCTTCTTCTTCAGATCCAGCAGTCAGAATGTTTTGATACGTGGTGTGTAGCATCCTTAGGAGGGGTGGGGGGGGGGGGGGGAGGGGGAGATTCAAGTTTGTTAAAGCCAAGTCCCTGGGTCCATATTTGAGCTCCCTGTGGGAGCCCGAATTATAACTTAGTCAATCAATATGAGGAATTTTTAGCTCACCGAAGGGAGCTCAACTTATCACTTGCCGTCCGTCGTCGTGAACTTTTTTCTAACGACTTCTCCTCTGAAACCACTGGTCCGATTTTCACGAAACTTATGTGGATGTTCATTACTATATGGCAATTCATGTTTGTTCAAATGAAATGGCCACGTCCCTTGGGGGTTATGTATGGGGCATATCTCTGATAGCACTGTATGAATAAAAAAAAATTATTAAAAAATCTTCTCCAGAACCAGTGGGCAGAATCTTTTGATACTTGGTATGCTGCATCTTGGTCTGGGTCTGATTCAAGTTTGTTCAAATCGAGTCCCACAACCAATATTGGAGCTCACTATGTGGGCGTGAATTTTTACTTAGTGCAATTTAAGAAAAATTGTTTAAAAATCTTCTTCTCCAGAACCAATGGGCAGAATCTTTTGATATTTGGTATGCAGCATGTTGGTATGGGTCTGATTCAAGTTTGTTCAAATCGAGTCCCTTGATCAATATTGGGGCTCCCTATAAATGATGAATTTTTCCTTAGTGCAATTGAAGGAAAAATCTTCTTCTCCAGAACCAATGGGCAGGATCTTTTGATATTTGGTATACAGCATCTTGGTATGGGTCTGATTCAAGTTTGTTCAAATTGAGTCCCTCGATCAATATTGGGGCTCACTAAAGGGGTGTGAATTTTTACTTAGTGCAATTTAAGAAAATTTCTTTAAAAATCTTCTTTTCCGGAACCGATGTGCAGAATCTTTTGATATTTGGTATACAGCATCTTGGTATGGGTCTGAATCAAGTTTGTTCAAATTGAATCCCCCGTTCAATATTGGGGATCACTATGGGGGTGTGAATTTTTACTTCAATCTTCTTCACCAGAACCAGTGGGCAGAATCTTTAGATATTTGGTATGCAGCATCTTTGTATGGGTTGGATTCATGTTTGTTCAAATTGAGTCTTTTGTATTGGGGCTCACTGTGTGTGTGTGTGTGTGTGTGTGTGTGGGGGGGGGGGGGGGGGGGGGGGTATAACTCACACCAGTCATGGTCGAGTCGGGAGGCCCCAAAACGACAGCGTTCCCCACCCCCGTGGGTGCGGGAGAAGCTGCACATCCCCCATGGAGGGGGAATAACTCACACCAGACGTGGTCGAGTTGGGAGGCCCCGAAACGACAGCGTTCCACACCCACCGCGGTGCGGGAGAAATAGCCACGAGAACGCACCAAAGGCGAGGGCAAAAGGAATTGCCCTAAAGGAACCAAACTGGAAATAACAGAGGTGAGAGCAGAAGAAGAAAAAGGTGAACTCAACAGATACAGAAAGTATCCCCCTCCATGGGGGATGTGCAGTTCCTCCCACGCCCATGGGGGGTGGGGAACGCTGTCATTTCGGGGCCTCCCAACTCGACCACGTTTGGTGAAAGTTACTCCCCCTCCGTGGGAGATGTGCAGCTCCTCCCGCACACGTGGTGGGTGTGGAACACTGTCGTTTCGGGGCCTCCCGACTCGACCATGTCTGGTGAGAGTTATTCCCCATCCGTAAGGGATGTGCAGTTTTTTTTTTACTGTGGTGTATACTGCGGGAGCTGTTGGATTTCTGGTGAAGAGATGCCTGGTTCCGAGACTATGCGCCCTCTCCAGTCGACATCTGAGGCAGTCACTAGGGTTGTGACTCCTCCTTTGGAGCCCGAGCTAGGTGGCTCTCTCCCCTTTTCCGCCAGTTTCAACAGCTCTCGTCTTATCTGCTGCTACTGCTGTTCCGTCTACAACGTCATCGGGCACCGTTTTTAGCCGGCCTC
This sequence comes from Pictodentalium vernedei, assembly GCA_031216915.1. Taxonomy (NCBI): domain Eukaryota; kingdom Metazoa; phylum Mollusca; class Scaphopoda; order Dentaliida; family Dentaliidae; genus Pictodentalium; species Pictodentalium vernedei. Next base: position 550,304,300 of record CM062296.1, on the reverse strand, counting down.
GGCTTATCCCTGCAAGGGTCTGCAGGGATGTCTGTAGTGTTGTTGTGGAGTATCGGCCTCAGCCTTCCCCAACTTCAACTTGGCGAAGTCGGAAGTGGCTGCCGACTGAACCCTCTGCTGTGTCCTCTCAGCCGTTGAGCACAGCATTTTTATACCTGCAGTGGTCTGCAGTGGTGTCTGGTACTGGAGACGTGGGGTATCGGCCTCAGCCTTCCCTGACTTCAACTCGGCGAAGTTGGAAGTGGCTGCCGGCCGAACCCTCTACTGTGGTCTCTGCGCCGTCGAGTACCACAGTTTTGTCATTGGCATTTCTGTCCACTCATTCTGGTCACACGGCCAGTTTTGTGGGCCCAATGCCTTCTGTGCAGCCTGGACCTTCTGCCCCAGAGAGGTCCGCGGCGACTCTCCTGAGTTCCCACTATGTTGATCCTCAGGGTGTGTCATACCCCTATACACGTCTGCCCTCAGATGTTTCGGCCGCCACCCGTCGACCTGCTTTGGATGTATTGGAGGATCGTGACCCTTCGCTGGTTAAGAGGGTCAGGTGTGAAGCCACTTTGCTGGTTCATCCCCATGTCGAACTGGCCAGTACGGGCAGTGAGCTTAGGGAGGCCCTCTCCTTACTCGAGTAGGTTCTGTCCAAGAGCCTTCCCGTTGCTGTGAGAGGTTTTCAGGCGCCCCCTATGGCCCCCGCCTCCCGGGATTGGAAACAGGCCGCTTTCTGATCCCCCTGGTGTGCCTACACCATGGGGGGCGTTGGCTGGTTTGCCCACGATGGGCTATGTGTCTTCCGACTCCGGGGAGGTGTCAGACATCCTTGATGTCGAGAGCCAGCAGTCTTCTGACTTGGGGGCAGCTCTTGACTTTGTGTTTGGGTTCCTTCTGGATCTCAAACCAACCGACAGTGTCAGCTAGGCCGCGATCATCGGTCGCGCGCATACAGCCTGTGGAGCAACCTGCTTCTGGGCGTCTTCGACTGTGCCAGTCAGTACAGGTGGTTGAAGCATTTTCAGCATTGGACTCTAAGCTGAGTTCCAAGGCTATGAAGGCTCCATTCTTCACCAGGGTTGAAACCTTTTTGCCTCCGGTGTGTTATTGTTACTACGATTTCGCCAATCCGTCAGTCTGCCAGACTTTGACGGTTTTGGATCAGGACTCCAATTCCCTCGGGCTTTCCAAGTTCAAGTCTGCCGTCATTCCTATGACGACTCTGGTGTCCATGTTGGGCTTATCGAGAGAAATGCTGGGTATGCTTTCTCTCTCCGATCACGTCGTCTCTGCCTATCTGCCTCCCGATAGGTTTGATGATGTACAGGCTCCTTTGCGTGTGCTGTCATGCATCTTACTCACACGCATGCCTGCCTGTGACACGGCTATTTTGGAACTAGTTCGAAGGGACTCTGTGCTGGACACAGGCTGATCCCTTCCTGAGGGTCAGCGTGCTGCTGTTCGATCTGATTCTTTGGCTGGTCCACTACTGTTCCATGGGTTCCGTGTCGACGGTCCAGGATGACGTCCTATGTCATTCCAAAGATCAGCTGCTGCTTTGTCAGCTTGATCAGCCTTCTAGGGAAGGCAGGGACCATTTAAAGCCTAACAAGTACCCTTCTGCTTCCTCTGCGAAGCAAAGGGCTGATCCTTCTGCCTCTGCTTCTACTTCTTACTCACAGGGTAAGGGTAAGCGTCGGCAGGCTAGAGGGAAGTCTCAGGATTCTTCATTCAGTAGAGGAGGTGGGTTCTCTTCTCGCTGGCCTCGTCGGGGCTCGAACTTAAGGTCCTCACCTCAATTCGTCCCAGGTTGGAGGAAGGATAGAAGAGTTCGCAGACCGTTGGGCCACCATCACATCCGATCCTTTGGTGTTAGATGTTGTTCGGTCCGGGCTGCGAATATCCTTCCTGAGGCACCCCACTCTGTCCAGAGTGCCTCTTCCAACCACAGTTCCTTCAGACGTTTGTCCATGGAGATAGACAATCTCCTGGCCAAGAGGGCGATCGAGGTCGTCAACAACATTCAGTCAGTGGGGTTTTATTCCCGCCTGTTCTTGGTGCCGAAGAAGGATAGCCGACTCAGACCAGTTATCGATCTGAGTATCCTGAACCAGTCTATAATTGCTCCCAAGTTCAGCATGGAGACTTTCAGGTCGGCCCGCCGTTCCATTCACCAGGGAGATTTCGCTTCCAGCATCGACGTGCGAGACGCTTACTTTCATGTTCCGATTCATCGGGCGTCGCGGAAGTATCTCAGCTTCGCTTTTCTGGGGCAAGTTTACCAGTTCAAGGCCATGCCTTTCAGCCTCAACCTGGCTCCTTGGGCCTTCACCCGACTGATGTCGCATGTGATAGCCTTCCATCGTACACAGTCCAGGGTGACTACTTCGGCATACCTAGACAATATCTTCCAGAGGCATTCCAATGCTGCCTTACTGGAGTTGGATGTCGACACTCTGTTGAGTCTGCTCACGTCACTAGGATTCAGAGTCAACGAGGAGAGGTCAGATCTGGTCCCTTCTCAGTCGTTTTGTCTTCTGGGGATGGCCTTCCGCACTCAGTTCAATGCGGTGGCGGTTCCCCAGGCCAGGGCTGTGATCCTCTCAGCTTTTGCTCTGACCTTGTCCCAGTCCACATCCGCAACAGCACGGGGTATTCTCCGGCTGCTCGATCTCTGCGGTTCGGTGACGGATCTCATTCCTCTAGTTCGGCTGCATGTCAGACCTCTCCAACACTTTCTGCACAGTCGTTGGAGGCCGAATGTCGATTCTCTGGATCTGCTGCTTCAGTTACCAGAATCTCTTCATCCTCTCCACTGGACGGATGTTCAGTCCCGTTGGACTTACCCACGTCCGATCGCATTCTGACGGCAGATGCCAGCGATCTTGGATGGGGTGCGACGTTGGATCCTTTAGGTCTTTCCCTTCACGGGATGTGGGACCAGGATCGGGCATCTCTACACATCAACCAGAAGGAGCTTCTTGCTCTTCTTCTGAGTTTCAGGCAGTGGATCCCTCATCTGTCGAATCACCAGGTCCTTCTGTTGTCCGAGAATTCAACAGTGGTTGTTTACATTCGGAACCAGGGTGGCATGCACTCGGTTCCAATGTACGAATTGGCTCGGGATCTTCTACTGCTCGCTCAGGATGTCAACGCCGGGGTGGTTGTTCATCACATTCCCGGTCGTCTGAACATCCTAGCTGACTCCCTGTCCCGACGGGGCAGTTTCTTTTCCTCCGAGTGGATGCTCCACATGGCAGTGTCCCATCGATCTCTTTGCGAATCATTGGAACCATCAGGTGGACACTTTCATGTCTCCGTGTCCAGATGCTATGGCTTTCGCCATGGATGCTCTGCCCCTCCTTTGGGATGGTCTTGTCGGCTACGCCTTCCTGCCGGTTCCGATTCTGCCTCAGGTACTAGCCCAGATATGAACCTGCAGTTGTCGAATCCTTTCGATCACACCCCTGTTGCCTCGGTGAGTGTGGATCAATCTGCTCCGCTCTGTTAGCGGCGGTTCCGGCATGTCTCCCTCTACGTCGCGACTTTCTTTGCCAAAGTCGCCCGAGGAGGTTTCAAGTTGACCCGACTTCATTGTGCCTTCGCGCATGTCTTTTATCGGGTCTTGTCTCCTCCGTAGTGGTTTTTAGAGATGAGCAGTGGAGTTGCTTTTCTTCTTCAAGGAGGCACTCACTCCACTGGTTTAGCCTCTGTGGCTCAGTCGAAGGTTCTTCTGTCGATGGTGTGCGATCATTCTGTTGCTTCTGTCACTTCTTCGATCACATCGATTGCGGAGTTTCTAGTATATGTTTGTTTCTGGGGGGTCTCCAGCAATGGGTACACGTCAATGCTTCGGAGACCTTTTTCATATGTGGTACCGCATTGTTTTGACACTCATCCTTGCCTCTCCAAGCTTGTTCAGCTCTTTTCCTTGAAAAGGCCTAGGACTTTGCAGTTTACCCCAAGATGAACACTTTCTTGGGCACTGCTCTGCTTGGGGGGGGGGGGGGGGGCATTTTCTCACATGCCAGATCTCTCCTGCATCCATTTCTTGATGGATTTGTCTCGCTATTCATGCAGCTTCCGCTCGTCTAGCTACTGGTGATTGTATTACCAATTGTTTTTTCTGCCACGAGGTGCGTGCATTGTCTTCCTCTCGGGGCTTTTACTAACTCTGTCATGTTGTCGGATGTTATACTGGCAGCCCACTGGAGAAATGCTACCTTCTCCAGAAATGTAAATTTTATAGTAAATTTCCTATCTTATTATACCTACTGCAATTGTTTACATGGAGGCCCTCCCGTCTTTTTATTCGGGTAAGAATCCTTCCTCCATGCTGATCACATACCTCCTATGTTGGCAGAATCAGAAGAATGGTTTGATGACTGCTTGCGCACTGGTTAACGGAAGTCGTGGAATTGTACTAAGAGAAGAGCGTCCCTTACTGAGTGTGCGCCGATGGCGCTCGACCCAGTTTGGGCTTATTTTTTCATGGTGTCTTTACACCACCTTTCTTTCCCAAATCTCTTGGGAAAGATTAAAATAGAGACTATTTTATTCGAGTTAGGGTCTTCCACTGTAGGGCAAGCCTGTAGTAAACAACTGCGGTAGGTATAATAAGAAAGGAAATTTACTATAAAATTTATATTTCCGATGACCTCATACATAACTGTTAGATTGTCAAAGAACTCATTATTCGAGTCAGTAGAGAGATTTCCCAACACCAGACCAGAACTGAGACCGGAAAGTGCGAGATTTAGAAATGTCACACACCATTGTTAACCATTGACTAAAGCCTCAAATGAGGCATTAGGAGGCTCTAGAATTGTTCTCGGAGCCACTTATTTAAAAAACAATCGGGAAGGGGAGGACCCCCTCCAATACCCTCTCCCACCTCGGGTCTTTGGGTATGCCTAATATAGTACGGACTTTGGGTCCAAGTTTGAATTAGCCTCAGGTATACAAAAGTCCCCCCCTCCCCACACCCATGTCAAATTTTTAAATACTGCTGACTTTGGGCCTGGGAAGTTGCCTTCTGGTACCGCGTTTCAATTTCAGGCTTTCATCACAAGAGCTCACGGCATAGATGAATAACTGAGAATTATTCATCTACCCGAAGACCCTGCGACGTACATGTAGATAAGAAGCAACAGGAAGGGTTGGGGCAATATGACCAGTGCCAGGTGGAATTCCTCAAAAGTGGATAACAGTATACATGATTGGTTAATCTTGACTTCAGGCTTGTACATGTTGTGGTCGTACAAATCAAATCCATCAGGTTTATTGAAGCTGAAGTAGAGTTTATTAAGAAATGACATAAACTAACACTCCTGCTCATATTGATTTGTCAGCCCCCCCCCCCCCCCCACCTGAACCAACGCCTGCCCCAAAATTACGCACTTGTTTTTGATTTTTGAATTCTAGATATTTCTTCTGCAATCGTGAGGGACCGCGACATCACTGCCAATCATGTAGTGTTTCCGGTTCCACGCACTAGAATCGGATGCCAAAGCGTTTGGAAATCTTTGAAAGTAATGTTCATTGAAACTCTTATGGTAGCAGTTGTTTTCGACTTCTGAATGTGAATTACAACTGACGTGGATTTACTGGCAAATGTTGTCCACTCGTTGACATTTAATGAGGTCGACATAGTAATAATGCGCAGTTTGGAATGGCTAGGCTATGGTTGTTCCAATGTATGGAGCCTTGGGGGTCAGTACAGAATTTCATTAGATGCGACCTCAGCACATGCTACAACCACAACTGCTCAGCTTGAATCTTAAGAGTACTGAACTTTGCAAAATATTCTCCGGGAGGCTTTGTCCTTACTAGGAGTCTAGGACCCTCTGGCCATTACCCCCTTCACAAATTTCTCTGTCCTAACCCTGAAACCCAACAACAACCTTCCAAATATCATGGTAGTTCTCACACTTCTCTCCTGAACAATATCTGCCGGACAAACGAGAAGACCCCAGTGATTTACATCAAACGGGGTTTCTGTAAAAAAAAATCTTGCCATTATATCGTTCTACCGTCAATGTGTTAATAGGCTCATCAAAAATCTGTTTTTGTGCATTCTTCTCAATTTTGAGACAAAAAAGCCCAGGAACTGAAAATAGGAGGAAAATTCTGTGTATTGTGCGGGCACAATCACTTCATCTAGTTTACTTTATCACTTGTAAATGCTGTCACACGCAGTATGTTGGTCAAAGTCAAAATCCTTTCCGAGAACGTGCTACTAGACACAAACAGGATATAAAACATAATGCTGATGCCCCAGTAGCATTATGTTTGGATGATTTCGTCCAAATGTAATGCAACTGGGGCATCAGCATTATTTGGATGATTTCGAAATCCATTCTTTGGACGATTTTGAAATCCATCCAATTGAACAACCACCAATTAAAGACACAATAGAAGAAACGGATGAATTTAGAAAGAAACGTGAAGCATTTTGGATCAACACGCTTCAAATCCTCAGGCCATTTGGTATGAATATATCAGAGGGAGAATGCAAAAGGGGTCCATCATTCCTTTCACTTTAACATTCAACAGAATGAATATCGAAATAGCAAAAATGTTAAAAGATGAATTCAATTTAACCAAAACTAAATTAAATGGACCTTTGAATCTTCGACCTGTCATCGCCTGTAAGAAAAACAAAAGCTTGCGTAACATCCTTGTAAGGACTAAATTAGAGCCCATCAATGAATAACATCAATTACTGCCAGTCAGTTTAACCAGTTCCTAAGCACATCACTTAGTTTAAATCAATTTTATGTATTTTTTGTAATGTTTGAAACCTATCAGGGTTCAGTAAATGAAATCAATTTTTCGGCGGCATATTAAAAGAAAAAAACGTTTCAGTAGGAAATGTCTGTGCCAGTGCAAATTTTTAACCACACACACACACACCTCGACACCACACCACACCACACACACACACACACATAAACACCACACACACACACACACACACACTCACACTCACACACACACACAGAGAGGTTTCGCTTTCTGAGGCTCCCAGAAAGGAGATATTTCGTATTTTATCATGTCATAACATGGACTAGCGAAGGACCGTCCACGTTTTTGTCTAGCATGAAGGGCTGTTAGGTATGCCACATACATACTGAGGCACAGCTTTCCGAGGTATATAATAAGGTAATGTCGTTCCAAGGTAGTGTTCCTGTGATGGTAATGTCTTTCCCAGGTAGTGTCCCTTTTTTATTCATTTCGTGAAGCGTACGGACATTCGTTGAAGATAATTAATATTCATCTAGCATATGCATGCATCAGCTGCAAAAGTTAGTCATGTTGGATTTCTGCTTACGGAGTGTGTAACACTCAGATGCACACTCACAAATTCCGTACTGAAGAAGCGAGGTACTTCTCAAATTATGTTTATAGGATCCATCACTAAAAGTGGAGTAACTTAGTGAGGTTGACTCACCGAGGTAACGGGAAATTTACCTCGGTATTTTTTAGCACCTTGGTACGTGACTGTGTACTTCTATAATTTACCTCGATATGTTGGTTAAACCAACGCACATATACCTACATAAACCCTCACACACACACACACACACAGACAAAAACAAATGACTTCTCAGAATGCATGCATCAGTGCCTTCTTTGAAGGCATTCTGAAATCAGATCAAAGCCACGCTCATACCAGTCGTCACCTAGGACTTCCACTCTTCCTGCTTAGACATAATTAGCATGTACCCGACTCAAAATTGATCATCTACTGGGAACAAATCGGCACTGACCCCCACCCAATTCCACGAGAACTGACCTCCCCCCTCACCCCCCCCCCCCCCACCCCGCCGCATTCCCCGGCAGTGCACTTTTAGAATGAATTCTTTAATGAATGCATGTACTTGTTGTGTTGCAGGGTGTTTCAATAAAATATGATTCTACCTACATCATCAAGGACCGCTTTCTCAGGAGGCATTCCCAAGGCATGGCGTGGTAAAGGCATGTATAAAAGCATGACATCTCTGAATGCATGCCTTCATCGAAAGCATCCTGAAAGCACGCCAATTGTGCGAGTGTTAGTCATCATGCATTGATTCTAGACTCCATATTTAGACGGAATTATGTATGTACCACACTCAAAATTGATCATGATGGGAACGAAATGGATCTTAACTTGGATGACCTGGCACCCTCTCCCCCACCCATGTCCAATGTACTTTCGGAGTGCATGCAATTGCCACTATTTGATAGGGACTATCCCCGTCACCACCCCCCCCCCCCCCCTCCACACCACACCACAAATTTTTGAACAAGAGTCAATCGAAGAGTGCGATAAGTAATATGTCCATTAAGGGATCAGCATTTGACACAAAAATCTGCATTAATCAGTGCCCGACAGTCTTGGTATCATTTTATAGTAATGACCGAGTTGTCATTTTGAGCCGGACTAATGTTATTTATTTATTCCATCTATTTTATAAAGGCATGCCTTCACCGGAGGCATTCCGAAAGCATACCTTGCTCTGGCTTGATAAATACATGTGATTGACGTCATTTTAGTCATTTTATTTAGATTTTCCCTGGGAACGTGGTGACTCAGTAGGTAGAGGTACAAGCTGCAAGTCGAGATGTCCTCGGTCCAAATCTCGACTGCGGTAACCTAACCGCGTTGTTTCTTGGGTCAAGACACTAAACCCCTCTTGTCTATGTGGGTTGCGGTGGCATTGTGTACTAAGGCGTACTGCACGGCAATGATGCACTTGTCTTCAACTAATGTTAACCCTGCTTGTGTGGAGTTAGTACTTTGGTGAGTCTGTCAGTTGGTTGCCTTTGGTGGTTCTCTCTTGGTACTTTGGCTTCCTCCACCAGTAAACCTGAGCGACAAGAGGCGACCTTGGCTGTCGAAAGTGTCATTAAATCCCCAAAAATATATGATTCAATGAATAAATAAATAATTAAATAAATAAATAAGTAAATAAATAAATAAATAAATTCTGGCCATTACGACCGTTGTTTAAACCTCATTATCATGCACCGGACTCCGAATTAGTCATACCTGGAATCACAGCGTGTCAACAGCAATAATGACCGAGCACGTCTATTGGTTCAATCTCCTATCTTCAAATCTTCATTCATTCCACACCATATATAATAATGTTTAATAGGCGTGATTGCATGCCAGATCCCCCCCCTGCCCCCAGCCCATCCTTTCCCTTGCCATCTCTTGCTTCTGCAATGTCAGTTTAATGCAATTCAAGGAAAATGTGGAATTTCAACCTCATGGTGTTATATAAAGGTGTGTGGTTAGAGTGAAAGACTTTATCAAATGGACAGAAAAAATGCCAAACTAGGCCGGTCGGTGACAGGTTAATAATGAGTGGAAAAGTCTTTGAACTGAGACTGACGTGTGTGGGTTTGGGAGGAGGGAGGGGGGTGGGACGGTCTTCTCAGTTCCAACGCGATTTTACAGAGTTCAATGCAGTTAAAAAGGAAATGCTGCGCCCATGCGTCCTGTCGCAGTAGAGGAAATCTTACAATTATATTTCTGCTATGCAGCTGTCTGATCAGCCAATTCACCGCCTTTTCGCCATGAATCCTTCTGCATGTTTCGTCTCTTTTTCAGTTATGTCGGTTATCTAAGATTCAAAGGTTGTGTCGCAACCCAATCGAGGTGGACTTAGCAATGCCACTTCGACTTTACACAATGTCCATTGCATTAAAAATTTATTAAATGTTCAACAGCGGTTTCTCCCAGCAAGGGTACAGTCGGAAATTTCAAGATTAACAACTGGGGCCATTTCGTACCTGCTTGAAAAGGACCAGATTCGCAAAATTACCGCCTTTTATCAAAACGCTGTATTTCAGCCATTTTTCGGGGGATTTCTATGAAATTTTCCATTCCTTGTGGAGGAATAGTTAGTCATAGTTTTCCGAACATAGCGACACGAGCGGCACTCTCTCAAACACACACACACACATATACTGGTTTTCCTTACATTGTGAGGTATCTGTTTCATACCAGCTGAGCGAGGTAATCACTTTCTAAGGCTCCCAGAAAGGAGATATTTCGTATTTTATCATGTCATAACATGGACTATCGAAGGCCGTCCACATTTTTGTCTAGCATGAAGGGCTAAGTGTTAGGTATGCCACATACATACCGAGGCACAGCCTTATATGGCAGTGTCTTTCCGAGGTATATAATAAGGTAATGTCGTTCCAAGGTAGTGTTCCTATGATGGTAATGTCTTTTCCAGGTAGTATCCCTTTTTTATTCATTTCGTGAAGCATACGGACATTCGTTGAAGATAATTAATATTCATCTAGCATATGCATGCATCAGCTGCAAAAATTAGTCATGTCGGATTTCTGCTTACGGAGTGTGTTACACACAGATGCACACTCGCAAATTCCGTACTGAAGAAGCGAGGTACTTCGCAAATTATGTTTATAGGATCCAGCACTCAAAGTGGAGTAACTTAGTGAGGATGACTCACCGAAGTAACAGGAAATTTACCTTGGTATTTTTTAGCACCTTGGTACGTGACTGTGTACTTCTATAATTTACCTCGATATGTTGGTTAAACCAATGCACACACACATGCACACACACACACATACACACACAACACACAACACAACACACTCTCATCACTCCCAAGAGCTGAGCCCCTTTTAAGCTCAACTGTATTTTCGGACCTCGAGAGAGAGAAGTAGTTATATAACTGGTAATATTCATTGGATGTATACTTTCCAGGCAGAACTGCTGTGGTTTCTTTGAATTCTAGTTGTGTAAAAACTAATGGCGGGGGGGGGGGGGGGGGGGGGGGGGGGGGGCGCTTATGGCTGAACATATTACTGCATCATGACTAACTAAGGATGGGGTGGGGTGGGGGGTTGTATGCCTAGTCATATTCACCGGATGTATTCTTTCAGACAGGATTTCTTAGTATATATACACCTGAAAACTGTCAACCAATTTATCACTCTCGAGAGCCAAGCCCACAATTGACCTTTCAAGCTCAATTGTAAGCTCGAACCTCAAGAGAGGGAAGGAGTTGTATGACTGGTCATATTCACTGGATGTATACGTTCCAGGAAGAACTGGGGTTTCGTTGAATTCTAGTTGTGTAAAAACTAATAGTTCAAGGGGGGAAGGGGTGGTTGTTATATGGCTGAACATATTCACTGCATGTTTGAAATCATGGTTTAGAGGGAGCGGGTGTAGTATGAGTGGTATTATTCAATAGATTATTCTTCCAGAGAGAACTGGCGCAAAACTGAGGCTTTATCAGTTGTAGTTGTGTATAAACTGATAGTTGAGACGGGAGGGTAATATGACTGGAAGGGGGGTATTGTATGACCGGACATATTCACTGGATATATTGGATATATACTTTCCAGGCAGACTGGGGGGTTACTTGAGTTATAAGTGTGTGTAAATTGGGAAGGGAGGGGGGGGGGCGGTGTTTGCTGGTCATGTTCACTGAGTGTATTGTTTCCAGCTAGAATTGACTGTTTCTTTAAATTCCAACTACCCTTATTCTAGTTTTGTAACCCTTTTTCATTCCTTAGTTTGAAAGCAACCCTGGACAGTTTTCCTCTTTCTCTTTTCAGTTTTGGGGGCTAGTCAGTTCTTATACTTTTCTGAGTTTTAAAGAGTTGTGGAGCACATTTCGAGATTGTTTGTTTGTTCCTGTCGGTTCCTGTCTTTATGATGAAAGGTTTTGGTGGAGCAGGTTGCTGATTTCCATGATTAGTCATTGGGATTCTGTGGAATTTCGCTGGCCTATTAATAATGCCAGATGCTACTGTACTCCCAAGTTTGCAATCCTGTACAAAGGAGTCTTCTATGTTTTGTATGGGTCTTCATCAGAGAGTTCAGGAACTCCATAGATCAACAAATTATATTTTCTGTCAGGATTTCCAAAAACAAACGTTTTTGTTCAGATTCAGAAAATATTTTTCTCTCAAGATCGGGAATAATGCTGATCTCGACTTCCTCTCGTTTCACTGCATTAATGTTCAACCGATGATTGGAACCGGCCACCACAAGAGGCCAGTTTTGGGCAATTGACCAAAAAAGTGAAGGTTGCACTCCATTGACTCAGGTCGCTGTAAAATTACCAGCTGTATGCACTTGGGCAGTAAACGTAGCTCTGAGAGCCACATTTACCGCCCAAGCGTGCACGACTGGTAATGTTACTGCAACCCCAGTCAACGAAGTTTAAAACTGTGAAATATGTTAAGTTTAATGTAGTTCTTTCGAACCTCGGCTTGTCTAGTGTGCACTGTATTACAATCAGAATCGGCATCAGAATTGGCCGATTCTGAGGTCAAATAATTGGTAATCAGTCAGCAACCATTTTGGGTAATCGGTTGAACACTACTCTGCATTATATTGCACATCTCTAGATAGATCTGCATGGTCCCTCTTCAACTCATCTATTGTTGTGTTAATTCCAGTGATCTGACCTTTGATATCTCTTAGATCGTTTTTAGCTCACCTACTTCTATTGAAGTGGTGAGCTATTGTCATCACCTCGGGCGTCGGCGTCCGGCGTGTCCAATATTGTTAGATTTAACTACGACTTTTTTCCAAATTTCACCTAAAGTTTTCTGCCAAAACTTGTAAGAATTTGTGTTTAGGTGTTGTAAGAATTTGAGTTAAAGTCAGCTTTTGTGCAGATTGTGCTGCTTTAACTTCTCATTACTGTTGATTTTCATATTTCAATAACAACTGTAGGTATTAACCCTACTGTATGCAGAAATTTAACGGAATTTTTTTTTTTTCAGTCAAAATTTTCATGTTTTTCTCGGACTTAGTACATTTTAAGTTGTAAAACTTTGTAAACTTTGTGTTTAGGTGAGTTGTGTTTCTATGTGTCTTTCCAGGCAATTAATATTCTACACTTGGGTTACTGAACTCCATTGCAGTAATATTTAACCCTCATTACATGCATATTTGAGGAATTTGAGGCTGATTTTCTGCCAAAACTTGTAAGAATTATCGTTTAGGTGTTGTAAGAATTTGCGTTAAAGTCAGCTTTTGTGCAGATTGTGGTGCCTTCACCTCTCATTACTGTTTATTTTCTCATTTCAATAACTACTTTAGGTATTAACCCTACTGTATGCAGAACTTTAACTGATTTCTTCTCTTTTTTTCAGTCACAATGTTCACGTTTTTCTCTGACTTATTCAATTTTAAGTTCTAAAAGTTTGTGTTAAGGTGAGTTCTGTTTCTGTGTGTCTTTCCAGGCAATTGATATTGTACACATGGGTTACTGAACTACATTGCGGTAACGTTGCGCCCTCATTACATGCATATTTGAGGAATTTGAGGGGGATTTTTGGGACTTATATTCATTCACTTTCTTTAAAAAAAATTTTTTTTTAACTTTTTTTTTATTTAATACTTTCTCTTCTCATACTTGTTACTAGCAACATTAAGGCTTATTTTAGTTGTTGATGCGATGTATTTTTGTTGGGACTTATAGTCACTTTCTTGAACGAATGTTTTTCCGCAACTCCTCTTTAACCAATGAATGTACTTCAATTACAATTTCAGTGATTCTTCAGTGGGCTCAGGCCTTTGATATTGCATATGTAGGTTGTAGGGGACTATCAGAACAGTATTTAACCCTGATACTACGACTTTTTTCCAAATTTCACCTAAAATTTTCTGCCAAAACTTGTAAGAATTTGCGTTTAGGTGTTGTAAGAATTTGCGTTAAAGTCAGCTTTTGTGCAGATTGTGCTGCTTTAACTTCTCATTACTGTTGATTTTCATATTTCAATAACAACTGTAGGTATTAACCCTACTGTATGCAGAAATTTAACGGAAATTTTCTTCTTTTTTTCAGTCAAAATTTTCATGTTTTTCTCGGACTTAGTAAATTTTAAGTTGTAAAACTTTGTAAACTTTGTGTTCAGGTGAGTTGTGTTTCTATGTGTCTTTCCAGGCGATTAATATTCTACACTTGGGTTACTGAACTCCATTGCAGTTTTATTTAACCCTCATTACATGCATATTTGAGGAATTTGAGGCTGATTTTCTGCTAAAACTACTTGTAAGAATTAGCGTTTAGGTGTTGTAAGAATTTGCATTAAAGTCAGCTTTTGTGCAGATTGTGGTGCCTTCACCTCTCATTACTGTTTATTTTCTCATTTCAATAACTACTTTAGGTATTAACCCTACTGTATGCAGAAATTTAACTGATTTCTTCTCTTTTTTTTAGTCACAATGTTCACGTTTTTCTCTGACTTACTCAATTTTAAGTTCTAAAAGCTTGTGTTAAGGTGAGTTCTGTTTAACTCGTCGATAATGGTTTTTCTGTGACTGGATTTATGGATCTAAAGATTGTATAATAACAGGACTGTGTTTTATATATTCTCGTTTATATTTTCAACCACATTCTCATTGTATATTATTTACTATTCCGTTTTCGCGAATGTTTTGTTTGCGGCATCGTGTCATCGCGATTCGATAATGAATTTTTCGGTTGATAAAAATTTAATTGTTATTGGAGTTAGGTGTCGACCGTCTGGGTTCTGCCACCTTCTCTCATAGTTGAGGGTGTTCTTCTACTTTCTGTTTCTGTTGAGTTTCACCTTTTTCTTCTACTGCTCTCACCTCTATTCTTTCCAGTTCGGTTCCTTTAGGGCAATTCCTTTTTGTCCTCGTCATTGGTACGTTCTCGTGTCTGTTTCCGCGGGTGGTGTGGAACGCTGTCGTATCAGGAGTCTCCCGACTCGACCACATCTGATGTGACTTTACCCCCTCCCTGGGGGATGTGCAGCTCCTCCCACCCAGGGGGGGGGTTACTGTCATTTTGCCCCCCCCCCCCCCCCCCGACTCGACCACGTCTGGTGTGAGTTTGACCCCCTCCATGGGGGATGTGCAGCTCCTCCCGCTCCTGCAGGGGGTGGGGAATGCTATCGTTTCGGGGTCGCCCGATTCGACCACGTCTGGTGAGAATTGCTCCCCCTCCATGGGGGATGTGCAGCTCCTCCCGCACCAGCGGGGGGTGGGGACCACGCTGTCGTTTTGGGGGTTCCCGATTCAACCATGTCTGGTGAGAGTTATTCCCTTTCCATGGGGAATGTGCAGTGTTTTATCATGGTGGATACTGCGGGAGCTGTTGGATTTCTGGTGTAGAGATGCCCGGTTCCGGGACTATGCGCCCTCTCCAGTCGAAATCTGAGGCTGTCACTAGGATTGTGACTCCTCCTTTGGAGGCCGAGCTTGGTGGCTCTCTCCGCTTTTCCGCCAGTTCCAACAGCTCCCGTCGTATCTGCTGTTACTGCTGTTCCGTCTACAACATCATTGGGCACCGTTTTTAGCCGGCCTCGGCTTCTCCCTGCCAGGGTCTGCAGGGATGTCTGTAGTGTGGTTGTGGGGTTTCGGCCTCAGCCTTCCCAGACTTCCACTCGGCGAAGTCAGATGGGGCTGCTGACTGAACCCCTTACTGTGTCCTCTCAGCCATTGAGCACAGTAGTTTTATACCTGCAGTGGTCTGCTGCAGAGTCTGGTTGTGTAGACGTGGCGGTATCGGCCTCAGCCTTCCCTGACTTCAACTCTGCGAAGTTGGAAGTGGCTGCCGACCGTACCCTCTCCTGTGGTCTCTGCGCCGTCGAGCACCACAGTTGTCATTGGATTCGGTTGTTCTTAGTGAGACACTATGAACTCCGTGGTGTTTCCGTCCACTCATTCTGGCCACACGACCAGTTTTGGGGGACCAACGTCTTTTGTGCAGCCTGGACCTTCTGCCCTGCAGAGGTCCGTGGTGACTCTCATGAGTTCTCGCTATGTTGATCCTCGGGGTGTGTCACACCCCTATACACGTCTGCCTTCAGACGTTTCGGCTGCCGCCCGTCGTCCCACGTCGGGTGTTTTGAAGGATCGTGACCCTTCGCTGGTTAAGAGGGTCAGAGGTGAAGCCACTTTGCCTGTTCGTTCCCTTGTCGAACCGGCCAGTACGGGCAGTGAGCTTAGGGAGGCCCTCTCCTTACTCACTCAGGTTCTGTCAAAGAGCCTTCCTGTTGCTTCCAGCAAGGCAGCGAGTGGTTTCCAGGCGTCCCCTATAGCGCCGCCTCCCGGGATTGAAAACAGGCCGCTTTCTGATCCCCCTGGTGTTCCGACACCATGGGAGGCTGGTTTGCCCACGATGGGCTATGTGTCTTCCGACTCAGGGGAAGAGTCAGACATGCTTGATGTCGAGAGCCAGCAGTCTTCGGACTTGGGGGCAGCTCTTGATTTCGTGTTTGGGTTCCTTCCGGATCTCAAACCATCTAACCAGTCGACAGTGTCAGCCAGGTCGCGATCATCAGTTGCGTGCCAACAGCCTATGGAGCAACCCGCTTCTGGGCGTCTTCGACCTTGCCCGTTGGTACAGTTGGTTGAAGCATTTTCAGCCTTGGACTCTAAGCTAAGTTCCAAGGCTATGAAGGCTCTGTTCTTCGCCAGGGTTGACACCTTTTTGCCTCCTGTGCATTATCGTTCCTACGATTCCTCCAATCTGTCGGTCTACCAGACTTTGACGGTTTTGGATCAGGACTCCAATTCCCTCGGGCTTTCCAAGTCCAAGTCTGCTGTCATTCCGATGACGACTCTGGAGTCCACATTGGGCTTATTGAGAGAGATGCTTGGTATGCTTTCTCTCTCCGATCACGTCGTCTCAGCTTTAGCTGCTTATCTGCCTCCAGATAAGTTTGACGAGGTACAGGCTCCTTTGCGTGTGCTGTCCAGTCGCTCATGCATCTTACTCACACGCATGCCTGTAACACGGCTAATCTGGAATTAGTTTGAAGGGACTCTGTGCTGGACACAGGCCGATCCCTTCCTGAGGAGCAGTGCGCTACTCTTTGATCTGCTTTTTTGGCAGGTCCGCAACTTTTCCATGGTTCTGTGTTGACGGTCCGGGATGACGTCCTACGTCATTCCAACGATCAGCTGCTGTTTCTTCAGCTTGATCAGCCTTCTAGGGTAGGCACGGGCCGTTCCAAGCCTAACAAGTACCCTCTGCTTCCTCTGTGAAGCAAAGGGGTTGATCCTTCTGCCACCGCTTCTACTTCTTACTCAAGGGGTAAGGGTAAGCGTCGGCAGTCTTGAGGGAAGTCCCAGGATTCTTCATTCAGTTGAGGAGGTGTTTTCTCCTCTCGCGAGCCTTGTCGGGGTTCGAAATGAAGGTCCTCACCTCGACTCGTCCCAGGTTGGAGGAAGGATAGCAGAGTTCGCAGACCGTTGGGCCACCATCACATCCGATCCTTGGATGTTAGATGTTGTTTGGTCCAGGCTGCGAATATCCTTCTGACGGCACCCCACTCTGTCCAGGGTGCCTCTTCCAACCACAGTTCCTTCAGACATTTTACGTCGGGAACTTTTGTCCACGGAGATAGACAATCTCCTGACAAAGGGGCGTTCGAGGTCGTCAAGAACATTAGGTCAGTGGGTTTCTATTCCCACCTGTTCTTGGTGCCGAAGAAGGACGGCCGACTCTGACCGGTTATCGATCTGAGTTTCCTGAACCAGTCTATCATTGCTCCCAAGTTCAGCATGGAGACTTTCAGGTCGGTCCTCCGTTCAATTCACCAGGGAGATTTCGCATCCAGCTTCGACCTGCGAGATGCTTACTTTCACGTTCCGATTCATTGGGCGTTACGGAAGTATCTCAGGTTCATTTTTATGGGGCGAGTTTACCAGTTCAAGGCCATGCCTTTCGGCCTTAACCTGGTTCCTTGGGCCTTCACCAGACTGATGTCGCATGTGATAGCTTTCCATCGCACACAGTCCAGGGTGACTACTTCGGCATATCTGGACGATATCCTCCAGGGGCATTCCAATGCTGCCTTACTGGAGTCGGATGTCGCAACTTTGTTGAGCTTGCTCACGTCACTAGGTTTCAGAGTCAACGAGGAGAAGTCGGACCTGGTCCCTTCTCAGTCGTTTTATCATCTGGGGATGGCTTTCCGCACACAATTCAATTTGGTGGTGGTTCCCCAGGCCAACGCTGTGATTCTCTCAGCTTTTGGTCCGACTCTGTCCCAGTCCACATCTGCGACGGCTCGGAGTATTCTCCGGCTAATCGGTCTCTGCTGTTCGGTGACAGATCTCATTCCTCTAGGTCGGCTGCGTGTCAGACCCTTCCAACACTTTCTGCTCAGTCGTTGGAGGCCGAATGTAGATTTCAGCGATCTCGGATGGGGTGCGATGTTGGATCCTCTAGGTCTTTCCATTCACGGGATGTGGGACCAGGATCATGCAGCTCTACACATCAACCAGAAGGAGCTTCTTGCTCTTCTTCTGCGTTTCAGGCAGTGGATCCCTCACCTGTCGAATCGCCAGGTCCTTCTGTCCTTCCGACCATTCGACGGTGGTTGCTTACATTCGGAACCAGGGCGGCACGCACTCTGTTCCAATGTACGAATTGGCTTGGGATCTTATACTGCTCGCTCAGGATGTCCACGCCGGGGTGGCTGTTCGTCACATTCCCGGTCACCTGAACGTCCTAGCCGACTCCCTGTCCCGTCGGGGCAGGGTCATTTCCACCAGGTGGATGCTCCACATGGCGGGTTCCATCGATCTCTTGTGACTCGTTGGAACCATCTGGTGGACACTTTCGTGTCCCCGTGTCCAGATGCTCTGGTTTTCGCTGTAGACGCTCTGGCCCTCCTTTGGGATGGTCTTGTTGGCTACACCTTCCTACCGGTTCCGATTCCACCTCAGGTTCTCACCCAGATATGAACCTGCAGTCGTCGAATCCTTTTGATCACACCCGTCGCCTCGGTGGGTGTGGATTAATCTGCTCCGCTCTCTGTTAGCGGCGGTTCCGGCATGTCTCCCTCTACCTCGCGACTTTCTTTGCCAAAGTTGCCCGGGGAGGTTTTCAAGTTGACCCGAACTTCATTGTGCCTTCGCACATGTCTTTTATCGGGTCCTGTCTCCTCCGTAGTGGTTTTTCGAGACACGCAGTGGAGTTGCTTTTCTTCTTCAAGGTAGCACTCACTCCACTGGTTTAGCCTCTGTGGCTAAGTGGAAGGTTCTTCTGTCGATGGTGTGCAATCACTCTGTTGCTTCTGTCACTCCTTCGATCACACCGCTTGCGGAGTTTGTTTCTGGGGGTCTCCAGCAATGGGTATATGTCCATGCTTCGGAGACATTTTTTCCTATACCGCATTGCCTCATCCTTGCCTCTCCAAGCTTGTTCAGCTCTTTTCCTTGAAAAGGCCTAGGACTTTGCAGTTTACTCCAAGATGTCACTTTCTTGGGCGCCTCTCTGCTTGGGGGTGTGGGGCGTTCACGTCTTTATCCTGGATGAATTTGCGTTTTCCCACATGCCAGATCTCTCCTGCATCCATTTCTTGATGGACTTGTCTTGCTGTTCGTGCAGCTTCCGCTTGTCTAGCTACTGGTGATTGTATTACCAATTGTTTTTTCTGCCACGAGGTGCGTGCATTGTCTTCCTCTTTTAATAACTCTATCATGTTGTCGGATGACTGATGTTATACTGGCAGCCTTCTGGAGAACGGCTACATTCTCCTTTTATCTGCGACAGTTGCAGGAGCCGACAGAGAACCCTGGGGCCCTCTTTCTTCGGCTCAAGCTGTTGTCTATCCCAGCCTTTCAGCTTTTTTCAGGGTCTGTTCCAGCTTTGTGCTGTTACTGCCCTTTCTGTCTGTGCATCGCACTTCACCATACGCCTCATCTTTCATTGTCTTTTCTAATGTTTGTGATGCTATGGTTTGATAGGCCTAGGGATCTCTTCCTCTGTCCACGGTCCCAGTGCTATTGAGTTATGTGTGGGTTGGGTATGTGATTCCCTCCAGCCTTTTGTCTATTCAGCCTGTAGTAAACAATTGAGGTAGGTTGATAAGAAGTATAAATTTTATAGTAAATTTCCTTTCTTATTATACCTACCGAAATTGTTTACATGGAGGCCTTCCCGTCTTCTTATTCGGGTAAGAATCCTTCCTCCCCGCTGATCACATAACTCCTGTGTTGTTCAGAATCAAAAGAATGACGAATTGATGCATTGCGCACTGTTTTATGGAAGTCGTGGATTTGTACTATGGATGAGCATCCCATACTGGGTGTGCGCCGATGGCTCTCGACCCAGTTTTGGCTTATTTTTTCGTGGTGTTTTTACACCACTTTTCTTTCCCAAATCTTGGGAAAGATTAAAATAGAGAGTATTTTATCCGAGTTAGGTTCTTCCACTGTAGTGCAAGCCTGTAGTAAACAATTTCGGTAGGTATAATAAGAAAGGAAATTTACTATAAAATTTATACATTCATGCCTTGCATTACGATTCAAATCAACTTACCTCCTGTTTTTCTCTTCACACTTACTAACAAATTATTTATCTATCTAACGGCTGAAAGGTTGGATTCACAATTCTCGATTACATACTTTATTACTTGACTTTCCTCCAAAAAATTACAGAATTTAAATCTGCCACGACACCATGTCACCCTTCGCGGATGCAACAGTAAACATGTCGGAATTGGAAACGGACCGAAGAGAACTTTAAAACTGATTTATGCATT
The DNA here is from genome assembly GCA_031216915.1 of Pictodentalium vernedei. NCBI lineage: Eukaryota > Metazoa > Mollusca > Scaphopoda > Dentaliida > Dentaliidae > Pictodentalium > Pictodentalium vernedei. Next base: position 550,283,786 of record CM062296.1, on the reverse strand, counting down.
TGTTGAAATTGCTGCGTTTGATTTGACATCAATTTACAGTGTTAAAATAAAAAAGGTGTATCATTATTGGCACTATAATTAATGTAAGCATATAAATATGGGACTTGTTCTCTGTGCCCGGGTCAAATGTGGGGGAAGATGCCCAAACACGCAACATTTTCGCCCAAACCGGCCTCCACCTGACCCAAACCGGCCCCCACAATTTTACCTGAACCGGCCATCAACATTTTCACCCAAACCGACCTTCTACAATTTTTCGCTCAACATGGCCTTCAAGTGATTTTTCCTATGAAGAAGAAATAAATAACACACTACTGGACACAGTGGCGTAGCTAGGATATTTTTGGCGGGGTGCAGAGCTTATATTTTTCCGATGAAGTACTTTATGATCCTTGATAAGGCCTACAGATTTAACGCATAATGAATGTACCGATACCATACGGATACACTGTATACTGCCAAGCTATGGTTTCTAGCACTTTTTTGAGTTAAACAATTTTCAAAAACAATACAACCGTCACTGTAGTAATGACATTGGATTGCTTAATTTTTCACAGAATATGTCCTCAAAGTGTATTTTATTGCCATGTTAGTTTTTTTTAGACAAGTAGACCAGTTCCATTATCCATCAAGAGTAGGTTATCAATGCAGCCTAAGAATTGTAACCATACATCTTTTCCAAATATAAGTTTCCTTCGGGAAACGCTTACTGACTGATCAGCTGGCTGCTGATGATTTCTGCTTAAAATTTAAGAATGTATTTGACATTTAGCGATAATCTGACAATTACCAAATTCTCACATTATGTAATACATTTTTATGTGAAATTTGTTTTCCCCAAAGGTGGCTAGATATTACTATTCCGATATTCGGTGTACAAACAGCTATAGCACTGATTTCGGGTTGAGAACAAAAATTGGGTCGCGATAAAATTTCATTTGTGTAACAACAGCAAAATTAAATGATCTACCCGTAATTTAAAAAAAAAAACAGAAACTCGGTGAGCATATACAGTTCAAGATGCTGTTATTCTGGCATTTTTATGAACTCTTACTGCGACCATTTACATGTAAATCTTGGGGGGGGTTGGAGATTTAATTCCTCGACAGGGTTCAATTTCTCTTAGCGAGGAAATGGAGCTTTTCATAGTCTTATTTGAAAAACTTCGTCCCGGTGTCAGAAATTAAAAAATTAGCCTTTGAAAAGCGTTATTTCCTCACCCAAAGAAATAGAATTATGGTCGCGGCTCACCATAAACTCTCGAAATAAAGGCATTAAAAGTTTCTGTCCAACAATTTTCCAAAATGTTGTCACTTGAAGAAAGAAGAGTTTATCGCTATCCTGGTGAAAACATTAACCAAGCTTGCAGTGAGAAATCCTCCCTGACGAACTTATGAAATGTCCCCGATGGGATGGGGGGAGACCTCCCTAAATTTGCTGGGGGGGGGGGGGGGGGGCTGAACCCCCCCACTGCTCCCCATTCTGCCATACCTACACCCACCTTGTCAATACACGCCTCGATCATGACCTGGGGAAACATAAGCACAAACGATTGGCAAAACTTAATTACATTTACACTTATGTTGTGTCATGATATAGCCCAGATGCTGACAGTGACGTTAAATATCAATAAATATAGAATGTACTGGTGTGTTGCAGTGGTGTAGCCATGGGGGCCTGGGGAGGCGGGGGGGGCAAAGGCTCCAAAAAGTTTTGCATGCCCCCACCCCCCACAAAAAAAAACAAAAAAAACATTGATCCAATGCAAGTTTCAAACAACTTAGCCCAAAAATGCTCTCCAATGTAGGACTGCACATGTTTCAGTTGCCACAGCTTCGATCTTGGAGGAATAAATTTTCCAAAATTGTCCCGGGGGAGGCTTTTCCAAACTAGGACCCTCTGGTCATCACCCCTCCTCCCACTTCCTTGTCCTAACTAGGACCCTCCAGTCGTTACTCCCTCCTCCCACTTCATGAAGAGATTTTGATTTGCACATGATAACCTGAAATATGGTTATGGAATAACAGACGGCACAATGCTACAAGATTTGAACATTTTCAGTAATTTGGCCCCAAAGTATCTATAGCTTATCTGTCTTTATAACAAAAGGTTCTACACACCTGTTGTATTATCATGGCAAGAGCTATGGTTTAGGGCCAAATTACAAAAATATCAACATGCCAAAATATATAGCTTATGAGACACTACTGAAAAAATGTGGTTGATCTTTTTCCAATTAGGACCACAGGAGTCAGGAACTTGTCCTATGAGCCATATAATATCCTCTAGAGGGTCTTATGTATGTCTCACATGACAAGCTCCAGATTCCTGTGTTAGGACTCAAACTATGGGAGGTGTATTTGTTGATAAATGCGAATATTCCCTGTAAAACGTGAAAGGTAAACAGATTTTCAATTGCGTTCCGAAAAGTATCAATATTCTTTTATTACTTACCATTCCGTCAGCAAAAGATTAACATCTTGCAAACTTGACATGCTGCAGTTCTCCGCGATTCCTAAGCGCTAATGAACACTTTATCAGCTCCCGCAGTAAAATATAGCTGATAGGGGGCATTCAGGAATTATTTGAAAACTGCACTTGCATTAGACACGTTAAAGCGATTAAAATTTTGCAGGGATTTTGTCATACGGTAAACCCACTTCGTTTGGCTTTGTTGATCCCATGAAGTAAAACTGTCAAAGTTTACTTTTGCTTTCGCGTAGGGTGACATGGTGTCGAGGCAGATTTAAATTCCGTCATTTTTGGAGGAAAATCGTGTTATGTATGTAATCGAGAATTGTGAATCCAACCTTTCAGCCATTAGATAAATCATTTGTGAATAAGTGTGAAGAGAAAAACAAGAGGTAAGTTGATTTGAATCGTAATGCGAGGCATGAATGTGATATGACCAGTCGAGGGTCCATTGCACTCCTTCCTCGCTTCACTCGGTAGTATATGTATATATGATATTATATGGCCTGTATGACAAGTTCCAGACTCCTGTGAATTAATTTTGTGTTGTTTGCTCTGACTTATTATTCACTGGTAACATGTAAAATAGGGCCATCTGTTGGCATCAATTATGTGTCAAGACACATAATTGGGATGATTTATCTTCTGGTGGTGAAGCTGGGAGATGGCTTTGAAAATCGTGAGCTTCCCGTCAAAATCATGAAACTTAACATCTCTGACCAGATTGTATGATTTATGCAATGTCAGTAATCTGACGTCATAATTGATGCCACCCTTAAAGTTTGGTTTTTCCTGCTTTCTATAATTATCCTTGCAAACTGGGTTCTACATCCCTCTATAACAATGCGTTCAGTGGGTGTGACAAAACCAGGTTTTCAATGGACGATGCACATAATGCAGCCCACTAGTTTTCTTTTGTGATAAAAGCAGAGCTTTCATTTTTTTTTTAAACAAATATTGTTCTTGCAATTTGTGGGAAAGTACATTGATAGTTTATTTTTCTGTTATTTAGCCTATACTGTCTAAATAATTTAACAATACATTGTTTTTAATCTTTTTCTTTTTCCAGGATGGAATTTATCATGAGGATATTGGCTATGGTGTAAGTGAAGGTATGAAGTCAAAAGCTTTGTCACTGGAAAAAGCAAGAAAAGAAGCAGTTACAGATGGCTTGAAAAGAGCACTAAAGTAAAAAGTTGTTAACAGTTTGTCATTTATTTTTCAGAATTTTTTTGCCTGCATAAAGTTAAGTTATATGTTTTTCTTTGTCTATGTCCATTCTGTTTTGAAAGGGATCCCCTGTAATGTAATGATCATCTCCCCACTGGTCCCCTGTCTCAAGCATAAATTGTCCAGAATTCCCACCAACAAGGAAACCTTGTTATAGAAAAAACATCCCCCCACCCCACAATGGATAGAGCTTTTGTATAACAGAGATAAATATATCAAACTTCCCCTGATACTTAACCCTCTGCACATTGATTCAAAATATCAAAATTGTCACTTGCAACAAACTAGGAATTTAACCAATTCAATCTTATTTTACAGAGCTTATTGGGGTCTGTCAAACGAGATTGAATAGGTTAACTTTCTAGTTGCATTATGAGAAAAACTTGTGTTTAAACCTTTCGTATTTTTTATCAATATGCATGGTGTTAAGAACAAACTGCAACAAAACATATTCTGCGGTCTGTGATTGTAGTGGGTGATCTGTGCAGAACTAGCAGAGAAACAAAAGGGGCTATTCAAAATAAAAACACTGGAATTCATTTATACAGTCCATTACAGCTACAGTACAGATGTCACAAAATAGTGCTTCTCACCTCTCATACTTTGCAAACAGCAAATGGTAACATGATCTCTTAAACGATATTGGAGTATCAAATAGTTCTTTCTCCCTTTCCACACTTCTCCGCTATTTGTACTCTAAATATACTTATTTGTGTGTGACTCTTGTGACTTTGTTGTTTCTCACAAAACTGTCTCATTGGGGGGAGAGAGTCCAGTCAGAAACAACAAAACTCGAAAGAGTACTAGAGAATAGGAGAAAGTAGGTGTAAAAAAAAATTCATCGACCAAAACTGTTGTCTCCAACAGAACTCATGTAGTGTTACAGTTGTTTAGGACCAACAACTATTTTGGAATTGGCAATGGATCAATAGAAATAACTAGAATTGAAACTCGGCCATGACAGCTGGATTAATTGTAAATTACTCAAAGCTAAAAGCTCTATTATGAAAACTAAGACGTTGAGAATGATCTGGCAATCACATCCATGAACTTGAGTTATTCACATATGCTGTAGGTCAACATCAACCCCAATCTATCAGGCATTAGAGACAAGTGACGATGCTAAGTCAGGGCTACCAAGATACAAATGTATAAAAAGGTTCTTGTGAAGAATATTGAACTCAGATAATGTTCAGATGAGATTGACTTGTCACAGTACTGAGTCAATCTTCCGTCTACATTACAGTAACTTTTGTTGAAGTTCTGAATGTTTACAAAAGTTTTGATGTATTAAATATTGTAAAAAAAACTTATTGCTTGAGTTCCATTACCCATTTTTACACTTGAGACAGAGGTAACATTTAAATAGAAGGAACCGTGGGAAGTGGAGAAGTTTTGCTTTACAGGCAAAGTGGGGCCGGATACCCAATGCTATGACACAAGTCCTCAAAAATGTGCATCTGAGGTATAAACTATTGGCTAAACTTGACTTTATACTTGTGTTGCAGTCATGGTATAGCCATAGATGCTGAAATTGATCTTCAACACCAATAAAATAATAGGTACATTTTTGTTCTGCCTTCCATGGTCAACATTTTGTTTGTGTGAGTTATAACTGAATAATGAGTCCACCTCATGAGGAAAATTACAGTTGAGTCTATATATTCCCAATGGCATCACATTGAGAGGACAAATGTCATTGCACGTTCCGTTCATTTTATGCTCCCCGAAAAAATATTGGTGGAGCATATAGTTGCCGCCCTGTCCGTCTGTCCATCCATCTGTCCAAAACAAATGGTTTCTGGATGATAACTTTAGTTTGACTGAACAAAATATAACAAAATTTTATACATAGGTTTATAACCACGTAATACAGGTTGGGATTGATAGTGGGCTTGGTCCAAAAAGTTTTGGCAGTTTTGGCCCTTTTCTGACTGAAAACATGTTAATAATGGTTTTCGACTTAGAAAACATGTTAATAATGGTTTTCGGACAATAACTTTAGTTTGAGTGAACGAAATGAAACAAAATTTTATACATAGGTTTATAACCACATTATACAGGTTGGGATTGATACTGGGCACGTCCTGATATTTTTCTTTGCAGAGTTATGGCCCTTTTCCAACTTAGAAAACATGTTGATATGGGTTTCCGGATGATAACTTTAGTTTGAGTGAACGAAATGAAACAAAATCTTATACAAAGGCTTATAACAACATAATACAGGTTGCGATTGATAGTGGGCTTGGTCCAATATTTTTGGGCAGAGTTATGTCCCTTTTCCAACATAGAAGATATGTTGATATTGATTTCCAGATAGTAACTTGAGTTATATATGTCCAATTTCAATCAAACTTGGAATATACATGTAGCTTACTGTTGACAATATACCTGTCAGGTTTGATTTTGAGTGTTGTGTGATAATATTTATCTGAATTATGGCCCCTTTTTGGACTTTGTTAACCGCTCAAATATAGTTTTCATGAAGCGGGGGCATTAGTGTCCCATGGACACATTTGGTGGCCTGCTGTATGGTTTAATGGAGATAAGATATTTATTAATTCAATATCAAGAAAGACAAATGACTATAAACTCATGCTTGCTAGTTGGGGGCAGGAGTATAGCCACCCTTGGCATTCGAGGATCATCTGTTGTCTGTCCCAATTGCCCATGTTTTCAGTTAGGCAACAGCCCCCCCCCCCCCTCCCCATAAAAAACAAAATTAGCCCACAAGTTTGTGAGGTCTTTAACTACACCTTACTGTGTATTTTTTTTTCCAATATCATCTTAAGTTATTAAACCTTCTGTATGCGTAGATTTAACTGAATTTTTTTTTATTTTTGTATCAAAATTTGTGTAATTTTTTTTAGCTCAACTTGACAAAGTCAAGCTGAGCTATTGCTATCACTTCTTGTCCATCGGCATACATACTTATGTACGTCCACAATTTCCTTTGGCACACCACACAGGTCACATTTATGATCGGATCGCTTTAAAACTTGTTTGCTTCTTTCGGGTGACCTCTAGATGGAAGCTATCAATTTTCTTCCATTTCCATCACAAAATGTTGCCATGGGTAACAACCTTTGAACTTAGTTTATTTGGGCATCAATATTTCCCTTTGGCACACCCTGCAGGGCACATTTATGATCAGATCGCTTTGAAACCCGGTATGCTTATTTCGGGTGACCTCTAGATGGGAGCTATCAATTTTCTTACATTTCTGTCAAAAACTGTTGTAGTGGGCAATGATCTTTGAAGAACTTAATGCAGTTATGCATCAATACACTTTACCTCCATTGCCCACGTGGGGGCATGGTGGCATTGTGTACTGAGGCGTACTGCACGTTGATGGTGCACCTTTCTTCAATCAATGCTAATCCTGCTTGTGTAGAGTTAGTATGTTTGGGAGCTGACAGTTTCTCACCATTGCTCAGTGGTTCTCTCCGGGTACTCCAGCTTCCTCCACGCGTAAAATTGTCATGGTCATGATTAGCCATTGTGCAGAAATATGTGACCTTAAACACCAATAAATGATATTGCATCAATATTTCCCTTTGGCACATGCTGCAGGGCCCATTTATGATTGGATTGCTTTGAAACTTGATCTGTTTGTTTGGGGTGACCTCTAGATGGGGGCTATCGATTTTCGTCCATTTCCATCAAAAAATGTTGCCGCTGGCAATGACCTTTGAACTTTGTTTAGTCAGGCATCAATATATTCCTTTGGCACGCCATACAGGGCACATTTTTCAGATTGGTTTGAAACTTGGTATGCTTGTTTGGGGTTACCTCTAGATGGGAGCTATCGATTTTCTGCCATTTCTGTCAAAAAATGTTGCCGCTGGCAATGTTCTTAGTTTCGTCAGACCTCAATATTTCCCCTTGGCACACTCTACAGATCGGAGCTGTCGATATTTTTCCGTTTCCATCAAAAAATGTTGTTGTGGGCAGCAAGTACCTTTGAACTTAGTTTATAGTTAGGCATCAATATTTCCCTTTGGCACATGCTGCAGGGCACATTTATGATCATATTGTCTTGAAACCTGATATGCTTTTTTGGGCTGACCTCCAGATACGAGTTATCAATTTTCTGTCAAAAAAATGTTGCTGTGAGCAACTTTCTTTGAACTTAGTTTTAGTCAGGCATCAATATTTTGCTTGAGCGTGCCGTACAGGGCACATTTATGATCGGGTCGCTTCGAAACATAGTTTGTTTTTTTGGGGTGATCTTTAGATGAGAGCTATCAATTTTCTTCCATTTCCGCCAAAAATAGTTGCTGTTGGCAACGACTTTGATGAACTTAGTGCAGTTATGCATCAATATTTCCCTTTGGCAGATCCTGCAGGGCAGATATATGATCGGATCGCTTTGAAACTTGAAAAGCTTATTTGGGAGCTATCGATTTTCTCCCATTCCCGTCAAAAAATGTTGCTGTTGGCATGTTAGTATGTTGGGGAGCTGACAGTTGCTCGCCGTTACTCGTTGGTTCTCTCCAGGTACTCCAGTTTCCTCCACCCTTAAAACTGTCACAGTCATGATTAGCCATTGTGCAGAAATATGTGACCTTAAACCCCAATAAATAAATAAATAGTTAGGCATCAATATTTCCTTTTGGCTCACCACCAAGGTCGCATTTATGATTGGATCACTTTGAAACCTGGTATGCTTGTTTGGGGTGACCTCTAGATGGGAGCTATCAATTTTCTTCCATTTCCATCAAAAAATGTTCCCTTGGACAGATGATCTTTGAACTTAGTTCAGTCAGACATCGATATATTGTTTTAGCATATCCTAAAGGGCACATTTATGATCTGATCGCTTTCAAACATGGTATGCTTGTTTGGGGTGACCTCTAGATGGGAGCTATCGATTTTCGACTATTTCTGCCAAAATTAGTTGCTGTTGGCAATAACCTTTGATGAACTTAGTGCAGTTATGCATCAATATTTCTTTTTGGCACACCATGCAGGGCACATTTATGATCGGATCGCTTTGAAACTTGAAAAGCTTATTTGGGGTGATCTCTAAATAGGAGCTATCGATTTTTTCCAATTTCTGTAAAAAAGTGTTGCCATGTTGGCAATGACCTTTGAACTTAGTTTAGTTTGGCATCAGTATCTCCCTTTGGTAAACCACACAGGTCGCATTTATGATTGGATCACTTTGAAACCTGGTATGCTTGTTTGGTGTGTCCTCTAGATGAGATCTATCGATTTTCTTCAATTTCTGTCAAAAAATGTTGCCGCTGGCAACGTTCTTAGAACTTAATTTAGTCAGACCTCAATATTTCCCTTGCACACCCTATAGGGCACATTTATGATCGGATTGCTTTGAAACCTGGCATGCTTGTTTGGGGTGACCTCTAGATGGGGGCTATCGATTTTCGGCCATTTCCATCAAAAAATGTTGCCGCTGGCAATGACCTTTGAACTTTGTTTAGTCAGGCATCAATATATTCCTTTGGCACGCCATACAGGGCACATTTTTCAGATTGGTTTGAAACTTGGTATGCTTGTTTGGGGTTACCTCTAGATGGGAGCTATCGATTTTCTGCCATTTCTGTCAAAAAATGTTGCCGCTGGCAATGTTCTTAGAACTTAGTTTCGTCAGACCTCAATATTTCCCCTTGGCACACTCTACAGGGTACATTTATGATCGGATTGCTTTGAAATCTGGCATGCTTGTTTGGAGTGACCTCTAGATGGGAGCTATTGATTTTCTTCCATTTCCATCAAAAAATCTTGCCGCTGGCAACAACCTTTGAATCTTGTTTAGTCAGGCATCAATATATTCCTTTGGCATGCCCTACAGGGCACATTTATGATCAGATCGGTTTGAAACTTTGTATGCTTGTTTGATGTTACCTCTAGATGGGAGCTATTGATTTTCTTCCATTTCCGTCAAAATATATTGCATCTGGCAACGACCTTCGATTAACTTAGTACAGTTATGCATGAGTATTTCCCTTTGGCTCACCCTGCAGTGCACATTTTTGACCAGATCACTTTGAAACTTGGTATGCTTGTTTGTGGTGACCTCTAGATGGGAGCTATCGATTTTCTTTCATTTCTGTCAAACATACTTACCATTGGCAATGACCTCTGATGAACTTAGTAAAAACATAGTGCAGTTATGCATAAATATTTCCCTTTGACACACCCTGCAGGGCACATTTATAATTGGATCACTTGGAAACTTGGTGTGCTTGTGTGAGGTGATATCTATATGGGAGTTATCAATTTTCTTCCATTTCTGTCAAAAAATGTTGCCGCTAGCATCAACCTTTGAACTTAGTTTCGTCAGGCTTCAATATTTCCCTTTGGCACTCCCTTCAGCGCACATTTATGATCGGATCACTTTGAAATGTGGTATGTGTGTTCAGGGTGACCTCTAGATGTTAGCTATTGATTTTTTTTTCATTTCCTTTAAAAAATTATTGTCGTTATCACCAGCCATTGAACTTCCTGCATTTGTGTAGCAACTTATCCCTTTTGTACTCTCTGCAGGTTTTTTTATGAATTTCCATAAAAAAGAGAGAAAAAAACATTGCCACAAGCAATGACCTTCAAACTTCTTCCTTTGGCATGCCTCAGAGGGCGCATTCATTATCAGGTTGTTTTGAAACTTTGTATGCTTATGCAGGTGACAAAGATAGGAGCTATTGATTTTCTTTTCATTTCCATCAAAAACTGTTGCTGTTAGCAACAATCTTTGAATTTATTACATTTGTGCATCAACATTCTTCTTTGACATGGCCTACAGGCCACATTTATCATAGGATTGTTTTTGAACTTGGTGTGCTCATTGGGCAAGACCTTTAGATACGAGCTATTGATTAGCATTCATTCCTGTGAAAAAAATTGCCATTTACATTAACCTCTGAGCTCACTGCATTTGTGTATCGACAATCTTCCTTTAGCCAGTCTTACAGTTTACATTTATAAATGCATGGATTACTCTTGACATTGTGCACACACAATGCTGTTATGTTGAAATTTTACCAAATAACATTGGTACCAATGATCTTCAATTTTTCCATTTCACTTATAACAAGTTCAAGTTTGTCAAGTTGAGCTACAGTGTCATTGAGACTTTCATTTTATTTATGAAGGGATTTAATTATAACTTGGTAGGTTGACTCGTTTTGGAATGATTTTACTGTAACTTGGTAAGTTTGGTTGACATACATTAACTGTGAGGGCCACATTAACCCAGGCCTCAATTCTTTAGTACAGCCTACACCTCAGATTGTTCTTATTGAAAATATAGCATGTAGGGAACAGGAATTGGAATTAACATATTCTCAATTATCACAAATCTTGTCTTATTTCATGATCCTTTCATAAACATTGAACATTATCCTTTTCATTAAACACTACACATATTCAAGGTAAGCTACAGTGTCATTGACACTTTCTTTGTCAAAAAAACATTTTCGTCAGCAATGACCTTTAAAATCAGTGCATTTATGCATCTAATTTCTTTGGCATGCCCTACAGGGCATATTTATGAATGGATTGCTTTGAAACATGGTTCAAGTTCATAAAAAAAGGTTGCCATAACAATGGTCTATTCATTTGGCATTCTCTATAGGCACATTCATGAATAAATTGCTTTGAAACTTGTTATGCATGTTTGTGGTGACCTCCAGATGGAAGCTATTGGGGTTTTTTTTTCATTTCCAGCAAAAAACGGCATTAGTGCCAACCTTTGAACTTAGTGCATTTGTGAAGCAACTTATCCCTTTTGCACTCCCTACAGGGCATATTTATGAATTTCCATCAGAAAAGTAAAAAAAACAAAACATTGCGACTAGCAATGACCTTCAAACTTAGTACATTTGGCACGCCTCAGAGGGCGCTTTCATTATCAAGATGTTTTGAAACTTGGTATGCTTATTCAGGGTGACCAAGATAGGAGCTTTCGATTTACATTTTCATCAAAAACTGTTGCTGTTAGCAACAACCTTTGAATTTAGTGTATTTGTGCATCAACATTATTCTTTGACATGGCCTACAGCATTCATTTGTCAATGGATTGTCTTTTAACTTGGTGTGCTCATTAGGCGTCATTAGGCGAGATCTATTGATTAGCAGTCATTTTTTTTTAAAAAGTTAATTTTTAAACTTACTGCATTTGTTTATCAACATTCTTCCTTTAACCAGACCGACAGATCACATTTGAAAATGCATGGATTGCTCTGATGTTGTGCACACACAATGCTGTTGCTATGTTGAAGTTTCACCAAATAACATTGGAATCAATGATCTTCAGTTTTGCCATTTCACTTAAACTCATCAAGTTCAAGTTTGTCAAGTTGAGCTACAGTGTCATTGACGCTTTAATTTTGTGTTAAAGTGAGTTTTGTCTCTCCAGGTCATTAATATTGTAGACTTGGATTACTGAAAACCTTTGCAGTAATATCAACTTTGTGATAATTACAATATATCCCATTAAAAATTAAATATATCCATTATTTGATGTGATATAAATAATAAAAATGCAGCTTCAAGATGCTTTTTTGACATTTGGATCGGCTGTATCAAGCACAGATTTAGGTTAGCAGCTGGAATGTAACATCCCTCTTGTTCTAGGCTTGTCTTCACTTTTGTGGAGGCATTTTCACCTGAAGATTTTCTAAAAAATTGAGATGTACAAACTGAAGATGGAGATATCCAAGTATTAAACCTTTAAGTTTTTTAGCTTAACTTCACAAAGTCAAACTAAGCTATTAATCTTGTGGATGCAGATGTCCATGAGTCTGCAAGTCTGTGAGCATGTACGTCTGTCACAATTTGTTTTTCACAGGCTACAGCCTACAATTCTTTTCCGCTCATCACCAAACTTCATATGCATGATCAGGTTCATACCAAGATGAGAATATCCCATTATGATTATGATCGACTGCCAACAATGGCCACCACCACAGCCATCTTGGATTTCTTCAATACAGGCTATGGGTCACATTTATGTATCAATATTCTTGAAACTTCGCATATTGACTTTTCAGTGTCCATCTTTGATTATTCCAGAACAGGCCTTCAGGTAGCACTTTTGCAGTTTTAATGTAACTCGGCAGAATGACTCCGTATGATATGTAGATCAGAAAGTTCTACGTTAGTCATGGTCGGCCGCACAATCTAGAATCTCTCTGATCGCCTGTCTACAATGCGTTCAGCATGGGTTATAGCTTGCAGTTTTCTTCTGACTTTTTATCACCATATTTCTTATGCTTGTTCAGGTTCATGCCTAGATGATAATGTCCGATGGTCATGGTGGGCTGCCCACAATGGTAGCCATGGCAGCCATCATGAATTTCTTCTCGGGCTACATGTCAAATTAATACATCCATTTTCTTGAAACTCACCAAGGTGACTCATAATGTCGTATTTTGGTCACTGTCGGCTACCAGCAATGGCAGCCACACTAGTCATCTTGGATTTCTTCAGCCCTGACTGCAGGTCACAATTATGCATCAGTTTCCATGAAACTTTGCAGGGTGACTTCGTATAAGATGAGAACAACCTATTCTGATAACTGTTGGCCATACAAAATGGCCACCACGACAGCTATCTTTGATTTCTTCAGAACACCCTGCAGGTCACATTCATGCAGCAGTTTTCTAGAAATTCAGCAGGATGACTTTGTTTGATTAGTAGATGAGATCATTGGATGTTGGGTATGTTCAGCCATGCACAATGGCTACAACCTGCACTGGCCACCATAGCTGCCATCTTGTTTTACTTCAGCACAGCCTACAGGTTGCATTTATCTTCTTATTCTTCTGTCTTCTCCTTACTTCCTTATCCGCAGCATAACTCGAATACAAATGTTCCTATTTGCTGCTTTTTGGCATATTGATAGACAGTCACTTTTACTTGACCATCTTTTTTTCAGGTTCATGGGGGCAGTGGGTGTGTTCATAGGAGTGTTTTGAAAATGGGTCTTGCTCATACCTCAAGCTTGGTATGACATATGGACATGGGACCAACACCAAATGAATTGAAACTAATTGGAGGTTCAAAATATGGGTCTGGGCAAGGTCTCTGATGTCACCGAGGGGTCAATGAGTGCATTTTAAGGTTTGCTGGAAATCAAATTTTATGATCCTCTAATGCATTCCCATAGTTCATACATGTACTTTTACACTCAAGAAAGTGGGAGGGGCCAAAAAAATTGAAAGTAGGTCGTGCTCATCTCTCAAGCATGGTATGACCTAGGACCAATACCAAATGAGTCGAAACCTGATGGAGGTTCAAAATCTAGGTCAAGATCACTGAGGTCACCAAAGGGTCACTGAGTGCATTTTTCAGAATTGTTAAAATTCGCATCCTATGAACTCCTAATCCATTCTCAAAAAAGTGTGCAGGTCCAGAAATTTTTAAACTGGGTCATGCTCATATCATGCATGGTATAACCTATGGACCTGGGACCAACACCAAACGGTCAAAACTCAAAAGCAGGTTCAAGATATGGGTTGATGCCACCAACCAGAGTTCATTGAGAGCATTTTTAGCTCAACTTTGGCGAAGCCAAATCTGAGGTATTGCCATGGCCCGTCGTCCGTCCATCACGCCGTCAACACTGCTCGGGCTACAGGACGTATTTATGAACCGATCTTTACGAAACTTCTTGGGTACCTTGGTTATCACCGTGGGACGAGAACGAGTGTTTTGGGGTCCGGTCCGAAATTCAAGACGGCCGCTGGCAGCCATTTTGTACAAAATTAGGTGCAATCAGATTTTTGCACAGAACTTCCATATGAAAGCTCTGATTTGAATAATTTTTTGTATGAATGTTTAGTACCATGGGATACATCACATATAATACAGGGTTTTTTCTCGTGTGTAAATTATGCAAATTAGATGAACTTTGATTTATTCAGTGCTACTTATACACTGTAAGTGCACATGTCAATACGGCTAGGGCTGGAGGCTGTATTTATGAACCGATCTTCACGAAACTTCTTGGGTACCTTTGTTATCACCTTGGGACGAGAACGAGTGTTTTTGGGTGCGGTCCAAAATTCAAGATCACAAGGAAATGGTTTCGCGCGCCGAAGGCGCGCAGGGACAATATGGGGGACAAGCCCCTTTCGACCCACGGTGACTGTAGATGATGGTTTTTGAATGTCTGGGCGTGTCAAAGGAGGAAAAGGAAGGAGGGAAGAGGTTTATCCCTTTCTGCCCTTTTTGCGGCTCTTCTTTTTGGGTGGAGGTTGGCTTGGTGATGATGATTTTGATGAGGCTGGTGGTGGTGGATTAGAGTATTTTGCCAGTACTTCACGGGTTCTCCTGAGGACTTCTTCAGCTGAGAAGTTTTCCGGAACTGTAGCTGTTGGAACTGTCAGGTCCTGGCTTTCTGAACTTGAAGGTAGAGGCGAGAGGGGAGCTGGAAGTGGTGAGAAGACAGCTTCCATTTCCATCTCTGTCTCCACGGGACCGTCCACATCTGGCGTCTCCGGCTGTGAGGCTGGAGGCAAGATGGGTGGCTCTGTGGGAGTTGGAGTAGAAATGGTAGCCTCTTCCTCCACTTTCACCTCCTCGCACGCTTCTCTCTTCTTTTCCAAGAAAGCCTCCTAGCGACTGGAATCCCGGCGCTTGGTGGACGGGCTCTTCTTTCTGGTTTTTCTCTTTTCAGGGCCTCCAGGCCTCCTCGGGGGAGGACCAGTGTGAGAGGGGATCCAAGATGGCTGCCAGTGGCCATTTTGTACCAAAATTAGTGCAATCAGTTTTTGGGTACGATTTGAATAAATTTTTGTATGTATGTTTAGTAACATGGAATACATCACATATAATACAGGTTTTTTTCTCGAGCAGAAATTATGCAAATTAGATGAACTTTGATTTATTCAGTGCTAGGGCTGGAGGCTGTATTTATGAACCGATCTTCACGAAACTTCTTGGGTACCTTTGTTATCACCTTGGGACAAGAATGAGTGTTTCTGGGTGCAGTCTAAAATTCAAGATGGCTGCCAGTGGCCATTTTGTACCGAAATTAGATCGAATCAGTTTTTTGTACACAACTTCTATAGGGCTCAGACTAGAGGCCGTATTTATGAACCGATCTTTACGAAACTTCTTGGGTACCTTTGTTATCACCGTGGGATGAGAACGAGTGTTTTTGGGTGTGGTCCAAAATTCAAGATGGCTGCCAGTGGCCATTTTGTACCAAAATTAGTGCAATCAGTTTTTTGTATCAGTTTTTGGGTACGATTTGAATAAATTTTTGTATGTATGTTTAGTAACATGGAATACATCACATATAATACAGGTTTTTTTCTCGAGCTGAAATTATGCAAATTAGATGAACTTTGATTTAATTAGTGCTAGGGCTGGAGGCTGTATTTATGAACCGATCTTTACGAAACTTCTTGGGTACCTTTGTTATCACCTTGGGATGAGAACGAGTGTTTTTGGGTGCGGTCCAAAATTCAAGATGGCTGCCAGCGGCCATTTTGTACCGAAATTAGGTGCAATCAGTTTTTTGTACAGACCTTCTTTATGAAGGTTCTGATTTGAATAAATTTTTGAATGAATGTTAAGTGACATGGAATACATCACATATAATACAGGTTTGTTTCTCGTGCAGAAATTCTGGAAATTAGATGAACTTTGATTTATTCAGTGCTACTTTTACGCAGTAAGTGCACATGTCAATACAGCTCGGGCTGGAGACTGTATTTATGAACCAGTCTTCACGAAACTTCTTGGGTACCTTTGTTATCACCTTGGGACAGGAACGAGTGTTTTTGGGTGCCTTTGTTATCACTGTGCTATGAGAACAAATATTTTTGTGTTCAGTCAGACCCACTCTGGGACTCAAAGATTTCTTTTCCAGTTTAAAATCAACTGTCACCCACCTTTACATTACTTTACCTATACATTTGTTACAGGCAACGTCAGCATTTATGTACAAACTGTTACAATACTTTATATAGACCTTTGTTATCAGGTCATAACCTAGATGTTTGTCATTGCTGTGTCACATACTATACATGTACATGTCTTACACAAGTTGAGCTACAGTGTCATTGACACTTTCATTTGCAAATTTTGTGCTCGATAGCACAATTACTTGAACAAACGACCACAGTCCAATTCATTTTCCTTATGTGGGTTTCCAGGACCATTTTCTTGATCGAATTCGAAAATGGACTCTGTCCATTTTTAGCTCAACTTTCACATAGTGAAATTTGAGGTTTGCTCATGGCCCTCTGTCCATCTGTCAGCAATTCAATACGGCTCTGGCTAGAGGCCGTATTTATTTATGAATCAATCTTTACGTAACTTCTTGGGTACCTTTGTTATCACCGTGGGACGAGAAAGAGTGTTTTGGGGGTGCGGTCTGAAATTCAAGATGGCCGCTAGCATCCATTTTGTACCGAAATTAGTGCAATCAGTTTTTTGTACAGAACTTCTGTATGAAAGTTCTGATTTGAATAAATTTTTGTATGAATGTTTAGTAACATGGAATACATCACGTATAATACAGGGTTTTTTCTCGTGCAAACATTATGTAAATTAGATGAACTTTGTTTTATTCAGTGCTACTTATACACAGTAAGTACACATGTCAATACGGCTTGGGCTAGGTATCAGACACTCAGTCTGTCATTGATGTCCACACATTTAGAGCATAATAAGAGTAACCAAAATTACCACACAAATATTTCAAAATTAACCCCTTTAGGGTCTGTATTTATGAACCGATCTTCACGAAATTTCTTGGGTACCTTTGTTATCACCTTGGGGCAAGAACAAGTGTTTTTGGATGCGGTCCAAGATGCAAGATGGCTGCCGAAATTAGGTGCAATCAGTTTTTTTGTGCAGAACTTCTTGGACTGTGTTTATCATCATGGGATGGTAATGAGTGCTTTTGGGATTTGCCCAAAATTCAAAATGCCTGTCGGCAGTCATAAATAATGTTTCTTATCAACCTACTCACAATTGTTTACTACAGGCTTGCACTACAGTGGAAGTCCCTAACTCGGATAAAATACTCTCTATTTTTGTCTTTCCCAAGCAAGTTGGGAAAGAAAAGTGGTGCAAAAGCACCAATAAAAATAAGCCAAAACTGGGTCGAGTGCAACCGGCGCAGATCCAGTACGGGACGCTCTCTCCCAAGTACAACTCCACGACTTCCGTTGCCAGTGCGCATATACCGTCTCTAAAGCCTCATTCTTTTTAAAATCCGCTTCGTGTCGAGATGTTTTTGCATGCTTATCAGTGTTCCACCAGCTCGATGTTTGATGATTCCTGATTCATAATACCACAGTGTATCCTTTGTATTCTCAGGAACAGTGTTTTATATATTCTCTTTTCTATTATATGTCCATAATGTATTTTTATTTGCTCTCTCTCGAGTCGCCACGCGGTTCGGACTTAGATTTTTTCACAATTATTGTTAATGCTTTTTTTGCAAAATTTTCTAATTGTGTTAGAGTTAGGTGTCAGCGGGGTACCACTCCTGCAGTGTTTCTTCTTTCTTTTGAGAGTAGTCTTCCTGTTGGGTGGTTCCCGGTCGACCTTCTGGGGTCTTTGTTTCTGCCACCTTTCTCTCTTCTTTGGGGGTGTTCTGTTTTCTCATCTCCACTTCTCTGCTCCTCTCACCTCTATCATGCCCAGGACAATTCCCTGTGGGCAATGTCTGCTGCCAAAGCATGTGGACGATGTACATTTGTCTTGTTCCTCCTGTAATGGGTGTTCGGCCGAGCGGCCGTGTGGTGTCTGTGGAACATGGTCTTCCACCTTCTGGGCGTCAGTAAACCGTGTCGTTCGATCTCGTGGCCGTGCCTCCCGCTCCCGCGGGAAAGGAGAACGTGGTCGTTCGGGGCCTCCCGAGTCGACTTTGTCTGGTGAGAGTTATTCCTCCTCCGTGGGGGATGTGCAGTCTTTTCCTGTGGTGGATACTGCGGGAGCCGTTGGGTGTTCTGGTGTAGAGATGCCTGGTTCCGGGACTACGGTCCCCCTCCAGTCGACATCTGAGGCTGTCACTAGGGTTGTGACTCCTCCTTCGGAACCGAGCCGGTGTGCTCTCTCCACTTTTTCACCAGCCTCAACGACTCTCGACGTATCTACTACTGCTGCTGGCCCGTCTGCTTCGTTATCTGTTTCAGCCGGCCCCGGCTTTTCGCTGCAGGGGACTGCAGGACTGTCCGATACTGTCGACGTGGGATATCGGCCTCAGCCTTCCCTGACTTCAACTCGGCGAAGTCGGAAGGGGCTGCCGGCCGAGCCCATCGCTGTGGTCTCTTCGCCGTCGAGCACCACAGTTGTGTCTTTGGATTCGGATGTTCGTAGTGGAAACACTATGAACTCCGTGGCGTTTCCGTCTACTCACTCTGGTCACACGACCAGTTTTGGGGGACCAACGCCTTTTGTGCAGCCTGGACCTTCTGCCCCGCAGAGGTCCGCGGTGACTCTCATGAGTTCTCGCAATATTGATCCTCGGGGTGCATCGTACCCCTATACACGTCTGCCTTCAGATGTTTCGGCCGCCGCCCGTCGTCCCGCGTCGGGTGTTTTGGAGGATCGTGACCCTTCGCTGGTTAAGAGGGTCAGAGGTGAAGCTCCCCTGTCGAACCGGTCGGTACAGGCAGTGAGCTTAGGGAGGCCCTCTCCTTACTCACTCAGGTTCTTTCTAAGAGCCTTCCTGTTGCTTCCAGCGAGGCTATGAGTGGTTTCCAGGCGCCTCCTTTGGCGCCGCCTCCCGGGATTGGAAACAGGCCGGTTTCCGATTCCTCTGGTGTCCCGACACCATGGGAGGCGTCGGCTGGTTTGCCCACGATGGGCTATGTGTCTTCCGACTCTGGGGAGGAGTCCGACATGCTTGAGGTCGAGGGCCAGTAGTCTTCGGACTTGGGGGCGGCTCTTGACTTTGTGTTTGGGTTTCTGCCTGAGCTCAAACCTGCTAACCAGCCGACAGTGTCAGCCTGGCCGCGATCATCGGTCGCGCGCCAACAGCCTATGGAGCAACCTGCTTCTGGGCGCCTTCGACCGTGCCAGTCGGTACAGGTGGTTGAGGCTTTTTCAGCATTGGATGCCAAGCTGAATTCCAAGGCTTTGAAGACTTCGTTCTTCACCAGGGTTGACACCTTTTTGCCTCCTGTGCGTTATCGTTCCTACGATCCCGCCAATCCGTCAGTCTGCCAGGCTTTGACGGTTCTGGATCAGGACTCCACTTCCCTCGGGCTTTCCAAGCCCAAGTCTGCCGTCATTCCAATGACGACTCTGGAGTCCACGTTGGGCTTATCTAGAGAGATGCTTGGCATGCTTTCTCTCTCAGATCACGTCGTCTCAGCTTTGGCTGCTTATCTGCCTCCAGATAAGTTTGACGAGGTACAGGCTCCTTTGCGTGTGCTGTCCAAGGCGCTTATGCACCTTACTCACACGCATGCCTGTAACACGGCCAATTTGGAATTAGTTCGAAGGGACGCTGTGCTGGACACAGGACGATCCCTTCCCGAGGAGCAGCGTGCTACTCTTCGATCTGCTTCTTTGGCAGGTCCGCAACTTTTCCATGGTTCCGTGTCGACGGTCCGGGATGACGTCCTACGTCATTCCAAAGATCAGCTGCTGTTTCGTCAGCTTGATCAGCCTTCTCGGGGAGGCAAGGGCCGTTCCAAGCCTAACAAGTACCCTTCTGCTTCTTCTGTGAAGCAAAAGGCTGGTCCTTCTGCCGCCGCCTCTACTTCTTACTCACGGGGTAAAGGTAGGGGTCGGCAGAATCGAGGGAAGTCTCAGGATTCTTCATTTAGCAGAGGAGGTGGTTTCTCCTCTCGCGGGCCTCGTCGGGGCTCGAAATGAAGGTCCTCACCTCGACTCGTCCCAGGTTGGAGGAAGGATAGCAGAGTTCGCAGACCATTGGACCACCATCACATCCGATCCATGGGTGTTAGATGTTGTTCGGTCCGGGCTGCGCATATCCTTCCGACGGCACCCCACTCTGTCAAGGGTGCCTCTTCCAACCACAGTTCCTAAAAACGTTTTACGTCGGGAACTTTTGTCCACGAGAATTGCCAATCTCCTGGCAAAGGGGGCGATCGAGGTCGTCAAGAACGTTCAGTCAGTGGGTTTCTATTCCCGCCTGTTCTTGGTGCCGAAGAAGGACGGCCGACTCCGACCGGTTATCGATCTGAGTATCCTGAACCAGTCTATCATTGCTCCCAAGTTCAGCATGGAGACTTTCAGGTCGGTCCGCCAATCCACTCACCAGGGAGATTTCGCAGCCAGCATCGACCTGCGAGACGCTTACTTCCACGTTCCGATGCATCGGGCGTCACGGAAGTATCTCAGGTTCGCTTTTCTGGGGCGAGTTTACCAGTTCAAGGCCATGCCTTTCGGCCTCAACCTGGCTCCTTGGGCGTTCACCAGACTGATGTCGCATGTGATAGCGTTCCATCGCACACAGTCCAGGGTGACTACTTCGGCATATCTGGACGATATCCTCCAGAGGCATTCCAATGCTGCCTTACTGGAATCGGATGTCGCCACTCTGTTGAGCTTGCTCACGTCGCTAGGATTCAGAGTCAACGAGGAGAAGTCGGACCTGGTCCCTTCTCAGTCGTTTTGTCATCTGGGGATGTCTTTCCAAACCAAATTCAATTTGGTGGCTGTTCCCCAGGCCAAGGCTGTGATTCTCTCAGCTTTTGCTCTGACTCTGTCCCAGTCCAGGTCCGCGACCGCTCGGAGTTTTCTCCGGCTGATCGGTCTCTGCGGTTCGGTGACGGATCTCATTCCTTTAGGTCGGCTGCGTGTCAGACCTCTCCAACACTTTCTGCTCAGTCGTTGGAGACCGAATGTAGATTCTCTGGATCAGGTGCTTCCGTTTCCGGACTCTCTGTATCCTCACCTTCTTCCCTGGACAGATGTTCAGTGGATTACGCAGGGTGTTCCGCTGGACTTACCCACGTCCGATCGCATTCTGATGGCAGATGCCAGCGATCTCGGATGGGGTGCGACGTTGGATCCTCTCGGTCTTTCCCTACACGGGATGTGGGACCAGGATCAAGCAGCTCTACACATCAACCAGAAGGAGCTTCTTGCTCTTCTTCTGAGTTTCAGGCAGTGGATCCCTCACCTGTCGAATCGCCAGGTCCTTCTACTATCCGACAATTCGACAGTGGTTGCTTACATTCGGAACCAGGGCGGCACGCACTCGCTTCCGATGTATGAGTTAGCTCGGGATCTTTTACTGCTCGCTCAGGATGTTCACGCCGGAGTGGTTGTTCGTCACATTCCCGGTCGTCTGAACGTCCTAGCCGACTCCCTGTCCCGACAGGGCAGGGTTATTTCCACCGAGTGGATGCTTCACAGGGCAGTGTTCCAGTCGCTTTGCGATCTCTGGGGACGTCCCCACATCGACCTCTTTGCGACTCGTTGGAACCATCAGGTGGACACTTTCGTGTCCCCGTGTCCAGATCCTCTGGCTTTTGCCGTGGACGCTCTGTCACTCGATTGGAACGGTCTAGTCGGCTACGCCTTCCCGCCGGTTCCGATTCTTCCTCAGGTTCTCGCCAAAATTCGAACCTGCAGTTGTCGAATCATTCTGATCGCTCCCCTGTCGCCTCAGCGGGTGTGGATCAATCAGCTCCGCTCGCTGATGGCGGCGGTTCCGGCACGTCTCCCGCTACGTCGCGACCTTCTTTGTCAAGGTCGCCCGAGGAGGTTTCACGTCGACCCGACTTCATTGTGCCTTCACGCATATCTTTTGTCAGGTCCTGTCTCCTCCGTAGAGGTTTTTCGAGACGAGCAGTGGAGTGCATTTCTTCTTCAAGGAGGCACTCCACTGGTTTAGCTTATGCAGCTAAATGGAAGGTCTTCTGTCGATGGTGTGCTGATCACTCTGTTGATTATGCCAATCCTTCGATTTCACAGATTGCGGAGTTTCTGGTATATCTGTTTGATTCTCGGGGTCTCCAGCCTGTTACCATCAAGGGTTACAGGTCTACGCTTTCAGAGACTTTTTCTTATGTGGGGAAGCGTCGTATCAGCACTAATCCTTACCTCTCCAAGCTTGTTCGGCACTTTTCTTTGAAAAGGCCTCGGACTTTGCCGCTTACTCCACGATGGAATCTTTCGTGGGTGCTGCTTTGCTTGGGGGGGGGGGGGGGGGGGGTGGGGGGGGTGCCGTTCGAACCTTTACCCCAGGTGGATATGCAATTTCTCACATATAAGACAGCTTTTCTGATGGCATTTGCTTCGGCCAGACGGGTTAGTGAGCTTCACGCCCTCTCGGTTGACCCGGCCTTTTTTAGGAGCTCTCCCAACAGTGTTACTTTTACCACTGATTGCTCCTTTTTGGCTAAGAATCAGTTACCAGATACTACTCCTCCTCCTATCTGTATCAGGGCTCTTCCCTCTGTTGAGGGTACTCGCCCTTTGCTCTGTCCGGTCCGTGCTATTCGCATTTATCTTGATCGGACACGCTTCATACGGAAAGGCAGAAAACGTTTTTTTCTGTCTCTCATTCCGGGTCGACAGAAGATCTCTCCTCAATCCATTTCTCAATGGATTTGTCTTGCTATTCGTACGGCTTATAGTCGTTTAGCAGCTGGCGATTGTATTACCAATCGTATTTCTGCCCACGAGGTGCGGGCACTGTCTACCTCTTGGGCTTATTCTAACTCCGTCAAGTTGTCGGATGTTATGCAGGCAGCCTACTGGAGAAAGCTTCTACTTTCTCCACCTTTTATTTACGCCAGTTGCAGGAGCAGTCGGAGGACCTTTTTGCCCTGGGTCCTCTTTCTTCTGCTCAGGCTGTTGTCTGCCATAGCCATTAGGCTTCTTGAAGGTCAGTTTCAGCCTTGTGCTGTTACTGCCCTTTTTCTGTCTGTGTGTCACACAGGCTCATATGTCTCTTTTCATTGTCCTTTACCAATGATTGCGACATTATGGTTGATAAGCCTCGGGACCTCTTCCATCTACTTCACGGTTCCAGTGCACTAGGGTTATGTGGGGGTTGGTTATGCGATTCCCTCCAGCCTTTTGTCTATTCAGCCTGTAGTAAACAATTGTGAGTAGGTTGATAAGAAATCTAAATTTTATAGTAAATTTCCTTTCTTATTATACCTACCACAATTGTTTACATGGAGGCCCTCCCGTCTTCTTTATGGGTAAAGAATCTTTCCTCCCCGCTGATCACATAACTCTAACGTTTACGGATTCAAAAAGAATGAGTCTTTAGAGACGGTATATGCGCACTGGCAACGGAAGTCGTGGAGTTGTACTTGGGAGAGAGCGTCCCGTACTGGGTCTGCGCCGGTTGCACTCGACCCAGTTTTGGCTTATTTTTATTGGTGCTTTTGCACCACTTTTCTTTCCCAACTTGCTTGGGAAAGACAAAAATAGAGAGTATTTTATCCGAGTTAGGGACTTCCACTGTAGTGCAAGCCTGTAGTAAACAATTGTGGTAGGTATAATAAGAAAGGAAATTTACTATAAAATTTAGATTTCTTGAATTCAGCATCCCTAGGATGTGTATATTCAAATGTTTTAAAGCCAAGTTCCTGTGTTAATATTTGGTGTTCCTCGGTTCGAACCCCACCTGCGGCAACCAAGTTGTGTCCTTGGGCAAGACACTTTACCCCGATTGCCTACATGGGGGCACAATGACGCTGTGTACTGAGGCGTACTGCACGTCGATGGTGCGCATGTCTTCAACCAATCTAACCCTGCCTGTGCTGCGGTGCAGAGTTCAGAGTTACGATGTTGGGGAGCTGACAGCTGCTCGTCGTTGCTCGGTGGTTCTCTCCGAGTACTCCGGCTTCCTCCACCCGTAACACTGGCACGGTCACGATTAGCCATTGTGCATAAGTATGTGACCTTAAACACCAATAAATAAATTAATATTTGGTGTTGATTGGGGAGGGTAAACATTATTAGCACAACCCGATTTTCTATTTCCAATGAGAAAAATAAAACGTCCTCACCTGTGGGAACCCTGTGAGCTAAAGATAAAAAATTCAAATATCTGTATTTTAAGAAGGACTGGACAAATATTTATTAATTAGTATGAATCAGCCTTAGAAAGGTTTGAATCAAACAGGCCAAAACAATTGCTAACATTTGGCTTATGGTGCACCATACAAGGATCCCCATTGTAACAGTAACCCCATGGAGATTTATTTTCTAGTTTAGCATCTAACTGTCACCCAACTTTACAATACTTTACCTGTACATTTGTTACAGGCTACGGTCAGTATTTATGTACAGACCTTTACAATACTTTACATGTACCTTTGTTATTAGGTCGTTACCTAGATGTGTGTCATTTCTGTGTCACATACTATGTGTCACATACTATACATGTACATGTCTTACACAAGTTGAACTACAGTGTCATTGACGCTTTCATTTAGCTCACCTTATTGCAAGTCAGTATGAGCTATTGCCATCACTTAGCGTCCGGTGTCTAGCATTCGTCATCCGTTAACTTTTGAAACCTTGTCTTCTTCTTTACAACTATTAATTCAAATTCAAACAAAAATTGCACAGACCATCTGTGGAGTATACCCTTTCTATTTTGTTCAAATGAAGCAGCTGCCATCTTCAGGTAATGCCCCAAAAGCCTAAAAATCTTCTCATAAACCACCAGAGAGAATGACTTGATATTTGGTATGGAACATCCCTTGATGTTGAAGTTTGTTCAAGGGAAGTTGGTAGGTCAATATTTGGGCTCTCTGTGGGAGCATATCCATTTCGGGCTCTTATCTGCCCAAAATTTGTATTTCAAGAACTGGTGGGCTGATTTGAACCAAATTTGGCATGTAGTTTTTCATAACCCTGTGGGAACCCCAGGGGCTAAAAATAGAAAATAAATAAAATGCCCATATATCCCAAACCACACGGAACAGAGAACTGTTATTTTGTATGAAGCATCCTTAGGACCAGTAGAATGGAATTGTAAAATAAAATTGCCATCGGTTGTGTCAGGCAGTTCTGG
This sequence comes from Pictodentalium vernedei, assembly GCA_031216915.1. NCBI lineage: Eukaryota > Metazoa > Mollusca > Scaphopoda > Dentaliida > Dentaliidae > Pictodentalium > Pictodentalium vernedei. The sequence continues at coordinate 550,258,135 of CM062296.1, read as the reverse complement.
ACGGGGGCATCGAAAAAATGCTGATTCAGCATATTTACAAAAATTAAAAAAAACTTCTCTTCAGAAATACTGATCACAATCTTTTGATAATTGGTATACAGCATCCATAGGGGTGTCAGATACAAGTGTGTTCAAATTAAACCCCTCTGTTAATATTTGGGCTCAGTACAGTACAATATGGGGATTAAGCTTTAAAAACTTCTTCAGATCCAACAGTCCAATTCTTTTGATATTTGGTATACAACATCTCTCAGCAGGTCCGATTCAAGTTTGTTCAAATTGAGACCCTAGGTTGATATTTGGGCTCCAAATGTTAACTTAGTGCAATATGAGGAATAATTTTTAAAAATCTTCTGCAGATCCACCAGTCAGATTCTTTTGATATTTGGTATACGACATCTCTAGGGGGGTTAGATTCAAGTTTGTTCAAATCGGATCCCTGGGTTGATATTTGAGCTCTTTATTGGAGCCTAAAGTTGAACTTAATGCAATATGAGAAAATTTCTTTTAAATCTTCTTCTTCATATCCAACAGTCAGAATTCTTTCATATTTGGTATACAACTTCTCTAGGAGGGCCAGATTGAAGTTTGTTCAAATCGAGTCTCTGGGTCAATATTTGGTCTCCCCAAGGGAGTCCGAATTTTAACATAGTGCAATATGGGGAATAATCTTTAAAAATCTTATTCTTCAGATCCACCAATCAGATTCTTTTGATATTTGATACACAAATCTTCTTTTTCACATCCACCAGTCAGAATATTTTCATATTTGGTATACAACATCTCCAAGGCGGGGTAGGGGGAGGGGGGGGGTCAGATTCAAGTTTGTTCAATTCGAGTCCCTGGGTCAATATTTTGGCTCCCCATTGGAGTCTGAATTTTAACTTAGTGAAATATGCAGAATAATCTTTAAAAATCATCTTCTTAAGATTCACAAGTCAGATTCTTTTGATATTTAGAACAAAACATCTCTATGGGGGTTAAATTCAAGTTTGTTCAAATCAAGTCCCTGGGTTAATAGTTATGCTCCCTATGGGAGCCCGAATTGTAACATAATACCATATCATGGAATTTCTCTAAAAATCTTCTTTTTCACATCCACCTGTTTGTTCAAATCGAGTTCCTGGGTCAATATTTGGACTCACCATGAGAGTCTGAATTCTAACTTAGTTCAATATGGGAATGATCTTTAAAAATCTTCTTCCTCACATCCACCAATCAGAATATTTGCATATTTGGTATGCAACATCTCTAGAGGGGTCAGATTCAAGTTTGTTCAAATTGAGTCCCTGGGTCAATATTTGGGCTTCCCATGTGAGTCCAAATTTTAACTTAGTGCAATATGGAGAATAATTTTTAAAAATCTTCTTCCTCAGATTCACCAGTCAGATTCTTTTGATATTGGTATACAACATCTCTAGGGAGGTCAGATTCAAGTTTGTTCAAATCAAATCCCTGGGTTGATATTTGGGCTCTTTATTGGAGCCCAAAGTTGAACTTAGTGCAATATGAGAAAATTTCTTATAAAATCTTCTCCTTCAGATCCACCACCAATCAGAATCTTTTCCTATTTCGTATACAACATCTCTTGGGGGTCAGATTCAAGTTTGTTCAGAGTCCCTGTGTTAATATTTGGGCTCTATGCCGGTCATTTATTGATAAACTCATCTGTTTTGACAACTTGAGCCAGGTGAGCATTTTAGGCTCACTTGAGCCTCTGGTTTAGTTCATAGCCACCGTTGCGTTGACCACGAAAACTTGACACCGCATCTTTAATGCGAATCCTTGTCAGAACATGGTATAATCTAAGACAGAGAAAAATAGAGCCATAAATTTTGAAAAGTGGTCATGCTGATATCTCAAGCATAGCATGACATTATCGACTTGGAACCATTGAAGGTGCAAAATATGTGCCAAGGTCTTTGAGTCACCCTGTGGTTATTGATTGCATGTTGCAGGGTTATTGGTAATCACAATTTAGACCCTTTTCAAGTTTTTAGCTCACCGAAGGGAGCTCAACTTATCACTTGCCGTCCATCGTCGTGAACATTTTTCAAACGACTTCTCCTCTGAAACCGCTGGTCCGATTTTCACAAAACTTCATGTGGATGTTAATTACTATATGGCAATTCATGTTTGTTCAAATGAAATTCCACGTTCCTTGGGGGCTCTGTATGGGGCATAACTCTGATAGCACCATATGAATTATAGAAAAATTATTAAAAAATCTTCTTCTCCAGAACCAGTGGGCAGAATCTTTTGATACTTAGTATGCAGCATCTTGGTATGGGTCTGATTCAAGTTTGTTCAGATCGGCCCCCTGGATTCATATTTAGGCTCACTATAGAAGCCCAAATTCGTTCGAACTAAGTGCATTTCAAGCAAATTTCTTAAAAAATCTTCTTCTCCAGATCCAGCAGGCAGAATCTTTTGATATTTGGTATGCAGCATTGTGGGGTGGATCTGATTCAAGTTTGTTTGGCCCCCTGGGTTCATATTTGGGCTCAGTATAGGAGCCCAATTTGAACTTGGTGCATTTCAAGCAAATTTCTTTAAAAATCTTCTTCTCAAGATCCAGCAGGCAGAATCTTTTGATATTGGGTATGCAGTATGCTTGGGGGGGGGGGGGGGGGGGGGGGGGGGGGGGAGGGGGGGGATTCAAGTTTGTTCAAGCCAAGTCCCTGGGTTCATATTTGGGCTCACTGTGGTAGCCCGAATTATAACTTAGTTCAAAATGAGGAATTTTCTTTAAAAATCTTTTTCAGATCCAGCAGTCGGAATGTTTTGATATTTGGTATGCAGCATCCTTAGTGGGGTGAGATTCAAATTTGTTCAATCCATGCCCCTAGGTCCATAGTTAGGCTCACTGTGGGAGCCCGAATGATAACTTAGTTCAAAATGAGGAATTTTCTTTAAAAATCTTCTTCTTCAGATCCAGCTGTCGGAATGTTTTGATATTTGATATGCAGCATCCTTAGGGGAGTGAGATTCAAGTTTGTTCAAGTCATGGCCCTAGGTCCATATTTGGGCTCACTGTGGGAGCTTGAATTGTAACTTAGTTCAAAACGAGGAATTTTCTTAAAAAATCTTCTTCAGATCCAGCAGTCGGAATGTTTTGATATGTGGTGTTCAGATCCAGCAGATGAATGCTTTTGATATTTGGTATGCAACATCCTTAGGGGGGTAAGATTCAAGTTTGTTCAAGCCATGGCCCTAGTTCCATAAAATTTGTCTCTCATGACTTCATTCCTTTGTAGTGTTGATGAACCATTTCCAACTGAATGTGACCCCCAAATACTTTTTTGAACCACTTTGGCCGGTGAGCGATTAAGGCTCCTTGGGACCTCTTGTTTGTTTATTTCTGATAGATAATAAAACATGAATAATTAAATCACAATTCACTTAAATACAACATTGGTGAGATAATTATGACCTAGACCCCATAAACGCACCGTAAAGTCAAGGTAAGCTACAGTGTCATTGACATTTTCATTGTTAGCTTAACTTGACAAAGTCAAGATAAGCTATTGCCATAACACGTGCGGAAATCTGTGAGTATGTTTACATTTTCTTTAGCACAGGCTACACCCCATAGTTCTTGTTCGAGGTCATGTATAGATGAGACCGTTCCCTTTTGATCACCATTGGTCAACCATGCTGGCTGCACGGGCCCGCAAACCTTTAGCACAGTCTACAGGTCATATTGTTTAAGGGATTTCATTGTAACTTGGTAGGATGACTCTGTATAATGTCTAGATGAAAACGTCCTATTTTGGTCTGGTTCAGTCAACTGCAATGGCCGCAGAGGCACGTTACCTAGATTCATTTAGCACAGTCTACAGGTTGCATTTATGAAGGGATTTTATTGTAAATTGGTAGGATGACTTGGTATAATGTCTACATGAGAAAGTCCTATTTTGGCTTTGATTGGTCAACCATGATGGCCGCACAGGCACGTGACCTAGATTTGTTTAGCACAGTCTACAGTTCATATTTATGAAGCAATTTCATTGTAACTTGGAAGGAAACTTGGTATGATGTCTAGATGAGACTGTCCTATTTTAGTCATGATCGATCAGCCATTATCGCCGTCTGGTCACGTGACTGTCTACATGTAGTTTTTATGAAGGGATTTCATGGTGACTTGGTAGGATAACTAGGTGTGATAACTAGATAAGACTGTCCTATTTTGGTCACGATTGGTCAACCATGACTGCCGGACCAGCATGTGACCTAGATTCCTTAGGAAATTCTACGAATCATATTTATGAAGGGATTTCATTGTAACTTGGTAGGATGACTCATTTTGGAATGATTTTACTGTAACGTGGTAACTTTGGTTGACATACATTAACTGTGAGGGCTACATCAACCCAGGCCACAATTCTTGAGTACAGTCTACACCTCAAATTATTCATATTGAAAACATAGCATTAGGGAACAGAAATTAACATATTCTCAGTTATCACAATTCTTGTCTTATTTCAAAATCCTTTCATAAACATTGAACATTATCCATTTCATCAAACACCACACTCAGTCATGTTAAGCTGCAGCGTCTTTGACACTTTCATTGTATTTTCCAATACCCATCTGTGTGGAGGATCAACTAATGTAATTACAGGTAACATAGCACCTTTAGTATTAATTTAAGTAAGTATATATGTATATATATATAAATTGGTGAGCCGTATAGGTCGTAGTATAGTAAAAGAATAATAACACTTTTTCAACCTATGATTAATTTTTGGGAGTGCTTATTTCCACATACGTATTAGAGACTGGCGGGTAACCGACACCACAACTCTATTTTGGTTGTGAAAAAAAACGCGAGTTGCACCGAAATTGCAGTCATACAAGCGACGTTACATTTTTTTTAATTAATCATTAATACAACCCATAATCTATGTATCCTGGAACAATGGTCGAGCTAATTTGAAAACACAGGTGTTATTTCTTAGAACTAACCCGTATCATCCACAACCGGGTGGGGGGGGGGGGGGGAGGGGGGGGAATGCGCCAAGCATCACGAACGAATATCTACTGATTACAGAAACGAAAATTGAAATTGGTAACCAACGGTGTGTACTATGTGAGAGGTCCAGGTTTTCTTGAGTTAAAATGGCGACTGAAGATCTGAGTCCCGTGTTCTATAATCGAAATGACCTGAAATCAAAATTTTGCATCTGTAATATTTGCAAAAGAGAAATAACTTCTGAACACGTAAAAACGAGCAACCTAATTCGACATATAGAGTCGAAGCATAAAAATTTACCCGAAGCTTAAAAAGTTTCTGGCTGAGAGATTGTCTGCAAGAAATCAGCGAAAACGATCATCTGCAGTAAGTACTAAATTAAAGTTTGCTCGAATGTATGCACACACAACGTGTAAACCCAGATGTGCTAGTGGTAAGATAGTAAAATGAAACATTCTACACTAAAATTGTCTCTGAACCCCTTGTCATACATTGCATGTATATATTTATTTATAGCACAAAAGCACATGGAGATACGTTTTGTATACGCACTGATCAAAGTGGAATAATTCTCTTTCAAAAGACACCTATGAAGTAATGGTTACAATACTCTAAATGATTTGCATTGGTGACAGTGTTAAAATTTTTCTGTCTCCAAATCTCATCAAGCTTATAACAGTCCTTGAAAATCATGGTCAGAGGCCTAAAGGTGCTTAAATTTGATTGTCTGATACCCTGCAATAATAATTTTAAATTGTGAACAACCAATGAATTCAAATTCACCTGGAAAAAAACATTCTGAGATTATCACTTCATACTTGAACACGAGTTCACTTGTTCTTCATTTCCAAATTCCCAAAATTAATTGAGAATGCATAAAGTAGAAAAAACCTATAACAGAAACCGAAACCCGGGTCTTCACCCCCCAAACAAATGAAACCGAAGTGAAAAAATCACAACCGCCAATCTCTAATATGTATGTGGTAATAAGCAAACCCCAGGGAAAGCATTAGTACCACATACGTATGTGGAAATAAGCAAACCACAGTCTTCTTCTGGTGATAAAATGGTAAGAATGAAAAGGAAATACAGTTCAAGAACGTGTAATTACGATTGACGTAACGTAAATTTCGGAGTAGAAATTAATGGAAGGAAAAAGTGTGTAGTGATGCCAGTAACAGCCATGTAGACATAAAACCAGCGTCTCTATTTATGCTTCTATTGAGGCTGTTGCATGCCCATATGTACTTCTGCTCAACAGTCCTCCTCAGATGCACATAAATCAAATTTCCCTCCATAACCTGAACACAAATATCATCTAGGGGAATGTGCTTGTAGGTTAAAATGTTTAGCCACTGGCAAATCATCTTTGTTTTTTTATGCTCTGTCATTCTCCTGCATAAGAGTTTTCCGGTTTCACCAATGTAATGCATATCTGGACAACGAGCACCCATTAAATAATACACGAGATCATTGATCTGCAGGAAAAACTACCCTTTGGAATAATTTGATTGTCCGATTCACAACTGATGTCGGAAGATGGAATGAGTGGGCATGTTCGGCATCGGTTAGTGTTACATGGTTTAGTTCCGAGAGTGAGGGGTGATGTGACACATTTACTAGAAACTAGTTTCTAGTAAAGATGTCACATCACACCTCACTCTTATGGGAGCCCAAATCTTATCTTAGTGCAATATGAGGAAATTTCTTAAACATTAACTTTTTAAGATCCACAGAATTGATCAATATTTGGTATACAGTATCCTTGGGGGTGGTCAGGTTAAGATTTGTTCTCCTCAAATCTCTTGGTCCATACTTTGGCTTCTTATGCAAGCCTGATTTTTAACTTAGTGCAGTAAGAGGAATATTCTTTAAAAATCTTATTCATGTCCACCAGTTAGAATCTTATGATATTTGGTGTTCAGCATCTTGAGGGGGACAGATTCAAGCTTGTTTAACTCAATTGCCAGGTCATGTTTAGGCTTTGTAGTGTTAATTAGCTATACATGCTGGATATGACCTTAATTTTCCCTTCAAATGACTTTTCAAGGTGAGTGATTAAGGCCCATTGAGGCCTCTTGTTTCTAGTGTCATATAAAAAATTCTAAAGTTATATGAACAGGGGAAGTTTTGTTTGAAATTTCCACCATCCTGGACCACCCCACCCAACTAAACCCTTTGTAATACTATCTTGGTAGTGTGTATCACACATTTTCTCTCTCCTCTTTTTGTAACTTTATGAGCTTCAGCCCTTAATGTGTCTCTGGAAGGTTATCCACACTCAGCAGTTTAAAAAATATCAGTACTGATATTCATAGTTTTATCTCTGAAAAACCAAGATTTCACCAATATTCTCACATTTCAACTTGGGGCAAATTGAAAAAAAATACTGTATCAAATTTGCCATACCCAGCCCTAACTACTAGTCTGAAGGCAATTCACTATTAGTGGTTGCAAAAATATCTGCACTTATATTGCATGCAGGCTTTACTGGGAGCTTGGGGGTTTAAACTGAAACAACTACTCTGTCAAATTTTATTATTATACCCCCACTTTCAAAGAAAATGGGGGCATACTGGATTATATGCGTCCGTCCGTCTCTCCGTCCATCCATCTGTGCGACCGTGTGTGAGTCCGTCCGAAAGTATTCATAACTTAAGTAAATTATTATTTTTTATAATATTTGTTGGTCATAGGTATGCCCACACTAGTTATTTTTTTTTTTATTATTATTTTTTTTTATTACTTATTCACTTAGAAATTGTGTCCGTCCGAGCCAAATTTTGTCTGTTCAGCCTGTATCTCGGGTATCGAATGTTCTATTGCAATGAAATTTGCCATGAACACTGCTTATGGTATAGGCTTTAAAAAAAAGGATTCAACGGTATTTCTCACATTCTCCTTTTTAGAGTTATCCCCCTTTTTTGACTTAGAAATTGTAGGAAATAAACATTATTTGTCTGTTCAGCCTGTATCTCAGGTATGGGTTATCGGATTTTGGAGAAATAGGGCATGCAGTTTGCCTATGACAAAGGCTTCTGCCTCATTGCATAAAACTTCCAAACTCCAAAAAATTTACCATACCTTTTGACTTAGAAATTGTTGAAAACTTTCGAAGAAAATGGGAGGGGGGAGGGCATACTGAATTGGGGTTATCAGATTTCAGTGAAATATGGCATGCAGTTTGCCTATGACAAAGGCTTCTGCTTCATTGCATAAAACTTCCAAACACCAAACAATTTACCATACCTTTTGACTTAGAAATTGTTGAAAACTTTCGAAGAAAATGGAAGGGGGGGGGGGGGTATACTGGATGATTGCATCTGTCCATCTGTGCATCTGTCCGTCAGTCCGTACGAGAATATTCATAAATGATATTTGTTGGTCATAGGTGTGCCCACACTTGGTGGTACACCACGTGGGGGTATGCACCGGACGAAAGTCCAGCTCTTGTTTTTTCTTGAAAATTAAATGGAATAGATTGACCGTCATAGAAATTTCAAGTGCTTCTTTTCTGTGGTGGAAAAGCTTGATGTTACTGGTAAAAACATCATTTCCATGGAAAGTGGCACAGTGTTTGTTTAATGTGTTAAACAAGTTCTGCTTCACTGGTAAAGTAGAATCTGGTAATCAATATCTTCGGTGGAAGTCCTCCAGAGTGGTCTATATAGATGTGAGTAATTGGTTAAACTTTACTTCATTCTTGTGTTGTGCGGAGCATGGTTTTCTGTGGTTATGGAATTGAACTTCAAACCAAAAGGTCTATGGTTCGATCCCCACCAGGGGTAACTGCTTTGTGTCTTTGGGCAAGGCACTTAATCCCCATTGCCCACAGTGGCATTGTTGCACGGTGGCACTCTGTACTAAGGAGTACTGCACATCATTGGAGAGCGAAGCTTGAGTCCAATATGGAATTAACTGACACCATATATACCATATTAGGCCACCAACAAATTGTGTAACAAATATATCTTACCGACTGCTGCATCGATGCACAGAACTAATAACAACAGTGATCAAAATATTAAATGAGAGAATTCTCACAATGTGTTCACGTGTCTTTGCCTTGTTACAATTTATGGGAGAGTGCCTGCAGGCACTCTCCCATAAATTGTAACAAGGCAAATTCATACATACCAAACAGTTTTATTTCGAAGGGAACATGACACACATCCACAGAATATGAAGCCTTTTAAGTTGCCTAACCTGCACTTCAGACCAAATATGGGCTTCCAACACTCAATCTTTCAACTTGAAGCGTTTATCGGCTGCCGCCATTTTGAATAACCAATGAACAAAGGGGAGATTACCCATAGCTGTCAGCATACATTGATGTTGACAGGCAGTATATGGTTTTATATGCAGTCTGCATGTGACGTGAAATTCCCAGATACTTGTAGGAGGTAAGATATAGCTATATTTGCTGACAATTACCTTTAGCAACAATCAATAAATATCTGATAAAATTGGACCCAGTGGATAGTGTAGCTACAGACTATCTGGCTAAACTTGACTTTGTACTTATGTTCAGACATGTTATCTCTCCCAGAATGTACGGCAAAATCATGTAAATTCAGTTTAGTTCCCACTGTCCCAGAAGGGAATCAGTTTTGGACAGAAATCCTGGAAAATCTTAGTCGAAATGTTTTCCATTTCCAGATGTTCAATGTCAAATCATAGGCCTTTGAAGCTCCGACCATAACGAATAAAACAAAAAAAATATGCATACAAGTTAATTATATTTAATAAAAGAGTCCTTTATTATAAATATCTCACTTATATCCACATGTTTTTTTCTGTTTTATTCATTTCAGTTTAGCTGCATGGTCAATTTACAAAGTGCAGAAACAAAAATAGGTGACTCATGCACATCACTTATTGACATCCATCTTCTCTTAAATAATGAATCCTGGTGTATAAAATTTACAAAAAAGAATTCAAGAATATATGTTTCTTTATTTTGTTCAAACATTCACTAATTTTTTTCCAGTTATCCACTTGATCTGTAATCCATTACGGCAAAGCAGAAGAATACAGTTTAAAAATAGTTTAACTTGCTCTTCGAAATTAACCTTGCTTCTGTGATATGCCGAAAAATAGCAGCTTAAAATCAATACACAAAGGACATATTTTTGAATAATTAATAACACTGATTATATTGTTCTGCTTTACGTGTCATAGTTGAGGCATTCCCCCCACCCCCCTAGGTCGAAACATCCCCTCCCTCACAGAAATTGGTGCATGTAAAGAAACACCACATCTGAAAATGGGAAAGTTGGATTAAATTGCATGCTTGGAGGCTTGAAGAAAAGAGGGAGGTGAGGATATTCGAACCAATGAGTTTTTAACATGACGTAAAGGGCATCAGCAAATTTTTAGCCTATAAACCACTGGATGCAACCTGGTGTCAATAGTGGTCCAAGAGCTGAACGTTTCCCCCATACCCCACTGGGAATCCCGGAAAGTGAAGCAGTGCTTGTTTACTGTGGTAAACAAGCTCTGTTTCACTGGTAAAATAGGACCCAGTCACTAATGCTTGGGGTGTGAGTCTTCTAAAATAGGCACATGGGGTATAAATGATTGACAGACCTTGACTTTATCTACATGTTGTGGTGATGATTAGCCATTGTGCAGAAGTATGTGACCTTAAACACAAATAAATTTCTCCCATAGGCCAAAACGTCCCCTCACAGAAATTGGTGTATGTAAAGAAACACAACAAGGTATGGTTATTCAGAACATGATTTTTTAACATGGCATAAAGGGCATCAGCTAATTTTTAGCCTATAAACTACTGGGTGCAACCTTGTGCCAGTGGTGGTCCAAGAGCTGAACATTTCCCTGAAATACATCCAATTTCCCTGAAAATTACACTCAAGTTCTCTTAAAAAAAAATTTCTGAGGTTAACATGTATGTTATGTTGCCGTCATGATGTAGACATGATGTAAGCCATAACCATTTATAAATAAATTAAAAGAACAGATTGAAAACCATACTTATAGATTTTTAACTGTGCTTTTCTTTGCAGAAACTTTGGCAACTCTCTTGGTAATTGTCTTGGTGACAAGGAATATTTAAAATTCATAAGCAGAGCTTCAAAACCTGTAAGTATATATTATTGTTTTTCTCTTAGCAATGCTATGAACATAGACAATGATTGAATAACATGCTTGTTCTTGGCTCTCCTGAGCAGCTTTGGAATTGGAGCAAATTTGATATGCCATAACAATTGCCAAGGCCTTATCTTGCATAAAGCTAAGGCTGTGAGCAGAATGAATCATCTTAGCAGTGTGGAAGAGCACAACAGAAGTGGGAATATTTTTAGTCGAGTTGTGACGAAGTCAAACTCGACTTATAGTTTGGTGAATGGCGGGCGGGCGGGCGGGCGTAAACAGTTGGTTTCCGGATGATAACTTGATAGTGGTTCAACTCACATTCATTAAACTTCATACGTAGGTTGGTCTTGGTGGGAGGAAGAACCCTATTGATTTTGGATATGCTACGTCGAAGGTCAAGGTCACAGTGACCTTGAACATAGTAAATCTTAAACAATTGGTTTCCGGATGATAACTTGATAATGGTTCAACTCACATTCATGAAACTTCATAGGTAGATTGGCCTTGGTGAGGGGAAGAACCCTATTGATTTTGGACTCGCTACGTCAAAGGTCAAGGTCACAGTGACCTTTAACATAGTATATCGCAACAATTGGTTTCCGGATGATAACTTGATAGTGGTTCAACCTAGAGTCATGAAACTTCATAGGTGTGTTGGCCTTGGTGCGAGGAAGAACCCTATTGATCTTGGACTCGCCAGGTCAAAGGTCAAGGTCACAGTGACCTTGAACATAGTATATCGCAACAATTGGTTTCCGGATGATAACTTGATAGTGGTTCAACCTAGAGTCATGAAACTTTATAGGTGTGTTGGCCTTGGTGCGAGGAAGAACCCTATTGATCTTGGACTCACCAGGTCAAAGGTCAAGGTCACAGTGACCTTGAACATAGTATATCGCAACAATTGGTTTCCGGATGATAACTTGATAGTGGTTCAACCTAGAGTCATGAAACTTCATAGGTATGTTGGCCTTGGTGCGAGGAAGAACCCTATTGATCTTGGACTCACCAGGTCAAAGGTCAAGGTCACAGTGACCTTGAACATAGTATATCGCAACAATTGGTTTCCGGATGAGAACTTGATAGTGGTTCAACCTAGAGTCATGAAACTTCATAGGTGTGTTGGCCTTGGTGCGAGGAAGAACCCTATTGACCTTGGACTCGCCAGGTCAAAGGTCAAGGTCACAACTCGACATTGGATCTGTGATCCTGAGCGGCATTTTTGTATATGGAAGGTGAAAAAAGATCTCTCTGACTCTCTGAATGTAATTGCTTTATTAGCTCACCTGACTGAAAGTCAGGGTGAGCTATTCTGATCACTTTTTGTCCGTCGTACGTCGTGAAGGTGGTGTTTGAGCCTCTTTCTCCTAAACCACTGGCCACATTTTAATTACATTTCATGTAAGTAGTGGTTATATAGGGGTATTTTGATTTTTATGCAAATTAGGTTTCGGCTCATATTGAGCAGAGGGATGGGGAAAAAATGGCCAAATTTTTTGAAAATCTTCTTCTAATGAACTACCAGTAGCAGAGACTTGATATAGGGTATACAGAGACCTTTTGAGGTTTAGAATCAAATTTGTTCAAGAGAAGTTTGTTGGGCATTATTTGCCTTCGTTATGGAAGGGGCAAAAATTTTGGCCACGCCTAAAACTTCTATTTTCAGAAACGTGAGGTCAATTTGAACCAAATTTGACATGAGATGATAATGGGTCATAAGTAGTTGATTGATACAAAAAAAATTTTCTCATTGCCCTGTGGGAACCTCAGGAGCTAAAAATAGGAAAAACCTTAAAACTGCCATATCTCCAAAACTACACGGCACAGAAAATTCTTATTTTGTATAAAGCTTACTTTTATCCAGTAGAATAGAATGGTTAAAAAAAATCCCTATTGGTTTGATCAAAAGGTACTTTTTTCAGGACTTTGAAAAAGTGCTGAGTCGGCACTTTTTAACACTGTAGGCAATGGGAAAAACATAAAAAAAATCTTCTTCTCCAGATCCAGCAGGCAGAATCTTTTGATATTTGGTATGCAACATTGTGGGGTGGATCTGATTCAAGTTAGTTCAAATCGGCTCCCTAGATTCATATTTGGGCTCACTATAGAAGCTCGAATTCGAACATAGTGCATTTCAGGCAAATTTCTTTAAAAATCTTCTTCTCCAGATCCAGCAGGCAGAATCTTTTGATATTTGGTATGCAACATTGTGGGGTGGATCTGATTCAAGTTTGTTAAAATCGGCTCCCTAGATTCATATTTGGGCCCCTAGATTCATATTTGGGCTCACTATAGAAGCTCAAATTCGAACATAGTGCATTTCAGGCAAATTTCTTAAAAAATCTTCTTCTCCAGATCCAGCAGGCAGAATCTTTTGATATTTGGTATGCAACATTGTGGGGTGGATCTGATTCAAGTTTGTTGAAATCGGCTCCCTGGATTCATATTTGGGCTCACTATAGAAGCCTGAATTTGAACTTAGTGCATTTCAGGCAAATTTCTTAAAAAATCTTTTTCTCCAGATCCAGCAGGCAGAATCTTTTAATATTTGGTATGCAACATTGTGGGGTGGATTTGATTCAAGTTTGTTCAAATCAGTCCCCTGGGTTTATATTTGGGCTCAGTATAGGAGCCCAAACTTGAACTTAGTGCATTTCAGGCAAATTTCTTTGAAAATCTTCTCAAGATCCAGCAGGCAGAATCTTTTGATATTGGGTATGCACCATGCTTAGGGGGTGAGATTCAAGTTTGTTAAAGCCAAGTCCCTGGGTTCATATTTGGGCTCACTGTAGTAGCCCGAATTATAACTTAGTTCAAAATGAGGAATTTTTTTTAAAAATCTTCTTCAGATCCAGCAGTAGGAATGTTTTGATATTTGGTATGCAGCATCCTTAGTGGGGTGAGATTCAGGTTTGTTCAAGCCATGTCCCTAGGTTCATATTTGGGCTCACTGTGGGAGCCCAAATGATAACTTAGTTCAAAATGAGGAATTTTCTTTAAAAATCTTCTTCTTCAGATCCAGCAGTCGGAATGTTTTGATATTTGGTATGCAGCATCCTTAGGGGGGGTGAGATTCAAGTTTGTTCAAGTCATGTCACTAGGTCCATATTTGGACTCACTGTGGGAGCTCGAATTGTAACTTAGTTCAAAATGAGGAATTTTCTTTAAAAATCTTCTTCAGATCCAGCAGTCGGAATGTTTTGATATTTGGTGTGCAGCATCCTTAGGGGGGTGAGATTCAAGTTTGTTAAAGCCAAGTCCCTGGGTTCATATATGGGCTCCCTGTGGGAGCCTGAATTATAACTTAGTTCAATATGAGGAATATTCTTTAAAAATCTTTTTTTTTAGATCCACCAGTCAGAATCTTTGGATATTTGGCATAAGCTTTTCTTAGGAGGAGCAGATACAACTTGTTGAAATCAATTCTCTGGGTTGATATTTAGTCTACCTTGTCAGGTGATCACCCTCAGGCCCCCTGGGGCCTCTTGTTTGAATACCTTTATTACTTACAAAAATGATCCTCGGCGAATTCAACTTCCAATAATGTAGGTTATATTCATCTCTCTGGTACATGTTGGGTGCCGAAAACAGGCCAGTTTCTTAAAATTTCAATGTTTGATAGCCTGTGGAGGGTTAACAAATGCTTACCGGAATATTTTGTTTAGGCAACTTGTAATGTCACACCTGCGAGTGGCCAATTTTACTTGAAAATCTACAAGACTCGTTTAGAGAAATCCACAGAAAACATGATTTTTTTTTAGTTTTTGAGGGGTATTGCAGTTTAACCAGCCCAAAATGGGTTAACACTTGGTTTTCTGAATACCCTTATTACCCCAATATTTGCCAATTCTGATGAAATAAGGGTTCGAAAATGGCTTCTGAATTGTACAGACAAATTGCATGGAAGAAAAAAACAACCGAAACTAGACTTTAGGATTCTGGGGAATCATGGCTTTTCCAGATGAGATTCCATGATTTTCCATGTCCCCAGAGTGTCTGATGACTTGTTTTTAACTGTCTCACTAAAGTTCCTTTATTGATGTTTTGAGAAAACATCCGACAAGTCAAGGACCAACAAAAAGAATTATGTTTGTTTGACAAATATCCACAGACTGCTATGGCTATTTGAAAATGGTCCATTTTATCTCAAACGTATTCAAAATATTGATGCCTGGCAACTTGTAGAGGTTAACAAGTGCTAACAGGAATATTTTTCCATGCAACTTCTAATGTCACAGCAAGAACTGCGAACAGCCATTTTTTCTTAAAAATCTACAAGATGTTTTCAGAGAAATCCAGGGAAAACATGAATTTTAAGCTATTGATGGGTATCATTGTTTATCCAGCTCGAAACGGGTTGAGGGTTGTTTTTAGCTCAACTTGACAAAGTCAAGCTGAGCTATTGCCATCACTTCTCGTCCATCGTCCGTTTGGCACACCTCACAGGTCACATTTATAATCAGATCGCTTTGAAACTTGGTATGCTGGTTTGGGATGACTTCTAGATGGGAGCTATCAATATTCTTCCATTTCCGTCAAAAAATGTTGCCGCGGCCAACGTTCTTAGAACTTAGTTTAGTCAGACCTCAATATTTTCCTTTGGCACACCCTACTACTTTCTACTTACTACAGGGCACATTTATGATCGAATTGTTTTGAAACCTGGCATGCTTGTTTGGAGTGATCTCTACATGTGAGCTATTGATTTTCTTCCATTTTCCGTCAAAAAATGTTGCCACTGGCAACGACCTTTGAACTTAGTTTAGTCAGGGATCAACATATTCCTTTGGCACACCCTACAGGGCACATTTATGATCAGGATGGTTTGAAACTTGGTATGTTTGTTTGGGGTGACCTCTAGATGGGAGCTATCAATTTTCTTCCATTTCCATCAACAATAGTTGCCATTGGCAACAACCTCTGATGAACTTAGTAAAAACTTAGTGCAGTTAAGCATCAATATTTCCCTTTGACACACCCTGCAGGGCACATTTATGATTGGATCGCTTGCACACTTGGTGTGCTTGTGTGGGGTGACATCTAAACGGGAGCTGTCGATTTTCTTCCATTTCTGTCAAAAAATGTTTCTGCTGACCTTTGAACTTAGTTTAGTCAGATATTTCCCTTTAACACACCCTTCAGGGCACATTTATGATCGGATCACTTTGAAACTTGGTATGTGTGTTCGGGGTGACCTCTAGATGTGAGCTATTGCTTTTTATCATTTCCATAAAAACTTATTGTCGTTATCACCAGTCTTTGAACTTACTGCATTTGTGCATCAACTTATCCCTTTTGCACTCTCTGCAGGGTATATTTATGAATATCCATAAAAAAACAAAAAAAAAAACCCATTGCCACAAGCAGTGACCTTCTACTTAGTGCATTTGTGCATTAACATCTTCCTTTGGTATGCCTCAGAGGGCACATTCATTATCAGGTTGTTTTGAAACTTTGTATGCTTATGCAGGGTGACAAAGATAGGAGCTATTGATTTTCTTTTCATTTCCATTAAAAACTGTTGCTGTTAGCAACAATCTTTGAATTTATTGCATTTGTGCATCAATATTCTTCTTTGACATGGCCTACAGGCCACATTTATCATAGGATTGTTTTTGAGCTTGGTGTGCTCATTAGGCAAGACCTTTAGATACGAGCTATTGATTAGCATTCATTTCTGTGAAAAAAGTTGCCATTTACAATAACCTCTGAACATACTGCATTTGTGTATCAACATTCTTCCTTTAGCTAGTCTTACAGTTTACATTTAAAAATGCATGGATTATTCTGACGTTGTGCACACACAATGCTGTTATGTTGAAATTTCATCAAATAACATTGGTACCAGTGATCTTCAATTTTACCATTTCATTTATAACTTACCAAGTTCAAGTTTGTCAAGTTGAGCTACAATGTCATTGACACTTTCATTTGAATACCCTTATTACTTACAAAAATAATTCTCAGTGAATTCCACTTAATGTTGATCTCTCCTCTTAACTTTCGGTGTTGTGGTATACAAACGCAGCCCATTTTATCCAAATTTTGATGTTTGAGAGCCTGCATAGGGTTAACAAATGCTTACTGGAATATTGTCACACTAAGATCTGTGATTGACCGATTTTTCTTGAAAATCTACAAGATCTTTTTAGAGAAATCCTCGGATAACATGAATTTTTAACATTTTGAGGGGTATCCCTCTGTAACCAGCCCTAAACGGGTTAATGCTTGTTTCTTTTCAACCTACTCACAATTGTTTACAATTGGCTGTAACATAAGTGCAAGCCCTACTTCGGAACTAACTCAAGCTTTTAGAATCTTTTCCAAACGAGTTGGAAAAGTACTAGAGTGCAAAAGCACGAAAAAGATCGAAAAAAGGGTCGAGCGAGACCAGCGCTCGAAATTACAGGTACTCTCTCTGCACACCTCTTGCGTTTACCGAGCGCATGCGCAACAACCGTGACGTCAATTCCTTTATTTTCCGCCATTGTACATGGTCGGAAATTTTTGTGACTCGTGCTAATTATGCTATGTATTCTTCGTGAACAACTTATTCTTCATATTTAGTGTGCTACTGGATTGTATCCTTTTATCAAGCTACCAAATTATTATTATAATTTAATGTTAATTTGTATTTTTATTGCTGTTCTCTTCACACTTTATCTTGTCTTTCCCCCACGTGTGAACACGACCTTAGTACTGTTTTCCGTCGGCGGGAAGCTTGATTATTGTATTGATATCATGCCTAAGACTATTCCTTGTACCTCTTGTTTGCAGGTGAAACATGTGGACGATTCTCATACCACATGTGTCACTTGCAACAATTGCACTCAGGCCCAATCATGTGGTATCTGTGGGGTTTGGTCCTCTAAATTTTGGGCTTCTGTGAACAAGGTGGTTCTTTCCAGAGCTAGAACCCCTCGTTCTCGGGGTAAGGGTAGCCGTGCCGTAGCAGACATTTCTGCTGGTGCACGTGGTGACTCTGTCTCACAGGATTCGGATCTGACTTCTGTGGCGAGTTCCTCTGCAACTGTTGGCGGTGTTAGTTCAGTGATACCTGACGAGGAGACCGTGGTCTCTTTGTCTTCTGATGTCACTATTGAGGCGTCTGTTTTCGTTGAGAGCTTTTCCGAGGTCAGCTCGGTAACCCTCTCCGATCTGCCTCCTACACCGTCGACTGTTGTTGAGGAGGTTGCTACTCCAGATCCTATTCTGTCTGATGGTGGCTTTTCCATCTCCTCTGGGGATGGTCTACAGTCTCGGGGGACCGAGGCTGTATCTGCTGGTGTGTCTGTGTGTTCTCAGCCTCCCCCAGCCTCGCGGCGGGGCTGTGCGGGTTTGCTGTCTGCTCCGTCTCATCTGGCTAGGTTTGCTCCTAGTCGGTTGAGCCGGCCGGTCGCTTCGGCAGCGATTCCTCGTCCCTCGAGTGAATCGTTTATTGTTCCACCTTCGCCTGCTAGTGTGCCGACTAGTGGGATGGTGTTGGGACGTTGGCATCCAGGGCCTGCTGTTCGGCAGCGGTCAGTGACAGCCCCTGTTAGCTGTCACTCTCGGAACCTTCCTCCGGTGATTCCTCACTGTGTTCCGAGTCTGGGTGTCGATCGATGCTTGCCGTCGGTCTCAGAGGATAGGCAGTTGGGCCGTCTGCCGCGCAGAGGCCAATGACAGGTTCCTGTCATTCTTGGGACAATCCTCTGGTGTCTTCTCACCGTGTCCTAGGTCGAGCTACCGATCGACGTGCGCCGTCGGTCTCTTTAGAGGATTTGCAGGCAGGGCCTTCTGTTTCGCAGAGGTCAGTGATGGCCCCTGGGCGTCACAATCGGGACTATCCTCCGGTGTCTTCTCACTGTGCTCTTATTCTGCCTGCCGAACGACGTGCGCCGTCGGTCTCTTCTGAGGATTTGGGTTCTTCTACCAGAAGGGTCCATTGGGAGGACACTCCGTCGGGCGATTCTGCTGCGACGGATTCTCAGGGTGACCTGCGCCAGGCCGTTTTGGCGCTCACCCGGTTGCTTTCTGGCAACCCTCAAGTTGGCCTCCCTGTGCCTCCTGAGGCACAACCTCCTTTGGTCGGTCGCCGAGATGTCTCGCCTGGCCCCTTGGATACTGCACAGTATTCACAGGAGGTTTCTGCTGGTCAGCCCGTGTTGGGCTACGTCTCCTCTGCTATGGAGGATGACGAGTATCTTGAAGGTGATGGGCCCCCCTCGTCAGTCTTGGGGCAGGCTTTGGATTTCGTCTTTGGCTTATTGCCGGACGTTCAACCTTCCGACCAGCCTTGTGACCGTCTGGCCACGGTCCACTGTGGAGTGCCGTAACCCTGTTGAGCCTTCTAGCTCCGGGGCTTTGCGTCCTCTGCAATCGGCTCAGGTGGTTGAGTCCTTCCAGGGCTTAGACGCCTAAGGCCCTCAAGGGTTCCTTCTTTTCTAGAGCTGATGCCTTTCTGCCTCCATCGCGGTTTCGTGTGTACGATTCCGTCTCTCCACCAGTCTTCCAAGGGATGACTACTGTGGATGAGGATTCTTCTTCCCTCGGGTTGACTAAGCCTAAGTCGGCAGTTCTCCCGATGTTGGTAGTTGAGTCTATGGTGGGCCTGTCCCGAGAGATGCTGGGTATGTTATCTCTCGCGGACCATGTCGTCGCTGCTCTGGCCGAATATTTTCCACCAGGGGAGTTTGATGACGCTCAGGCGCCTTTTCGCGTTTTGTCACAGGCTCTTATGAACTTGACTCACGCTCACGCCTGTAACACTTCCAATTTGGAGCTGGCACACCGGGATGCGGTTTTGGATTCTTTACCATCCCTTCCTTCTGAGCAACGTGCTGTTCTGAGGTCTGCCTCTTTGGTGGGACCTCAGTTGTTCCATGGTTCCGTGGAAGCTGTTCGTGGCGAAGTTCTTCGTCATTCGAAGGACCAGCTTTTGCTGAGACAGCTTGACCCACCTGCTGCTGCGGGTGGGGGTCGTTCCAGGCCCGCCAAGCGTGCTGCTGCGTCTGCCTCGTCGGCGACATCGGCTACGCCTTCGGCTCCGTCTGCTCCTTCTGCTCATAAGAAGCGCCAACATGGCCAGGCCCGCTGGCAGCCTCAGGCTGGAAAGTCTCAGGACTCTGTCACTTCCCGAGGTGGTTTCTCCTCTCGGGGGCCTCGTCGAGGCCGCAAGTGAAGGTTCTCACCTCGATTCGCCTCCAGTCGGGGAAGGCTGTCGCTGTTTTACGACCGTTGGATAGAGATAACGTCGGACTCTTGGGTCCTCGACGTCATTCATTCCGGTCTGCGATTGTCCTTCCATCGGCACCCCAGTTTATCTCGGGTGCCCCTTCCGACTCAGGTCCCTTCAGATTCTCTGCGTCGGGACCTTCTGGTGCAGGAGATCGACAATCTCCTCTCCAAAGGGGCGATCGAGGTGGTCAGGAACACCCTTTCACCGGGGTTTTACTCGAGACTTTTCTTGGTGCCGAAGAAAAACGGCCAATATCGTCCTGTCATCGATCTGAGTACCCTGAACGAGTACATAACTGCTCCTCGTTTCAGTATGGAGACTTTCCGGTCGGTTCGACGTTCAGTTCATCAGGGCGATTTTGCGGCCAGTATCGACCTGAAGGATGCCTACTTCCATGTACCCATTCATCTGGCGTCACGGAAATACCTTCGGTTCTCGTTTCGGGATCGAGTTTTTCAATTCAGAGCTCTCCTGTTCGGTTTGAACCTGGCTCCTTGGGCCTTCACCCGACTGATGTCACATGTGCTTGCTTTCCATCGCACTCAGTCGGCAGTGACTTCGTCAGCCTACCTAGACAACATCCTCCAACGGCACCACAATGCTGCTGTTCTGGAGTTCGATGTCCGGCAGTTTCTTTGCCTGCTAGCGTCGCTGGGTTTCAGAGTCAATCGCGAGAAGTCGGATCTTCTTCCTTCTCAGCGATTCCGTCATTTGGGGATGGATATATTTTGACACTCTTCACAATGTAGTGTCGGTCCCCCAGGCTCGGGCGACGATTCTTTCCGCCTTGACTCGGGATCTGCTTCAATCTTCCTCGGTCTCGGCCAGGACTTTCCTTCGGATGCTGGGCCTTTGCGGTTCGGTGACAGATCTCATTCCGCTCGGTCGCTTGTTTGTCCGACCTCTCCAACACTTCCTGTTGGATCATTGGCGTCCGAATGTAGATCCGCTGGACCTGGAACTCACTATTCCTCGGTCTCTGCTTTGTCACCTCCGCACTTGGGCAGATATTCCCTGGCTGACACAGGGTGTTCCGTTGGATCTTCCTTTGGCCGATCGCATCCTTACTGCGGATGCCAGCGATTGGGGCTGGGGTGCGACGTTGGATCATCTCGGTCTGTCTACTCACGGAGAGTGGGACAGCGAGCAGGTGGGCCTTCATATCAACCAGAAGGAGCTCCTTGCTCTTCTGTTGAGTTTTCGGCTTTGGATCCCTCATCTGTCGGACCATGTTGTCCTACTTCTTTCGGACAATTCGACAGTAGTGGCCTACATACGAAATCAGGGAGGCACACATTCGATTCCCATGTATCGCCTGTCTCGGGATCTTCTTCTGTTGGTGCGGGATGTGAACGCTCGGGTGTCCATTCGACACATTCACGGGCATCTCAACGTCCTAGCAGACTCCCTGTCCCGACGCGACAGTGTCCTTCCAACCGAATTGATGCTACATCGGTCGGTGTTTCAGGCGATTTGCGAGCAGTGGGGTCGTCCTAAGGTCGACCTTTTCGCTACTCGCTGGAATCATCAGGTAGAGACTTTTGTCTCCCCTTGTCCAGATCCTCTGGCATTTGCAGTAGACGCTCTGTCTCTGGACTGGACAGGTTGGGTCGGCTATGCCTTTCCTCCTGCACCGATTCTTCCTCAGGTTTTAGCGAAGATTCGTGCTTGCAGTTGCAGGATCATTCTGATCACACCCCTGTCTCCACAGAGGGTGTGGATCAATCTGCTGCGGCCTCTATTGGCCGATCAACCGATTCGTCTACCTCTACGTCGCGATCTTCTTTCACAGGGTCATCCCAGGAAGAATCACAACAACCTGGCGAGCCTGTCCCTTCACGCCTGTCTTTTATCAGGTCCAGTCTCCGACGTAGAGGTTTTTCGAGACGATCAGTGGAGTGCATTTCTGCATCGCAGCGACCTTCCACTGGAATGACTTATGCCTCCAAGTGGAAGGTTTTCTGCCGCTGGTGTTCAGATCACAATGTGAATTACCGTGATCCGTCAATCGCTCAAATTGTGGATTTTCTGGTTTTTCTTTTTGACTCCAAGGGCCTCCAGCCTATTACGCTATCGGTCTATGCTGTCTGATACTTTCTCTTATGTGGGAAAGCGGTGTATCGGTCGTAATCTTTTCCTCTCCAAACTTATTCGGCACTTTTCTTTGAAGAGGCCTCGAGTTTTGCGTCTTACACCCAAGTGGAACTTGGCATGGGTGTTGCACTGTTTGGAGGGGGCGCCATTCGAGCCTTTATCTGAGACCGATATGCGTTTTCTCACCTATAAGACGGCTTTTCTTCTAGCGTTTGCTTCTGCTCGTCGAGTCAGTGAGCTTCATGCGCTATCTGTTGATTCTGCCTTCTTCCGAAATGAGGCTAACAGTGTCACATTCACTACTGATTGCTCTTTTCTGGCTAAGAATCAACTCCCCGATTCGGTACCTCCTCCCATCTGCATTCGGGCTCTCCCTGCTGTAGATGGACGGAGGCCTCTTCTTTGTCCTGTTCGTGCGGTCAAGACTTACATTACTCGCACTCAGTTCATTAGGAGGGGTCGGAAGAGATTCTTTCTGTCTCTCATTCCTAAGAGGCAGTCTATCTCTTCCCATTCTCTTTCCAGGTGGATCTGTCTTGCAATCAAGCTGGCTTATTCTCGCTTGTCTGCATCGGATCTTGTTTCGAACCGGCTTAATGCTCACGAGGTTCGTGCCATTTTTACATCCTGGGCGTTCTCCAATTCTGTTTCGCTCCGTGATGTTATGAATGCGGCTTACTGGAGGAATGCTTCTACCTTCTCCTCCATTTATCTCCGCCACCTTCAGCAGCAATCTGAGGACCTTTATTCTTTAGGCCCTCTCGTTGCTGCTCAGGCTGTTGTGCACCCTCGTTAAAATTGTTTTTGTCGAGGTTGCGCTTCACTCAGCCTTGTTCTTTTCAGGTGCCTTCTCTCTATCTTCATTACAGGTTTTCGTTTTTGTTCTCTGCCATCCTTGCTTTCGTTCTGCTACTCTTGTTGGTATTGGTTATGTGATTCACCTCCTCCTATTGTTTATTCAGCCAATTGTAAACAATTGTGAGTAGGTTGAAAAGAAATTAAAATTTTTTAGTAAATTTTGTTTCTTAACATACCTACCACAATTGTTTACCGGAGGCCCACCCTGCTTGGGGATATCTTTGATATCGATGCCTCCCCGCTAAATCACAAACTTCTCGTTGGCGGAAATATGGAATTGACGTCACGGTTGTTGCGCATGCGCTCGGAAAACGCAAGAGGTGTGCAGAGAGAGTACCTGTAATTTCGAGTGCTGGTCTCGCTCGACCCTTTTTTCGATCTTTTTCGTGCTTTTGCACTCTAGTACTTTTCCAACTCGTTTGGAAAAGATTCTAAAAGCTTGAGTTAGTTCCGAAGTAGGGCTTGCACTTATGTTACAGCCAATTGTAAACAATTGTGGTAGGTATGTTAAGAAACAAAATTTACTAAAAAATTTTAATTTTTGTGAATACCTTCATTACTTACAAAAATGATCCTAGGTGAATTCCACTTCCAATAAAGGATGTTATGTTTATCTTGCAGGTACACATTGGGTGCTATGGGTGCCCAAGAACAGCTCATTTTCTCAAAATTTCTATGCTTGGCAGTTTGTGGAGGGTTAACAAGCGCATAGCGGAATATTTTGTCCATGCAACTTGTAATGTCACTCCAATACCTGCAAATGGCCAATTTTTCTTGAAAACTTACTGGATGTTTTTAGAGAAAGCCGCAGAAAACTGGAGATTTAAGCACTTAAGAGGTATCTTTCCTTAACCAGCCGAAAATGGGTGAAGACCTCGATTTTTGAATACCTTCCTACTTACAAAAATTTTCCTTATCAGTTTTGCGTCTGGTAAAAGAAGTTACGTTTCTCTGTGGCATTCCCATTGGGTGCTGTTGGTGTCCAAAAACAGACTATTTTTCAAAATTTTGACATTTATCAGCCTGTGGAGAGTTAACAAATGCTTACCAGAATATTTTATCCATGTAATGGGTAATGTGACACGAAAACCTATCAACTGCCATTATCTCTTAACCTACAAGATGTTTGTAAAGAAATCTAGGAAAAACAAGAATTTTTTAAGCTTTTGATGTGTATTGCTGTTTATGTAAGCCAAAATGGGTTAACACTTGGTTTTTTGAATGCCCTTATTACTTAAGCTACAAAAATGGTCGTCAGTGAAATCCACTTCCATCAAAGGAGATCATGTTTATCTATCGGGTACACATTGGATGCTGTGTGTGTCCGAAAACAGCCAATTTTTGCAAAATTTCTATGCTTGACAGCCTATAGAGGGTTAATAAATGCTCACCGGAATATTTTGTCAATGCAGCTTGTTACATCACACCAAGACCTACAAATAGTCAATTTTCCTTGAAAACCTTCAAGATGTCTTTAGAGAAATCCACAGAAAATGGGGAAATTTAAGCTTTTTAATGGGTATCGCTTTAACCAGCCCAAAATGGGTTAAGACTTCGATTTTTGAATACCCTTACTACTAACAAAAATGTTTCACTATAAATTTTGCGTCTGATAAAAGAAGGTATCTTTCTCTGTGGCATACCTATTGGGTGCTGTTGGCATCTGAAAACAGCCCATTTTATCACAATTTTGACATTTAGCATTTGTCCATGCATCTTGTATTGTCACACCAAGACCTGCACGTGGCCAATTTTTCTTGAAAATCTACAAGACTTGTTTAGAGAAATCCACAGAAAACATGAATTTTTTAGCTTTGGGGGGTATTGCAGTTTAACCAGCCCAAAACGGGTTAATGCTTGGTTTTCTGAATACCCTTATTATTTACAAAAATGACCCTCAGTGATTCCCACTAAGCAATAAAGGAAGTTATGTTTATCTCCTGTCTACCCTTTGGGTGCTGTGGAGGCCTAAAAACAACCCATTTCATCAAAATTTTGATGTTTGGCAACCTTTGGAGGTTTAACAAATGCATTGCCTAATATCTCTTGTATATCAATAGTTGTGTCACATTCAGACCTAACAATATGAATAGAAAAAAAAAATCTACAAGACACGTTTTGAGAAAGTGCCGATAAACCCTAATTTTGACAGTTGTTTACCAATTCTGGCGCAATAAGGGTTAAATCGAAAATTTCGCTTTGATGCAGTTTTAGATTTTGTGCCCCTCTACGCGTGTGCAAAATTCTTTGAAACTAGGTTCGAAAATGGCTTCTGAATCGTACAGACAAAATGTGTGGAAAAAAAACAAAACAAAAAAAACTTGACTTTATGATTCTGGAGAATCATGGCTTTTACGGATGAGATTCCATGATTTTCCATTACCACAGAATGTCTGACGCATTGTTTTTAACTGCCTCACAGAAGTGCCTTTATTGATGCCATGAAAAAGGTGGGTATGGTAGTCTCAAATGACAGTTTGATAAAAAAAGATGTTTACGTTAATACCCATAATCAATCGTAGAGAGGGTTAATATCAATATCGTCGTCCGACAAGTCAAAGACTGACAAAAGGAGTTATGTTTGTTTGACATATACCCACCGAGTGCTGTGGCTATTTGAAAATAGTCTATTTTATCTCAAATGTATCCAAAACTTTGATGTTTGGCAGTTTGTAAAGGGTTAACAAGTGCTAACAGGAATAATTTTTCCATGCAACTTGTAATGTCACACCAAGACATGCTAATGGTCATTTTTTCTTGAAAATCTACAAGATGTTAATAGAGAAATCCAGAGAAAACATGAATTTTAAGCTTCTGATGGGTATCATTATTTAACCAGGCCAAAACGGGTAAAGGATTGGTCTTTTGAATACCCTTTTTACAAAACTATTTCTCAATGAATTCCACTTCCACTTATGTTGATCTCTCCTCTTTACTTTGAGTGCTGTGTGTACGCAAATACAGCCTAGCCCATTTTATCAAAATTTTGATGTTTGAGAGCCTGTGGAGGGTAAACAAATACTTACTGGAATATTTTGACCATGCAACTTGTAATGTCATACCAAGACCTGCGAATGGCCAATTTTTCATGAAATCTACAATATGTTTTATGAAGAAATCCAGGGAAAACAGGAATGTTTAAGCTTTTGATGGGTACCACTGTTTAACCAGTCTAAAATGGGTTATGGCTTCGTTTTTTGAATACCCTTATTACTTACAAAAATCATGAACAGTGAATTCCATTTCCAATAAAGGAAGTGATGTTTATTCCTCTGCTACACGTTTGGTGATGTGGATGGCTGAAAACAGCCTATTTTATCAAAGTTTTGATGTTTGAGAGCCTGTGGAGGGTTAACAAATGCTTATAAGAATATTTTGTGCTTGCAACTTGTAATATCACACCAAGACCTGCGAATGAACCACTTTTTTCTTGAAAATTTACACATTTTTAGAGAAATCCATGTATTTTTAAGCATTTGAGGGGTATGACTTTTGAATACCCTTACTGCTTTCAAAAATGTTTCCTTATAAATTTTGGGTTTGATAATTGAAGGTACTTTTCTCTGTGGCTTACCCATCAGGGGTGCTGTTGGTGTCCAAAAACAGTCCATTTTATCACAATTTTGACATTTAGAAGTCTGTAGAGGGTCAGCAAATGCTCATCAGAGTATTTTGTCCATGCAGCTAGTAATGTCACACTAAGACCTTTGAGTGGGCAATTTTTCTTGAAAATCTACAAAACTTGTTTAGAGGAATCCACAGAAAACATGAATTCTTTAGATTTTGAGGGGTATTGTAGTTTAACCAGCTCAAAACGGGTTAAAGCTTGTTTTTTTTTAGTACCCTTATTACTTACAAAAATGATCCTTGTTGAATTCCACTTCCACAATAAATGAAAAGTTATTTTTATTTCTTGTGTATCCTTTGGGTGCAGTGGGGGCCCAAAAACAGCCCATTTTATCACAATTTTGATGTTTAGTAGCCCTTAATAGAGGGTTAACGAATGCTCGCCGGAATATTATGTCCATGCAACTTGTAATGTCACACTAAGACTTGCAAGTGGGCAATTTTTCTTGAAAATCTACGAGACTCCTTCAGAGAAATCCACAGCAAACATGATTTTTTGAGCTTTTGATGGGTATTTAGCCAGCCCGAATTGGGTTAACAATTGGCTTTTTGAATACCCTTATAACTTGCAAAAATGACCCTCTGTGAATCAGGCTTCCAATAAAGGAAGTTATGCTTATCTCTCTGGTATCGTTTGTGTGCTGTGGGAGCCCTGAAACAGCCCATTTCAATAAAATTACAATGCTTTCAGCCTGTAGAGGGTTACTAAATGCTCATCGGAATATTTTGTCCATGCAACTTATAATGTCAGACTAAGACCTGTGAATGGCCAATTTTTCTTGTAATCTACAAGATGTTTTTAAAGAACTCCAGGGAAAACATGAATTTTTTTTAGCTTTTGCTGGGTATCACTGTTTAACCAGCCCAAAATGGGTTAAGGCTTGGTTTTTAGCTCACCTGACTGAAAGTCAGGGTGAGCTTTTCTTATCACTCTTCATCCATCATCCGTCCGTCCGTCCGTCCGTCCGTCCGTCCGTCGGCCTGCGTGAAGGTGGTGTTTGAGCCTCTTTCTCCTAAACCACTGGCCCCATTTTAATTAAATTTCATGTAAGTAGTGGTTATAGAGGGGCATTTGGGTTTTTAGGCTTTTCCCTCTGGAAAAGACTATTGTTTTTCTACGGATTTTTTTTTTTGCACACGCATAGAGGGGCACAAAACCTAAAAATGTACCGAAGCGGAATATTCGATTTAACCCTTATTTCATCAGAATTGGCAAAAAACTGTCAAAATTGGGGTTTACCGGCACTTTCTCGAAACACATCTTGTAGATTTTTTTTAAACCTTCATCATTGCTAGACCTGTCTGTGCCACGACCTTTGATACACATGACATATCAGGCGATGCATATGATAATCCTCCACAGGCTGCCAAACATCGAAATTTTGATGAAATGGGCCAGTTTCAGGCCCCCAGAGCACCCAAACGATACACGAGAGATAAACATAACTTCCTTTATTGGAAGTGGAATTCACCGGAGATCATTTTTGTAAGTAATAAGGGTGTTAAAAAAAACAAGCGTTAACCCGTTTTGGGCTGGTTAAACAGCAATACCCCCATAAAGCTCAAAAATTCAGGTTTACCGTGGATTTCTCTAAACAAGTCTTGTAGATTTTCAAGAAAAAATTGTCACTCCCAGGCCTTGATGTGACAATAGAAGTTGCATGGACAAAATACTGCGGTGAGCATTTGTTAACCTTCCCTGGGCTGCTAAAAGTCAAAATTGTGATAAAATGGGCTGTTTTTGGACGCCAACAGCACCCAACGGGTACGCCACAAAGAAAAGTGTTTTCTTTTATCGAGCGCACAATCTATACGGAAACATTTTTGTAAGTAGTAAGGGTATTCAAAAAACGAAGTCTTAACCCATTTTGGGCAGGCTAAAGAGAGAGACCCCTTAAAATCTAAAAATTCCTATTTTCTGTGGATTTCTCTAAATACATTCCATAGGTTTTCAAGAAAAATTTACTACTTACAGGTCTTTGTGTGACATTACAAGTTGCATGGACAAAATATTCCGCTGAGCATTTATTAACCCTCTACAGAATGCCAAGCATCATAATTTTGTTGAATTGTGCTGTTTTCGGACACACACAGCACGCAGAGTATGCCCGAGAGTTACACATAATCTACTTTGTTGGAAGTGGAATTCACTGAGGACCATTTTTGTAAGTAATAAGGGTATTCAAAAACCCAAGCGTTAACCCCTTTTGGGGTGGTTAATAGCGATACCCATCAAAAGCTAAAAAAAATCATGTTTTCCTTGGATTTCGTTACAAACATCTTGTAAGTTTTCAACAGAAAATGGCCATTGATAGGTCTTGGAGTCACATTACCGGCTGCATGGATAAAATATTCCAGTAAGCATTTGTTAACCCTCCATGGATGCTAAATGTCAACATTTTGAAAAAATAGTCTGTTTTTGGACACCAACAACAACGAATGGGAATGCCACAGAGATACATAACTTCTTTTACCGGATGCAAAACTGATAGGGAAAAATTTAGTAAGTAGTAAGGGTATTCAAAAATCGAGGTCTTAACCCATTTTCGCCTGGTTAAGATGTACTCCTTAAAAGCTTAAAATTCCAGTTTTCTGTGGATTTCTCCAAAAATCTAGTAAGTATTCAAGAAAAATTGACCATTTGCAGGTCTTGTAGTGACATTACAAGTTGCATAGACAAAATATTCCGGTAAGCGTTAGTTAACCCTCCCGAGGCTGCAAAGCATAGAAATTTTGAGAAAATGGGCTGTTCTTGGGCACCCATTGCACGCAATGTGTACCTGCGAGATAAACATAACCTCCTTCTTTGGAAGTGGAATTCCCCGAGGATCATTTTTGTAAGTAATGAAGGTATTCATCAAACCAAGCATTAATCCGTTTAGGGCTGGTTACAGATTCATACCCCTCAAAAGGTTAAAAATTCATATTATCCGAGGATTTCTCTAAAAACATCTCGTATATTTTCAAGAAAAAATGGCCATGCTCAGATCTTAATATGACATTACAAGTTGCATGTACAAAATATTCCTCTAAGCATTTGTTAACCCTATGCAGGTTCTCAAACATCAAAATGTTGTTAAAATGGCCTGTGTTTGCGCACCCACAGCACCCGAAGTTGAGGGGAGAGATCAAAATAAGTGAAAGTAGAATTCACTGAGAATTATTTTTGGAAGTAATAAGAGTATTCAAAAAACAACACTTAACCCGTTTTGGACTGGATAAACAATTATACCCATTAATAGCTTAAAATTCATGCTTTCCCTGGATTTCTCTGAAAACATCTTGTAGATTTTAAAGAAAAATTGACCATTCACAGTTCTTGGTGTGAGATTACCAGTTCCATGAATAAATATTCCTGTTAGCACTTGTTAACACTCTACAAGCTGCCAGACGTCAATATTTTGGATACATTTGAGATACAATGGACCATTTTCAAATAGACACAGCACTCAGTGGGTATGTGTCAAAGAAACATAACTCCTTTTGTTGGTCATTGACTTGTTGGACGACGATATTCACATTAACCCATTCCACCGTTAATGATGGTTTTACCTAAACAATTTTTTTTTATCGAACTGTGTCATTTGAGACTACTATACTCACCTTTCTCATAACACAATGAAGGAACTTCAGTGAGACAGTTAAAAACAATTTATCAGACACTGTGGGGTCATGACAAATCATGGAATCTCATCGGGAAAAGACATGATTCTCCAGAATCATAAAGTCTAGTTTTCAAATTGGGTTTCTGGTCATATTGTGGAGTGGGGTGGGGGCCAAAATGCACAAAATTTTAAAAAATCTTCTTCTCATGAACCAGCCATAGCAGAGACTTGATATTTGGTATGCAGCTTCCATTTGAGGTGTAGACTCAAGTTTGTTCAAGAGAAGTTTGACGGGCAATATTTAACTTTGTTCTGAGAGGGGGAAGAATTTTTGCCCCGCCCAAAATTTCTCTTTTCTGAACCCAGAGGCCGATTTGAACCAAATTTAATATGAGTTATTATTGGGTTATAAGTACTTGATTTGTGCAAAAAAAATTTTTCCTGCAGCCCCGTGTGAATCGCAGGAGCTAAGAATAGAAAAAAATTAAAATGCCCATATCTCCAAAACTGCATGGCACTGAGAATTGTTATTTGGTGCGAAGCTTCCTTAGGACCAACAGAAAGGATTGGTAAAAAAAAAAATTGCCATCGGTTTTATCATAGGGTACAGTTTCGGGACTTTGAAAAAGTGCTGAGTCAGCACTTTTTAACACTGCAGGCAATGGGAAAAACATTAAAAAAATCTTCTCCAGATCCAGCAGGCAGAATCTTTTGATATTTGGTATGCAACATTGTAGGGTGGATCTGATTCAAGTTTGTTCAAATTGGCCCCCTGGGTTCATATTTGGGCTCAGTATAGGAGCCCGATTTCGAACTTAGTGCATTTCAGGCAAATTTCTTAAAAAATCTTCTTCTCCAGATCTAGCAGGCAGAATCTTTTGATATTTGGTGTGCAACATTGTGGGGTGATCTGATTCAAGTTTGTTCAAATCGGCCCTCTGGATTCATATTTGGGCTCACTATAGAAGCTTGAATTGGAACTTAGTGCATTTCTGGCAAATTTCTTTAAAAATCTTCTTCTCCAGATCCAGCAGGCAGAATCTTTTGATATTTGGTATGCAACATTGTGGGGTGGATCTGATTCAAGTTTGTTCAAATCGGCCCCCTGGACTCATATTTGGGCTCACTATAGAAGCCTGAATTCGAACTTAGTGCATTTCAGGCAAATTTCTTTGAAAATCTTCTTCTCAAGATCCAGCAGGCAGAATCATTTGATATTGGGTATGCACCATGCTTAGGAGGGGGGGGGGGATTCAGTTTTGTTCAAGCCAAGTCCCTGGGTTCATATTTGGGCTCTATGTGGGAACCCAAATTATAACTTAGTTCAAAATGAGGAATTTTCTTTAAAAATCTTCTTCTTCAGATCCAGCAGTCGGAATGTTTTGATATTTGGTATGCAGCTTCCTTAGGGGGGTGGGATTCAAGTTTGTTCAAGCCGTGTCCCTAGGTCCATATTTGGGCTCACTGTGGGAGCTTGAATTGTAACTTAGTTCGAAATGAGGAGTTTTTCTTTAAAAATCTTCTTCAGATTCAGCAGTCGGAATGTTTTGATATTTGGCATGCAGCAACCTTAGGGGGCTGAGATTCAAGTTTCTTCAAGACAAGTCCCTTGGTTCATATTTGGGCTCACTATGGGAGCCCGAATGACAACTTAGTTCAAAATGAGGAATTTTCTTTTTAATCTTCTTCAGATCCAGCAGATGAATGCTTTTGATATTTTTTATGCAGCATCCCTAGGGGGTAAGATTCAAGTTTGTTCAAGCCATGTCCCTATGTCCATATTTGGGCTCATTGTGGGAGCTTGAATTGTAACTTGGTTCAAAATGAGGAATGTTCTTTAAAAATCTTCTTCTTCAGATCCAGCAGTCGGAATGTTTTGATATTTGGTGTGCAGCATCCTTAGGTGGTGAGATTCAAGTTTGTTAAAGCCAAGTCCCTGGGTTCATTTCTGGGCTCCCTGTGGAAGCCCGAACTATAACTTACTGAATATGAGGAATTTTTCTTTAAAAATCTTCTTCTTCAGATTGAGCAGTCGGAATGTTTTGATATTTGGCATGCAGCAACCTTAGGGGCTGAGATTCAAGTTTCTTCAAGCCAAGTCCCTTGGTTCATATTTGGGCTCACTATGGGAGCCCGAATGACAACTTAGTTCAAAATGAGGATTTTTCTTTATAAATCTTCTTCAGATCCAGCAGATGAATGCTTTTTATATTTTTTATGCAGCATCCTTTAGGGGGTAAGATTCAAGTTTGTTCAAGCCATGACCCTAGGTCCATATTTGGGCTCATTGTGGGAGCTTGAATTGTAACTTGGTTCAAAATGAGGAATTTTTTTTAAAAATCTTCTTCAGATCCAGCAATCGGAATCTTTTGATATTTGGTGTGCAGCACCCTTAGGGGGGTGAGATTCAAGTTTGTTAAAGCCAAGTCCCTGGGTTCATATATGGACTCCCTGTGGGAGCCCGAATTATAACTTAGATCAATATGAGGAATATTCTTTCAAAATCTTTTTTTTTAGATCCGCTGGTCAGAATCTTTGGATATTTGGTATAAGCTTTTCTTAGGAGGAGCAGATGCAACTTGTTGAAATGAATTCTCTGGTATTTAGGCTACCATGTCAGGTGAGCGCCCTTAGGCCCCCTGGGGCCTCTTGTTTGAATACCCTTATTACTTACAAAAATCATCCATGGTGAATTCCACTTCCAATAAAGGAAGTTATGTTTATTCTTCGGCTACACGTTGGGTGCTGTGGGTGGCTGAAAACCACCTATTTTGTCAACGTTTTGATCTTTGAGAGCCTGTGGAGGGTTAACAAACGTTCATAAGAATATTTTCTTCTTGCAACCTGTAATGCCACACAAAGACCTGCGAATGACCATTTTTTCTTGAAAATCTACACATTTTTAGAGAAATCCACGTAAAACATGAAATTTTTATACTGTACCAATGACCCAGACATAGCTGGTGCTAACTCTTAAAAATCTAGGGCCAAACACAAATTTTGCCCCCCAATCCCCAAAATTTGCATCTAAAACCAAAGAAATCATGTCCTGAATGGCCCTCCATACTTCGCCTCCACTGCGCATGCGCAGTGTCAATGAGGTCCTGGAATTGGCGCCATTTATGTGTGCTGCATCTGCCATCTGATGTTCTGCAGTTTCTTCCCTGGAAGTCTCTGTTTTGCATCAGATAGTGTATTTTTGGTAACTGATTTCAGGCCATGGTTATCAGTGCCTGGAGTCATGTTTCTGGTGTTTTTACACTTCTTGTTTACATTGACAACAGTCTCTGTGGAGGGGGATTTCTTGTCTTTGTGTTAGTTTAATCATAACAAGATACATTTTTGTCCACACTTAGGCTTGGGATCCATTGGGGCTCAACGTTACTTTTCAGAAACTTGTGCTTTTCTGAAAAAATATTTTTTCAAAAAATTTTTTTGATTTCAATTATTTTTTCTATGTTAATGGATCTTGTTATTATGTATCTTTGTTTTCAGGGGTTGGTGCGAGTACTAGGACTTTTTGTATTCTTTTCACTATGAAAGGATATTGTTCAATTGTAATAAGAGGAAATCTTCCTCTGACTTTCATAATCATTGTATTAATTGTAGTCAGTGTACTCGCACTAACTCCTGTTCAGTATGTGTCAATTGGGATGACAAACATGGGAAGCATGTGTCACGGTATGTTAGCGGGGAAATGGCCATGCCGGTCCTTTCTCCGCAGGGTCACTCTAGTTTATCAGTCTTTATTTCAGATGAACAAGAACAGGGTGATGTATCCGTGATGTCTTCCAAAAGTGTGCCTCTGTCGTCACAATTAAATGAAGAGCTAGCGGCAAAGTGCTCATGGAAATACGTCAATTGCCTAAGAGGTCCCTAGTAGGATCGACGGCCTTTGACGTCCGTTAGCTCTCCCGGTGTAGCGTCCATTCATCGAATGGTTCGGCAGCTGGGTTCGTCCGTTGCGGTCCAGAAAGGAGTTTTGGGTGATGCGAGCACTATAAATCAACTAAGTGCACACCCAGTGACGGCGGATCAGAGGAGAGAACGGAGGAAGCTTATTAGTCCAGTTCCTAGCTTGTCCAGGTCCATCCGGGCTGTGAGCGAGAGAGGCCCCTCTCTCGTACAACAACGTCTGGGACAGATGTTGTGGTACAAAATGTTTCGCATTCGGAGCATACGTCCGCCGCTCGGGACGCTCCGTTATATAGGCAGTCCAGAGAGACTGTCAATAAGGCTTTCTCATCCTCACGGCAGCGCACACGACCGCACCTTGGCTACGTGACTTCAGATTTCCAGCCAGCTTCGCCAATCAGAGAATCCACGGCGACCAGGTCACGCCATCCGGTAGCCAGGGACACGAGGCCTGTAGACTCCGGACGTTCGCATAAGAAAAGTATGCAGGAGTCCACGTACACGGAGCTTCCAGCGGCAAAGCATCGTAAGACCGCTACTCCACAGGCATCAGTGACGGACATGCTATCCCAAATAGCACAACTTATCGCAGCATCCCAGCAACGACAGAATCTCTGTCGGATCAGGTAGTATCAGACGACGCTGGGTCGGTACGCTCTGCTGAACCATCAGGTACGGACGTCCGAAAACTTCATAGGGTCCGACAGGATGGCGAAAGGGATTCGGAGGATGTCGAGCTTTCCCTTTCGGAACAACATAAGCTGCCGTACATTTCATCCGGCTTTATCTTCTAGAGGTTGTTTCGTCAGATCAGAATGCTGCGATGCCGGATAAGAGACTGATAGCGTTGGTGGACACAAGAATTTTTTGATCGGTTCAGAGACATCGTCCCTGAGTTAACGACACAGTCCAATAATGTCACAGGAACTTTCGAATTATTGAACGACGCTATATATATATGCTTGCTATTAAACAAGCAAGTCTGGTTTCTTGTTCGCAAAAGTTACCGTGATGTCTTCCAAAAGTGTGCCTCTGTCGTCATAGTTAAATGAAGAGCTAGCGGCAATAAGTGCTCATGGAAATACGTCAATCGCCTAAGAGGTCCCTAGTAGGATCGACGGCGTTGACATCCACTAGCTCGCCTGGTGTAGCGTCCATTCATCGAATGGTTCGGCAGCCGGGTTCGTCCGTTGCGGTCCAGGAAGGAGATTTGGGTGATGCGAGCACTATAATATACAATAGTACACACCCAGTGACGACGGATCAGAGGAGAGATTGGAGGAAGCCTATTAGTCCGGTTCTTAGCTCGTCCAGGTCCATCCGGGCTGCGAGCGAGAGAGGTCCCTCTCTCGTACAACAACTTCTGGGACCAGATGTTGTGGTACAAAACGTTTCGCATTCGGAGCATACGTCCGCTGCTCGGGACGCTCCGTTATATAGACAGTCCGAGAGACTGTCGATAAGGCTTCCTCATCCTCACGGCAGCGCACACGACCGCACCTTGGCTACGTGACCACGGATATCCAGCCAGCTTCGCCAATCAGGGATTCCATGGCGAACAGGTCACGCCATCTGGTAGCCAAGGGACACGAGGCCTGTAGACTCCGGACACTCGCATAATAGAAGTATGCACAGGTCAATATACACAGAGCTTCCAGCGGCAAAGCAACGTAAGACCGCTTCTCCTCAGTGACGGACGTGCTATCCAAAATAGCTCAACTTATCGCAGCATACCAGTAAACGACAGAATCTCTGTCGGATCAGGAATAATCTGACAACGCTGGGTCGGTACGCTCCGCTGAAGCATCAGATACGGGCGACCAAGCTCTTCATAGGGTCCGACAGGATGGCGGAAGGGATTCGGAGGATTTCGAGCTTTCCCTTTCGGAACAACAGAAGCTGCCATAGATTTCTTCCGGCATTATCTTCCAGAGGTTGTTCCGTCGGACTAGAATGCTGCGATGCGGGATAAGAAACTAATAGCATCATTGGACACAGAATTTTTTTTTGATCGGTTCAGGGACATCGTCCCTGAGTTGCCGACACAGTCCAATAATGTCACAAGAACATTCGAATTATTGAACGACGCTATATATATAAGCTTGCTACCAAAGCAGGCAAGTCTGGTTTCTTGTCCGCAAATGCTCTAAATCTGCCTTTCATCAATTCAAGGAATAAATTTGTAACAACAGGACAGGGCATACCGAGAGTTCCTCTGCGTCTAGACGACGAGGCTGAAGACTTGTAATTGTCTATATCGCCGTCTATGTCAATTCTAACCACGACGTTGGAACGACAATAATGTCTAACAGACTTAACTTAGACGCTTTATCATACGCAGACCACCTTACTGAGGGGTTATCATTATGTCTTCAAGGGAAAGAATTCCAGGATCTGATCCTCAATGAGATTTCTTTCAAGGGCAGTAGCTTTTCCACGTATAACTCCACCCTTCAGTGGCAAACCTGGAGTTGATTAGACGTGATGCAGCCCTAGCTACATCCACGCGCGTGGATAGTAAGGTGAAGAACTCTCTCAGAGTCGCTTCGGTCTCGGAGAAGCTTCTCTTCGACGGCAACCTTTCGGCAATCTATGAATTGCTCGATATAGACGTTCTCTTGTCAATCAAGTGTAACAAGAGATTCAGGCTTGGGCAGACATTCAGTGGTTGACTCAGGGAGTTCCACTGCAGTTGCCGGATCCGAGTTTTATGATTATGACGGATGCCAATCAAACAGGTTGAGGTGCAACATTGATCCCAACGGATTCGAAGTGCCAGGGTCTTTGGGTTCCGCAGTTTCTAGGCAAGCACATAAACATCCAAGAAATGATGTCAATTTGGCTTGCACTATGTCATTGGATGAACATTATTCAGAAAGCGCATGTCCAAATACTGTCCGACAATACGACAGTAGTTGCGTATATCCGGAACCAGGGAGGCACTCATTCCGTTCCGTTATTCAATTTAACGGAAAGAATCCTTCTGTTTGTTCTAGAACACCAAGTTCTGCTTTCGGTCCGTCATATTCCGGGTCGTCTGTATTAGTAGACTCCCTTTCACGGAAGGGTCGCTTGTTGCCGTCAGAATGGACTCTCAACAAACAGGTATTCAATCAGATTTGCTACCAATGGGAGCAGCCAATGATAGACTTATTTGTGACACAACTCAACA
The DNA here is from genome assembly GCA_031216915.1 of Pictodentalium vernedei. Lineage (NCBI taxonomy): Eukaryota > Metazoa > Mollusca > Scaphopoda > Dentaliida > Dentaliidae > Pictodentalium > Pictodentalium vernedei. Next base: position 550,220,552 of record CM062296.1, on the reverse strand, counting down.
ATCAATTGCAGACATATGTGTCACCATGTCTGGATCCCCGAGCATATGCAGTAGAAGCTCTATCGATCTCGTGGGACGAAAGGATAGGATATGCGTATCCTCTAGCGCTGTTGATACAGCAAATATTGCTCAAGATAAAACAATCTCTATACAATTCTGTTGGTAGCATCTCTTTCTCCACAGAGGCCGTGGATAAATCTACTCAGGTGTCTGCTGTGGGACTTACCGTGAAAACTTCCTCCACGAGAGGATCTTCTTTTGCTGGGGAAATCGTGTCATCTTCATCACAACCCGCAAGGTCTCAACCTTCACGTATTCCGTTGTGCGGTCCTTCTTGCACGGCAAGCATTGTACAGGACGAGCAGTGGACGCGATTTCTAACTGTAGGAGGACCTCCTCTTCGCTATACTATGCGGTTAAGTGGAAGGTCTTTCGTCATGGGTGTAGGGATCATTTTGTTGATATTTTTGTTCCCTCCATACCAGACTTTGCAAACTTTCTAGTATACTTGTTTGACGAGATCAACTGCAGCCTGTTACTATTAAAGGTTATAGGTCTATGTTATCTGATACCTTTGCACACCATGATAGTTTACAATTGAATCTAATGTCTCTTTATCTAAATTAGTTAGAAACTCTTCGATAAATAGACCTAGAACCCTTAGATTAATTCCTAAATGAATTTAGCTTGGGTTCTTCTTAAACTAAAAGAAAACCATTTGAGCCTCTTGAGTCAGTAGATTTCAAATTCTGGTCTTATAAGACAGCATTTCTCTTAGCTTTCTCTTCTGCTTGAAGAGTCAGTGAGCTTCATGCACTATCGGTGGACGATTCTCACTATCGTAGTGACGGGAACACTATTACCTTTACTACTAATGTTGGATTTTTGGCTAAGAATCAGGCTCCTAATAATATCCAGAACCTATTGTTATTAAAGCCCTTCCGTCTTCAGATGGGCACAGGCCTTTACTCTGTCCGGTTAGAGCTTTATGTATTTATAACAAGATCTCAGTTTATCAGAAAGGGACGTAAACGCTTCTTTCTGTCTCTTATGCCTAATAGAAAGGACATTACGGTCCATTCTATGGCTAGATGGATTCAATTATCTATCCGTACTGCTTATGATATTCTATCTTCAACTCAGCAGTCTGTGCGTAAGATTTCGGCTCATTAAGTAACAGCTCTTTCTACATCTTAGGCTTATGCAAATAGTGTTGCTATTACAGATTTAATGAAGGCTGCATATTGGTCTCAGCCACCCACATTCACAAATTTTTATCTCAGAAATATTGAGTCCACTTCTGGAGACCTGCGTTGTTTAGGTCCATTATCTGCTGCTCAGAATGTCGTTCACTAAACAGTTGCAACTATAGTTATGCAGGCTTTCTGTTCAGGCAGTGACTCCGTCCTGCTGCCCTCTTCGCTCTGGGCTATTTGACCAAGGGGAGGGGGGGGGGAGGGTGTTCCCTTGGGTCTCCTGTTTTATAGTGAAAACAAGGGGATACCTCCTCCGGAGTCAGTAATTCTGAGTTGTTACCGGGATAGTTTTAAAGTGAAAGTTAATGTTTTAAAAATTCATTCATGTCATATTTTTAAAGTATAGCATTTGTATATGTCACATGTCAAACGGGAGTTAATATACAATCCTCGGACACTTTTAAAAGAGTATAAAGAGTCTCAATTCTCTGGACTAACTTTATTTATTGGCTTACTTTAAAAATAATTACTATAAGGATTATACTGGATGTTAATAGAGAACATGGATGTTATGATGCTCAATTATGGAGGGTGTTGTGTCTTTCTAATTTATCATAAATAAGAAAGATACATGTAAAGCCTAATACTCCTTTTCTCCTCGAGGGGATGACTCTATTTTATATAGTTGAGTTTATTGGATTTTCCTCTATGTCCTAGGCCCTTCAGCCTTTTTACTATTCAGCTATGTCTGGGTCATTGGTACAGTATAAAAATGTTAAAAAATTTATAGTAATTTATATATTTTTTATACTTATCAATGACCCAGACGGGGATGGCCCTCCCAGGAGTTGGGAACTCTACCTCCCCGCTGAGTACATAGCGCTGACCAGGCACTGGTTGTAAGAATGATAAATGGCGCCAATTCCGGGACCTCCTTGACACTGCGCATGCACAGTGGAGGCGAAGTATGGAGGGCCATTCAGGACATGATTTCTTTGGTTTTAGATGCAAATTTTGGGGATTGGGGGCAAAATTTGTGTTTGGCCCTAGATTTTTAAGAGTTAGCACCAGCTATGTCTAGGTCATTGGTAAGTATAAAAAATATATAAATTACTATAAATTTTTTAACTTTTTAAGCATTTGAGGGGTATCACTTTTTAACCAGCCCAAAACGGGTTAACACTTGGTTTTTTCACCTGTCTTTTTTTGACAAACTGTATTATGTTATGGCATTGTCTGTCTGTCCGTCTGTACGGGCGAACATTGGGGGTTTAGGGACCATTATTATTAGGGGCTACCTCCAAATTAAGGTAGTGTTAGGAGTGGGGTGGGGTTAGGGTTAGGGGTAGCCCCAGAGTAGGGCTTAGTGGGGGGTGGTAGGTCCCAGGGGTTAGGGTTGGGGTCTGGGGTTGGGTTTTAGTTTTAGTAGCCCTAAACTGAAAAATAGCCCCTAATCCTATTGGTCTGGCTAGGGTGGGGTTAGGGTCAGGGGTGGGGTTAGGGCTAGCCCCAGAGTAGGGCTTAAGGTTGGGGGTTAGGTTCCAGAGGGGGGGGGGGGGTGTCAGGGTGGGTTTTAGGTTTTAGGGTCAGAGTGGGTAGGATTAGGGTGTGTTTTTTGGGTGGAGGGGTGTTGTTAGGGTTAAATGTAAGTTCTAGGGTTATTATTATTAGAGGCTACCTCCAAATTAAGGTAGGGTTAGGAGTGGGCTGGGGTGGGGTTAGGGGTAGCCCCAGAGTAGGACTTAATGTTGGGGGGTTAGGTCCCCGGGGGTTAGGGTTGGAGTCAGGGGTGGAGTTTTAGTTTTAGTAGACCCTAAACTGAAAAATAGCCCCTAATCCTATTGGTCTGGCTAGGGTCAGGGGTGGGGTGGGGTGTGGTTAGGGGTAGCCCCAGAATAGGGCTTAAGGTTGGGGGTTAGGTCCTAGGGGTGGGGATTAGTGTCAGGGGTGGGTTTTAGGGTTTAGTGTCAGAGTGGGGTAGGGTTAGGGTGTGGTTTTGGGGTGGAGGGGTGGGGTTAGGGTTAAATATAAGTTCTAGGGTGGAGGGGTAGGATTCTGGGTAAAATAAGGTTTTGGACTTACAAAATGTTTTTTTGGTAGCCCGTAAACCCGAAATGTTGGAATGTCCGTCCGTCCGTCATCCATCTATCCATCCGTCCTTAAACAATTTTTGTGTCGTCTACTCCTCCAAAGGTTTACATGCTATATTGTTCAAACTTTACAAACATGTTGATCAGTAATTGCCATTGACATGTGACAAGAGCAGGTAACTCTGTTTTGTATTTCCAGAGTTATGTCTCCCCTTTTAGTACTTAAAACATTACAGTATTTTGTCGCCAACTGCTTCAACATTTTACATGCTATATTGTTCAAACTTTGCATACATGTTGATCACCATTTGTTGTTGTGCATGTGACAAGAGCAGGTAACTCTGTTTTGTATTTCTAGAGTTATGCCCTCTTTTAGTACTTGAAACATCACAGTATTGTGTCGCCTACTCCTTCAACATTTTACATGCTACATTGTTCAAACTTTGCACACATGTTGATCACCAATTGCTGTTGTGCATATGACAAGTGCAGGTAACTCCGTTTTGTATTTCCAGAGTTATGCCCCCTTTTAATACTTGAAACATTACACTATTGTGTCATCTACTCCTTCAACATTTTACTTGCTTTATTGTTCAAACTTTGCACCCATGTTGATCATCAATTGTTCTTGTGCATGTGATAGGAGCAGAAAATTTATGTTTAAACGACAAGAATCCTCGCCGTTTATAGCTGTTATGATCCTCAAAATGTCCTTTTCCTTGGCGCCACCTATCGCCAATCGTTATCAATGAAGGTAACCTGTCAATGAATGGACGCTACCATTGTAAATGGCAAGGAGTCTTCTACAGCAGCCTTGCAGCCCTTTAGAAGTTATTTTATGAATAAAATGGATGCTACCATTTTTTAGCTCACCTGACTTTCAGTCAGGAGAGCTATAGTGATCACTCACCATCCGTCGTCCGTCGTCCGTCGTCCGTGAACATGGTGTTTGCGTCTTCTCCTCCCAAACCGCTGAACCAATTTAATTGATATTTGAGATAATAGTTTGTTATGACATCGCAATTTGATTTTGTTCAAATCAAGTTGCCCCGCCCGTGGGTAGGGCCACACCCAAAAAGTGTGCTGAAATCTTAAAAAATCTTCTTCTCATGAACCAGCAGTAGCAGAGACTTGATATTTGGTGTGCAGCTTCCTTTTGAGGTGTAGACTCAGATTTGTTCAAGAGAAGTTTGTGGGGCTATACTTGGCGTCATTATGGGAGGGGCAAAATTTTTGGCCCCGCCCAAAATTTCTATTTTCCAAACCGAGAGGCTGATTTGAACCAAATTTTATGTGAGGGCTTATTGGGTCATAAGTAACTAATTTATGCTGATTTTTTTTTTCCCGTAGCCCCATGGGAACCGCAGGATCTAAAAATAGAAAAAAATTAAAACGCCCATATCTCCAAAACTTCACGGCACCGAGAATTTTTATTTGGTGTGAAGCTTCCTTAGGACCAACAGAAAGAATTGGTAAAAAAAAATTGCTATCGGTTTTATCACAGGGTACAGTTTCGGGACATTGAAAAAGTGCTGAGTCAGCACTTTTTAACACTGTAGGCAATGGGAAAAACATTAAAAAATCTTCTTCTCCAGATCCAGCAGGCAGAATCTTTTGATATTTGGTATGCAACATTGGAGGGTGGATCTGATTCAGGTTTGTTCAAACCGGCCCCCTGGGTTCATATTTGGGCTCAGTATAGGAGCCCGATTTCGAACTTAGTGCATTTCAGGCAAATTTCTTAAAAAATCTTCTTCTCCAGATCCAGCAGGCAGAATCTTTTGATATTTGGTATGCAACATTGTGGGGTGGATCTGATTCAAGTTTGTTCAAATCGGCCCCCTGGGTTTATATTTGGGCTCAGTATAGGAGCCCAAATTTGAACTTACTGCATTTCAGGCAAATTTCTTTGAAAATCTTCTTTTCCAGATCCAGCAGGCAAAATCTTTTGATATTTGGTATGCAACATTGTGGGGTGGATCTGATTCAAGTTTGTTCAAATCGGCCCCTTGGGTTTATATTTGGGCTCTGTATAGGAGCCCAAATTTGAACTTAGTGCATTTCAGGCAAATTTCTTAAAAAATCTTCTTCTCCAGATCCAGCAGACAGAATCTTTTGATATTTGGTATGCAACATTGTGGCGTGGATCTGATTCTATTTTGTTCAAATCGGCTCCCTAGATTCATATTTGGGCTCACTATAGAAGCTCGAATTTGAACTTAGTGCATTTCAGGCAAATTTCTTCAAAAATCTTCTTCTCCAGATCCTGCAGGCAGAATCTTTTGATATTTGGTATGCAACATTGTGGGGTGGATCTGATTCCAGTTTGTTTAAATCGGCCACCTGGATTCATATTTGGGCTCACTTTAGAAGCCCAAATTCGAACTTAGTGCATTTCAGGCAAATTTCTTTGAAAATCTTCTTCTCAAGATCCAGCAGGCAGAATCTTGTGATATTTGGTATGCAGCATCCTTAGGGGGGTGAGGTTCAAGTTTGTTCAAGCCATGTCCCTAGGTCCATATTTGGGCTCAATGTGGGAGCTTGAATTGTAACTTTGTTCAAAATGAGGAATTTTCTTAAAAAATGTTCTTCTTCAGATCCAGCAGTCGGAATGGTTTGATATGTGGTGAGTAGCATCCTTGGGGGGGGGGGGGGGGGGGGGGAGGGGGGATTCAAGTGTGTTAAAGCCAAGTCCATGGGTCCATATTTGGGCTCCCTGTGGGAGCCCAAATTATAACTTAGTCAATATGAGGAATTTTTCTTTAAAAATCTTCTTCTTCAGATTCAGCAGTTGGAATGTTTTGATATTTGGCATGGAGCAACCTTAGGGCGCTGAGATTCAAGTTTGTTCAAGCCAAGTCCCTTGGTTCATATTTAGGCTCACTATGGGAGCCTGAATGACAACTTAGTTCAAAATGAGGAATTTTATTTAAAAATCTTCAGATCCAGCAGATGAATGCTTTTGATATTTTTTATGCAGCATCCTTAGGGGGGTAAGATTCAAGTTTGTTCAAGCCATGTCCCTAGGTCCATATTTGGGCTGATTGTGGGAGCTCGAATTGTAACTTGGTTCAAAATGAGGAATTTTCTTTAAAAATCTTCTTCTTCAGATCCAGCAGTCGGAATGTTTTGATATTTGGTGTGCAGAATCCTTAGGGGTGTGAGATTCAGGTTTGTTAAAGCCAAGTCCCTGGGTTCATATATGGGCTTCCTGTGGGAGCCCGAATTATGACTTAGTTCAGTATGAGGAATATTCTTTAAAAATCTTTTTTTATATCCACTGGTCAGAATATTTGGATATTTGGTTTCAGCTTTTCTTAGGAGGAGCAGATGCAACTTGTGGAAATCAATTCTCTGGGTTGCTATTTAGGCTACCATGTCAGGTGAGCGCCCTCAGGCCCCCTGGGGCCTCTTGTTTTATTTTGTGATGACCTCAGATCGCTTATTACTAAAATTTCACAAAAACGATATGAAATGTGTGCACACAAGCATAAAATTTGAAACCCTTTACCCCTGACAGGGCAGGGAAATGGGCAATGGTTGGGGGGGGGGGGGGGGGGGGGGAGACAGATATAGTCGAATCAACAAACATTTCAAACTTTACCCCAGAGAAACATGTGCATGTTCCAATTTTGACAGGTTATGTTGCCCCGCTAGGTGGTGCTCTTGTTTGAATAACCTTACTGCTTACAAAAATCAACCTCGGTGAATTCCACTTCCAACAAAGGAGATTATGTTTATCTCTCGGGTACACATTGGGTGCTGTGGGTGCACCAAAACATCCCACTTTCTCAAAATTACTATGCTTGGCAGCCTGTAGACAGCTAATAAATGCTCACCGGAATATTTTTGTCTATGCAACTTGTAATATCACACAAAGACCTGCTAATAGTCAATTTTTCGTGAAAACCTATGAGATGTTTTTAGAGAAATCCACAGAAAATGGGAATTTTTAGCTTTTAAGGGGTATCTCTCTTTAACTAGCACTAAATGTGTTAAGGCTTCGACTTTTGAATACCCTTAGTACTTACAAAAATGTCTCAAAACTTTTTCGTCCGATAAAAGAAGATACCTATTGGGAGCTGTTGGTGTCCAAAAACTGCCCAATTTATCACAGTTTTGACATTTGGTAGCCCTTAGAGGGTTAACAAATGCTCACTGGAATATTTTGTCCATGCAACTTGTAATGTCACACTAAGACCTGCGAGTGGGCAATTTTTCTTGAAAATCCACAAGACTCCTTCAGAGAATCCACAGAAAACATGATTTTTTTAGCTTTTTGATGGGCATTAAGGTTTAACTAGTCGAAAACAGGTTAATGCTTTTTTTTAATGCCCTTATTATTTACAAAAATGATCCTCAGTGATTCCCACTTCCAATAAAGGAAGTTATGTTTATCTCTCATGTATCATTTGGGTGCCATAAAAAGCCCATTTCAACAACAGTATGATGCTTGGCAGCCTGTAGAGGGTTAATAAACGCTCACCCAAATATTTTGTCCATGCAACTTGTAATATCACACAAAGAACTGTGAATATTTTTATATCAATTTTTCTTGAAAACCTGCAAGATGTTTTTTAGAGAAACCCACACAGAATGGGAATTTTAAGCTTTTAAGGGGTCTCTCTCTTTAACCAGCCCAAAATGGGTTAAGACTTCAACTTTTGAATACCCTTACTACTTATAAAATTGTTCCCTATAAATTTTGCATCCGATAAAAGAAGATACCTTTCTCTGTGGCGTACGCATTGGGTGCTGTTCATGTTCAAAAACAGCCCATTTTATCACAATTTTGAAGTTTAGCGGCCCGTAGAGGGTTAACAAATGCTCACTGGAGTATTTTGTCCATACAACTTGTAATATCACACTAAAACCTGCGAGTGGGCAATTTTTCTTGAAAATCTACAAGACTCGTTTAGAGAAATCCACAGAAAACATGAATTTTTGAGGTTTGGAAGGGTATTGCAGTTTAACCATCCAAAATGGGTTAATGCTTGTATTTTTGAATACCCTTTTTACTTAAAAGAATGATCCTCGGTGAATTCCACTTCTAATAAATGAAGTTATGTTTATCTCTCCAGTGCTGTGGGGACCAGAAAAAGCCAATTTCAACAAAATTTCAATGTTTGGCAGGCTGTGGAGGGTTAACAAATGCATTGTCTAATATCGCTTGTATATCAATGGTCGTGTCATGGACAAATGATGAATGTTTGAAAAAAATCTACAATACGTGTTTTGAGAAAGTGCCTATGAACCCTAATTTTGACAGCTTTTTGGCGAAATAACAGTTAAATCGAAAATTCCGCTTCGGTACATTTTTAGCTCAACTTTGGCGAAGCCAAAATTTGAGGTATTGTCATGGCCCGTCGTCTGTTGTCCGTCCGTCCATCACGCCGTACACACAGCTCGGGCTAGAGGCCATATTTATGAACCGATCTTTACGAAACTTCTTGGGTGCCTTTGTTATCACTGTGGGACGAGAACGAGTGTTTTGGGGTCTGGTCCGAAATTCAAGATGGCCACTGGAAGCCATTTTGTACAAAATTAGGTGCAATCCGATTTTTGTGCAGAAGTTCCATATGAAAGCGCTGATTTGAATAATTTTTTGTATGAATGTTTAGTACCATGGGATACATCACATATAATACAAGTTTTTCTCGTGCATAAATTATGACAATTAGACTAACTTTGACCTATTTAATGTTACTTTCAGCACTGTAACTGCAAATGCCAATACGGCTTGGGCTATGAACCAATCTTTACGAAACTTCTTGGGTACCTTTGTTATCACCGTGGGACGAGAACGAGTGGTTTTGGGCACGGTCCGAAATTCAAGATGGCCACCAGCAGCCATTTTGTACTTTAGTTAGTGCAATCAGTTTTTTTGTACAGAACTTCAGTATGAAAGTTCTGATTTGAATAAATTTTTGTATGAATGTTTAGTAACATGGAATACATCACATATAATACAGGTTTTTTTCTCATGCAAAAATTATGCAAATTAGATGAACTTTGATTTATTCAGTGCCACTTATACACAGAAAGTGCACATGTCAATACAGCTCAGGCCAGAGTTTGTATTTATGAACCGATCTTCACAAAACTTCTTGGATACCTTTGTTATCACCTTAGGATGAGAACAAGTGTTTCTGGGTGTGGTCCAAAATTCAAGATGGCTGCCAGTGGCCATTTTGTACCGAAATTACATCCAATCAGTTTTTTGTACACAACTTCTATACGGCTCAGGCTAGAGGCTGTATTTATGAACCGATCTTTACAAAACTTATTGGGTACCTTTGTTATCACCGTGGGACAAGAACGAGTGTTTTGGGGTGCAGTCCAAAATTCAAGATGGCCACCAGCAGCCATTTTGTTTCAAAATTAGTGCAATTAGTTTTTTGTATGAAAGCTCTGATTTGAATAAATTTTTGTATGAATGTTTAGTAACATGGAATACATCACATATAATACAGGTTTTTTTCTCGTGCAGAAATTATGCAGATTAGATGAACTTTGATTTATTCAGTACTACTTATACACTGTAAGTGCACATGTCAATATGGCTAGGGCTGGAGGCTGTATTTATGAACCAATCTTCACGAAACTTCTTGGGTACCTTTGTTATCACCTTGGGACGAAAACAGCTGTTTTTGAGTGCGGTCTGAAATTCAAGATGGCTGCTGGCGGCCATTTTGTACCAAAATTAGTGCAATCAGTTTTTTGTACAGAAAGTTCTGATTGAATAAATTTTTGTATGAATGTTTAGTAACATGGAATACATCACATATAATACGGGTTTTTTTCTCGAGCAGAAATTATGCAAATTAGATGAAATTTGATTTATTCTGTGCTACTTATACACAGTAAGTGCATGTGTCAATACAGCTCGGGCTAGAGGCTGTATTTATGAACCGATCTTCACAAAACTTCTTGGGTACCTTTGTTATCACCTTGTGACGAGAGCAATTGTTTCTGGGTGCGGTCCAAAATTCAAGATGGCTGTCAGTGGCCATTTTGTACCAAAATTAGGTCCAATCAATTTTTTGTACACAACTTCTATACAGCTCAGGCTAGAGGCCGTATTTATGAACCGATCTTTACAAAACTTCTTGGGTACCTTTGTTATCACCTTGGGACGAGAGCGAGTGTTTTGGGGTGTGGTCCAAAATTCAAGATGGCCACTAGCAGCCATTTTGTACCAGAATTAGTGCTATCAGTTTTTTGTACAGAACTTCTGTATGAAAGTTCTGATTTGAATCAATTTTTGTAGAAATGTTTAGTAACATAGAATACATCACATATAATACAGGTTTTTTTCTCGTGTAGAAATTATGCAAATTAGATGAACTTTGATTTGTTCAGTGCTACTACACAGTAAGTGCACATGTCAATACGGCTCGGGCTAGAGTCTGTATTTATGAACCGATCTTTACGAAACTTCTTGGGGTACCTTTGTTATCACCCTGTGACAGGAACGAGTGTATTTGGGTGCCTTTGTTATCACTGTGCTATGAGAACAAATATTTTTGGGTTCAGTCAGACCCACTCTGGGACTTGAAGATTTCTTTTCACGTTTAGCATCTAACTGCCCCCCACCTTTACAATACTTTTCCTATATATTTATTACAGGCTACAGTCAGCATTTATGTACAGACCATTACAATACTTTGCATGTACCTTTGTTATCGGGACATTACCTAGATGTTTGTCATTGCTGTGTCACATACTATACATGTACATGTCTTAAACAAGTTGAGCTACAGTGTCATTGAAACTTTCATTAGATTTAGGCCCCTCTATGCATGAGCAAAATTGTGTGAAAATCGGTTTGAAAAATGGCTTCTGAATCGTAGGGACAAAATGTGTGGGAAAAAAGCCCCCCCTCTCCCCCCCCCCCCCCCCCCCCCCCAAAAAAAAACAACAAAAATACGTAGAAAAACAATAGTCTTTTCCAGATGGAAAAGCCTAATAATCTGTAGAAAAACAATAGTCTTTTCCAGAGGGAAAAGCCTAAAAAAATAATAATAATCCATAGAGAAACAATAGTCTTTCCCAGAGGGAAAAGCCTAACAATGAAAAATAATGATCCAAAGTCGGGAAATAAACTGTCTGATGACACAACAACATTAAAGTCTGGATTAATAAACAGGTTATATCTACATAGAGACAGTGACTTGTCATTCCATAGGAAAGAATATATGTGGGGCAAATTGACTTAAATTTGACATTTACAAAATATTTGATAATGTGTTAAAGAACCTCCAAAGATAAACACTAAATCCCCTGATTGAGGCACCTTACCCAGTGTATAAAGTTGCAGTACATGTCCTATCCTTCTTCACTTTTTACCCTTTTTGGGATTTGTTCTTTTTCTTCTTCTTCTTCCCTTTATTTTTCCTTTTTTCTCTGTTTCTTCTCCTTTCTGTGCCCAATTAGGACCCATATAGGAGAAAAAGGAGAGGAATGGGAAAATGAAGAGAATCAGTTTGTAGACAGACCCAGACCAACTGCAAACCATCTGAAACCTTTTTGCTCTATGCCGATTTGACAGGGTGGGTTTGGTGATAAATTAAAGAGTATTTCACTTGCTTTGTAAGTCCACAGTAGATCATTTGTGAAGCCTGCAAAGCAAGTCCTGCACTACTTTCACTGAAACTTTCACATTTTTTCATGGCGCGCAGTGGTCTAGTAGTTTAGGTGTTGGACTCCTGATTGCCAGGTGCGGTTACCGAGAGTTCAACTCCCAGCAGGGGATCAGAAACCAACATTCTAAATTCCTCTAAAACATGATTGTGTCCTTCAAAAAAACACACACACAGGCCTGTGCCAGTATTTATCTGAAGCCATCCATAGTACTTACATCATACTGTAGCCTGTGTGTTCCACACATTCGTGCTACTGCCGTAAGGAAGGTGAACCAAGTGATCATGAGAACTTCATCTAAAAAGTGAGATTACAGCCATAATTTTCTGACGGTGTGCAGTGGTCTAGTGGTTGGGTGTTGGACTCCTGATTGCCAGGCGCGGTTGCCAATGGTTCGACTCCTGGCAGGGTATCAGAAACCAAAATTCTAAATTCCTCTAAAACATAATTGTGTCCCTTAAAAACACACACATACCCATGCCAGTCTTCATCTGAGGCCAACCACAGCACTTTCATCATTCTGTAGCCAGTGCATTCCACACTTTCATGCTGCTGCCCAAAGGAAGGTGAATCAAGTAATCATGAGCACTTCATCTAAAAAAGCTAGATTTTTGCCGTCATTTTTCAACAGTGCACAATGGTCTAGTGGTTTAGGTGTTGGACTCCTGATTGCCAGGCAGGTTTGGTGAGGATACAACTCCTGGCAGGCAATCAGAATCTAACATTCTAAATTCCTCGAAAAAAAATGATTGTGTCTGAAAAAAACACTTTCACCTCCCCCTCCTTCCTAACGTGCCCACTCATACCCTCACACATAAAACTGAGGTTCCGAAGCCTGAAAACCTTTAGCACAGTCTACAGGTTATGAAGGGATTTCATTGTAACTTGGTAGGTTGACTTCATATAATGTCTAGATGAGAACGTCCCCTTTTGGACACGATTGGGCAACTGTGACAGGTACAGGGGCCCGAAGCCCGAAAACCTTTAGAACAGTCTACAGGTCATAATTATGAAGGGATTTCATTGTAGCCTGGTAGAATGACTCCAAATAATGTCTAGATGAGAACATCTCCTTTTGGTCGCGATCATTCAGCCTTTATGGCTGCCCGAGCCCAAAGACCATTAGCATTGTCTATAGGTCGTATTTATGGAAGGATTTCATTGTAACTTGTTAGGTTTACTCCATATAATGCCTAGATGATGACATCCCCTTTTGGTCGTGATTGAGCAACTGTGATGGCTACAGGTGCCTGAAGCCCGAAAATCTTGAGCACAGTCTACAGGTCATATTTATGAAGGGATTTCATTGTAACTTCGTAGGATCACTCCAGATGATGCCCAGATGAGAATGTCATCCTTTTGGTTGCGATCATTCAACCATGATGGCTGCCCGAGCCCAAAGCCCAAAAACCTTTAGCACAGTCTACAGGTCATATTTATGAAGGGATTTCATTGTAACTTGGTAGGTTGACTTCATATAATGTGTAGATGAGAATGTCCCCTTTGGACGCAATTGGGAAACTGACGGCTACAGGGGCCCGAAGCCTGAAAACCTTTAGCACAGTCCACAGGCCATATTTACGAAGGGATTTCATTGTAACTTGGCAGGTTGACTTCATATAATGTCTAGATGAGAACAGCCCCTTTTGGACACCATTAGGCAACTGTGACGGCTGCAGGGGCCTGAAGCCCAAAAACCTTTAGCACAGTCTACAGGTGATATTTATGAAGGGATTTCATTGTACCTTGGTAGGATGACTCCAAATAATGTCTAGATGATGACATCCCCTTTTGGTTGTGATTGGTCAACTGTGACGGCTTCAGGGGCCCGAAGCCTGAAAACCTTGAGCACAGTCAGGTCATATTTATGAAGGGATTTCATTGTAACTTTGTAGGATCACTCCAGATGATGCCCAGATAAGAATGTCCCCTTTTGGTTGCGATCATTCAACCATGATGGCTGCCCAAGCCCAAAGCCCAAAAACCTTTAGCACAGTCTACAGGTCATATTTATGAAGGGATTTCATTGTAACTTGGTTAGTTGACTTCATATAATGTCTAGATGAGAACATCCCCTTTGGATGCAATTGGGAAACTGATGGCTACAGGGGCCCGAAGCCCGAAAACCTTTAGTACAGTCTACAGGCCATATTTATGAAGGGATTTCAATTTATCTCACAATCGGGACGTTTTTGCATTGTTACGCAACTAAAGTTTAATGTATCTGGGCCCTTGTTCCGAATCTGTATCAAGAGCCCCTGATACAAGCGCGTGATTCTGCTGTTGCCAAAACAACGGCATTAATATCATTTTTCGATCGCTTCACATTTTTCCCTTCAGAGAAAACTATTAGGTGAGGCGAAGCCGAACCTAATATTGTTTTCTCTGAGCCATATATGACACTGTATCTGCCAACTAAACACACTGTAACGTATTTATTATGCACGGCATGCTAAAATGTCACTGGGGAAGTTAACTCAACGAATAGTTGAATTATGCGCACTTTTTGGCATCTTGGGCTGGTTCGTAGCCTATTAGTATTATTGGGATTTTCCTGAAAGCTCGAGTCGAGGCTTCTCTCTTGAAGTTAAAGGATTAGCTTTTGCTATCAAATGTGCAAAACTCCACCTCAGTAAACAATGGACGGGATATTTTAAAATATAATAAACCTTTACACCAAGATTCACCAGTAATTATTGCTAAAGTAACAACCAAATTCTTGTTGACGAAACACATAGTTGCTCCACTTCGCAAGACAGTATTCAGTAAAGTGAGTCCTAGTGACGTAATTTTCTCTGAAGTGTAACGTCATCACTGACCTCAATATGGAGATCAATGAACGCTATTCTATTTTTAGCTCACCTGAGCGAAGCTCAAGGGGAGCTTTACTAATCACTTTCTGTCTGTCGTCCGTCGTCGTCCGTCCGGCGTTAACTTTACATTATCGACTTCTCCTCCTAAACCACTAGCCCAATTTCATTCAAATGTTGGCTAAATGTTTATTACCTAATGCCAATTCAGATTTGTTCAAATGAAGTTGCCCCTCCTCCTGGGTGGTGCCACGCCCCCAAGGGGCACCAAAATCTTTGTAAATCTTCTTCTCATGAACCAGCAGTAGCAGAGACTTGATATTTGGTGTGCAGCTTCCTTTTGAGGTGTAGACTCAGATTTGTTCAAGAGAAGTTTGTGGGGCTATACTTGGCATCGTTATGGGAGGGGCAAAATTTTTTGCCCCGCCCAAAATTTCTATTTTCCAAACCGAGAGGCTGATTTGAACCAAATTTTATGTGAGGGCTTATTGGGTCATGAGTACTTGATTTATGCAAAAAAAAAATTTCCCGCAGCCCCGTGGGAACCGCAGGAGCTAAAAATAGAAAAAATTTAAAACGCCCATATCTCCAAAACTGCACGGCACTGAGAATTTTTATTTGGTGTGCAGCTTCCTTAGGACCAACAGAAAGGATTGGTAAAAAAAAATTGCCATCGGTTTTATCATAGGGTACAGTTTCGGGACTTTGAAAAAGTGCTGAGTCAGCACTTTTTTAACACTGTAGGCAATGGGAAAAACATTAAAAAATCTTCTTCTCCAGATCCAGCAGGCAAAATCTTTTGATATTTGGTATGCAACATTGTAGGGTGGATCTGATTCAAGTTTGTTCAAATCGGCCCCCTGGGTTCATATTTGGGCTCAGTATAGGAGCCCGATTTCGAACTTAGTGCATTTCAGGCAAATTTCTTAAAAAATCTTCTTCTCCAGATCCAGCAGGCAGAATCTTTTGATATTTGGTATGCAACATTGTGGGGTGGATCTGATTCAAGTTTGTTCAAATCGGCCCCCTGGGTTTATATTTGGGCTCAGTATAGGAGCCCAAATTTGAACTTGCTGCATTTCAGGCAAATTTCTTTGAAAATCTTCTTCTCCAGATCCAGCAGGCAGAATCTTTTGATATTTGGTATGCAACATTGTAGGGTGGATCTGATTCAAGTTTGTTCAAATCGGCTCCCTAGATTCATATTTGGGCTCACTATAGGAGCTCGAATTCGAACTTAGTGCATTTCAGGCAAATTTCTTCAAAAATCTTCTTCTTCAGATCCAGCAGGCAGAATCTTTTGATATTTGGTATGCAACGTTGCAGGGTAGATCTGATTCAAGTTTGTTCAAATCGGCCCCCTGGATTCATATTTGGGCTTACTATAGAAGCCCGAATTCGAACTTAGTGCATTTCAGGCAAATTTCTTAAAAAATCTTCTTCTCCAGATCCAGCAGGCAGAATCTTTTCATATTTGGTAAGCAACATTGTGGGGTGGATCTGATTCAAGTTTGTTCAAATCGGCCCCCTGGGTTTATATTTGGGCTCAGTATAGGAGCCCAAATTTGAACTTGCTGCATTTCAGGCAAATTTCTTTGAAAATCTTCTTCTCCAGATCCAGCAGGCAGAATCTTTTGATATTTGGTATGCAACATTGTAGGGTGGATCTGATTCAAGTTTGTTCAAATCGGCTCCCTGGGTTCATATTTGGGCTCAGTATAGGAGCCCGATTTCGAACTTAGTGCATTTAGGCAAATTTCTTAAAAAATCTTCTTCTCCAGATCCAGCAGGCAGAATCTTTTGATATTTGGTATGCAACATTGTGGGGTGGATCTGATTCAAGTTTGTTTAAATCAGCTTCCTAGATTCATATTTGGGATCACTATAGAAGCTCGAATTTGAACTTAGTGCATTTCATGCAAATTTCTTAAAAAATCTTCTCCAGATCCAGCAGGCAGAATCTTTTCATATTTGGTAAGCAACATTGTGGGGTGGATCTGATTCAAGTTTGTTCAAATCGGCCCCCTGGGTTTATATTTGGGCTCAGTATAGGAGCCCAAATTTGAACTTGGTGCATTTCAAGCAAATTTATTAAAAAATCTTCTTCTCCAGATCCAGCAGGCAGAATCTTTTGATATTTGGTATGCAACATTGTGGGGTGGATCTGATTCAAGTTTGTTCAAATCGCCTTCCTAGATTCATATTTGGGCTCACTATAGAAGCTCGAATTCGAACTTAGTGCATTTCAGGCAAATTTCTTAAAAAATTTTCTTCTCCAGATCCAGCAGGCAGAATCTTTTGATATTTGGTATGCAACATTGTGGGATGGATCTGATGCAAATTTGTTCAAATCGGCTCCCTAGATTCATATTTGGGCTTACTATAGAAGCTCGAATTCGAACTTAGTGCATTTCGGGCAAATTTCTTAAAAAATCATCTTCTCCAGATCCAGCAGGCAGAATCCTTTGATATTTGGTATGCAACATTGCGGGGTGGATCTTATTCAAGTTTGTTCAAATCGGCCCCCTGGATTCATATTTGGGCTCACTATAGAAGCTCGAATTCAAACTTAGTGCATTTCGGGCAAATTTCTTCAAAAATCTTCTTCTCCAGATCCAGCAGGCAGAATCTTTTGATATTTGGTATGCAACATTGCGGGGTGGATCTGATTCAAGTTTGTTCAAATCGGCCCCCTGGGTTTATATTTGGGCTCAGTATAGGAGCCCAAATTTGAACTTAGTGCATTTCAGGCAAATTTCTTTGAAAATCTTCTTCTCAAGATCCAGCAGGCAGAATCTTCTGATATTGGGTATGCACCATGCTTAGGGGGGTGAGATTCAAGTTTGTTCAAGCCAAGTTCCTGGGTTCATATTTGGGCTCACTGTGGTAGCCCGAATTATAACTTAGTTCAAAATGAGGAATTTTCTTTAAAAATCTTCTTCAGATCCAGCAGTCGGAATGTTTTGATATTTGGTATGCAGCATCCTTAGGGGGTGAGATTCAAGTTTGTTCAAGCCATGTCCCTAGGTCCATATTTGGACTCACTGTGGGAGCTCGAATTGTAACTTAGTTCAAAATGAGGACTTTTCTTTAAAAATCCTCTTCTTCAGCCATGTCCCTAGGTCCATATTTGGACTCACTGTGGGAGCTCGAATTGTATCTTAGTTCAAAATGAGGACTTTTCTTTAAAAATCTTCTTCTTCAGATCCAGCAGTCGGAATGTTTTGATATTTGGTGTGCAGCATCCTTAGGGGGGGTGAGATTCAAGTTTGTTAAAGCCAAGTCCCTGGGTTCATATATGGGCTCCCTATGGGAGCCTGAATTATAACTTAGTTCAATATGAGGAATATTCTTTAAAAATCTTCTTTTTTTTAGATCCACTGGTCAGAATCGTTGGATATTTGGTATAAGCTTTTCTTAGGAGGAGCAGATGCAACTTGTTGAAATCAATTCTCTGGGTTGATATAAATTTAGGCTACCATGTCAGGTGAGCGCCCTCAGGCCCCTTGGGGCCTCTTGTTCAATTTGCGTCTTTCCATCAATAAGGCAAATGAAAAAATTTCTCTTAAAATAGTTTTATAACACATTTTGTGGTCAATATTGTGAGATAAATTTATCATCACCACAGTGTGTGTCTCCGGAAATTACGATCAAGTCTCGTTGTAGGCACAGAATCGCATTTCTGTTCTGTTCCTACAACTTGACTTGATCTGAATTCCCGGAGACACACACTGTGGTGATAATCTGTATGTAACTTGATAGGATGACTTGTTTTGAAATAATTTCACTGTAACTTGGTAACTTTCGTTGATATACGTTAACTGTGAGGGCTACATACATTAACTGTGAGGTCATATTAACCCACCCCTCAGCTCTTTAGTACAATGTACACCTCATATTATTTTTATTAAAAACATAGCATGCAGGGAACAGAAATGAACATATTCCCAATTATCACAATTCTTGTCTTATTTCATAATCCTTTCATAAACATTGAACATTATCCTTTTCATCAAACACAACACACAAGTTAAGCTACAGTGTCATTGACACTTTCATTGTAAGTGTTAAGGGTATTCAAAAAACCCAAGCCTTAACCCTGTTCTGCTGGATTGAAGAGGAGGCCCTTAAAGTTCACATATTCTGTGGATTTCTTCAAGTGGTTCTTACAGATTTTCAAGAAAAAATATACTCTTGAGAAGAATTAGTCTCGCAAGTGTTCATTAACTGGTTAAGTGCTGGAAGCCCATATTTGGGCTTTCTTCTGAAGTGCTGGTACCACAATTTAAAGGCTTCATATTCTGTGGATGAGCTTCATATTACCTTTGAAGTGATATTATATTATTTGTTACGATTTGCCTTGTTACAATTTATGGGAAAGTGCCTGGCACTCTCCCATAAATTGTAACAAGGCAAAGATGCTCAAAGAAATTTTAAGGACCAAAAATAACTTAGCACTCTACCAGTTAACCATCTACAGGCTGCCAAGCATCAAAATTTTAGATAAATTTGAGATATAACGGGCTGTTTGCAAATGGGTATGTGGCAAACAAACATAACTTCTTTTGTCGGTCGCAGACTTTTTGGACGCTGATTTTGATATTAACCCTCTCCTCCAATAATGATGATTTTAACCTAAACTTTCTTTTATCAAACTGGGTCATTTGAAACTATCATACCCACTTTTCTCAAGGCATCAATAAAAGTACTTTATTGATAAAGTTAAAAACAATTCTTCAGACACTCTTGGGTCATGAAAAATCATGGAATCTCATCTGAAAAGTCATGATTCTCCAAAATCATAAAGTCTAGTCTATATATATACACACACATACATATGATCTACAAATTTTTAAATTGAATTGCACATGCCTGGCATGAATTGGACAACAGGTCACTGTTCTGGAAAAGAGTTATGCAGACCACGAGCAAGGCGCTATGCACTTTTGGCCTCTGGCTCAACCAGTTTTATTTTCCTCTGTCAATTTTGACATTTTTGTTCTCTTAGGTTTTTCCCATAGAGAAAGCATCAGAATTTACTCATTCTCAAAATAAATAAAGATGAGAGTTAAAGCACTTGCATTAGTTTAAGTATATTAAGAAATAAAATTATATGTTTATTTCTTATCAGCCTACCTTGTAATTGTTTACTACAGGCTTGCACTGCAGTGGAAGAACCTAACTCGGATAAAATACTCTCTATTTTAATCTTTCCCAAGAGATTTGGGAAAGAAAAGTGGTGTAAAAACACCACAAAAAATAAGCCCAAACTGGGTCGAGTGCCATCGGCGCACAACCAGTATGGGACGCTCTTTCATAGTACAAATCCACGACTTCCGTAAACCAATTCGCAGTGCGCCATCAATTCATCATTCTTTTGATTATCTGCACACGTGGTGGATGTGTGCCATTTTTATACGTAACAGTGATAATTCAACTCGTCGATAATGGTTTTCCTGTGACTGGATTATGGATCTGAAGATTGTATAATAACAGGACTGTGTTTTATATATTCTCCCGACTCGACCACATCCAGTGTGATATACCCCCTCCATGGGGGATGTGCAGCTCCTCCCACACCCATGGGGGGTGGGGAACACTGTCGTTTTTGGGGCCTCCCGACTCAACCACGTCTGGTGAGAATTACTCCACTGGATGTGCAGCTCCTCCCGCACCAGCGGGGGGTGGGGAACACTGTCGTTTCGGGGCCTCCCAACTCGACCATGTCTGGTGAGAGTTATTCCCCTTCCGTGGGAGATGTGCAGTTTTTTTTACTGTGGTGGATACTGCGGGAGCTGTTGGATTTCTGGTGAAGAGATGCCTAGTTCCGGGACTATGCGCCCTCTCTAGTCGACATCTGAGGCTGTCAATAGGGTTGTGACTCCTCCTTTGGAGGCCGAGCTAGGTGGCTCTCTCCCCTTTTCCGCCAGTTCCAACAGCTCCCGTCGTATCTGCTGCTACTGCTGTTCCCTCTACAACGTCATCGGGGCACCGTTTTTAGCCGGCCTCGGCTTATCCCTGCAAGGGTCTGCAAGGATGTCTGTAGTGTGGTTGCGGGGTATCGGCCTCAGCCTTCCCCGACTTCAACTCGATGAAGTCGGAAGTGGCTGCCGACTGAACCCCCTACTGTGTCCTCTCAGCCATTGAGCACAGTAGTTGTATACCTGCAGTGGTCTGCAGCGGTGTCTGGGAGTGTAGACGTAGGGGTATCGGCCTCAGCCTTCCCTGACTTCAGCTCGGCGAAGTTGGAAGTGGCTGTCGGCCGGAACCTCTACTGTGGTTTCTGCGCCGTCGAGTACCACAGTTTTGTCACTGGCATTTTCCATCCATTCATTCTGGTCACACGGCCAGTTTTGCGAGACCAACGCCTTCTGTGCAGCCTGGACCTTCTGCCCAGCAGAGGTCCGTGGCAACTCTCCCGAGTTCCCGCTATGTTGATCCACAGGGTGTGTCATACCCCTATACACGTCTGCCCTCAGATTTTTCGGCTGCCGCCCGTCGCCCCACTTTGGGTGTATTGGAGGGTCGTGACCCTTCGCTGGTAAAGAGGGTCAGGTGTGAAGCCACTTTGCTTGTTCGTTCTCATGTCGAACTGGCTAGTACGGGCAGTGAGCTTAGGGAGGCCCTCTCCTTACTCACTCAGGTTCTGTCCAAGAGCCTTCCTGTTGCTTCCAGCGAGGCAGCGAGTGGTTTCCAGGCACCCCCTATGGCGCAGCCTCCCGGGATTGGAAACAGGCCGCTTTCTGATCCCCCTGGTGACTACACCATGGGAGGCGTCGGCTGGTTTGCCCACGATGGGCTATGTGTCTTCCGACTCCAGGGAGGAGTCAGACATCCTTGATGTCGAGAGCCAGCAGTCTTCTGACTTCGGGGCAGCTCTTGACTTTGTGTTTGGGTTCCTTCCGGATCTCAAACCATCAAACCAGCAGACAGTGTCAGCCAGGCCGCGATCATCGGTCGCGCACCTACAGTCTGTGGAGCAACCTGCTTCTGGGCGTCTTCGACCATGCCAGTCAGTACAGGTGGTTGAAGCATTTTCAGCATCGGACTCTAAGCTGAGTTCCAAGGCTATGAAGACGTTGTTCTTCATCAGCGTTGACACTTTTTGCCTCCGATGCGTTATCGTTCCTATTATTCCGCCAATCCGTCAGTCTGTCAGACTTTGACGGTTTTGGATCAGGACTCCAATTCCCTCGGGCTTTCCAAGCCCAAGTCGGCCGTCATTCCTATGACGACTCTGGAGTCCATGTTGGGCTTATCGAGAGAAATGCTGGGTATGCTTTCTCTCTCCGATCACGTCATATCTGCCTCCAGATAGGTTTGACGATGTACAGGCTCCTTTGCGTGTGCTGTCCAAGGCGCTCATGCATCTTACTCACACGCATGTCTCTGACACGGCTATTTTGGAACTAGTTCGAAGGGACACAGGCAGATCTCTTCCTGGGGGCAGCGCGCTGCTCTTCGATCTGCTTCTTTGGCAGGTCCGCTACTGTTCCATGGGTTCCGTGTCAACGGTCCGGGATGACATTCTACGTCATTCCAAAGATCAGCTGCTGCTTCGTCAGCTTGATCAGCTTTCTAGGGGACGCAGGGACTGTTCAAAGCCTAACAAGTACCCGACGGCGTCTGCTTCCTCTGCGAAGCAAAGGGCTAATCCTTCTGCCACCGCTTCTACTTCTTACTCACGGGGTAAGGGTAAGCGCCGGCAGGCTCGAGTGAAGTCTCAGGATTCTTCATTCAGTAGAGGAGGTGGTTTCTCCTCTCGCGGGTCTCTTTGGGGCTCGAACTGAAGGCCCTCACCTCAATTCATCCAGGTTGGAGGAAGGATAGCAGAGTTCGCAGACCGTTGGGCCACCATCACATCCGATCCTTGGGTGTTAGATGTTGTTCGGTCCGGTCTGCGAATATCCTTCCCAAGGCACCCCACTCTGTCCAGAGTGCCTCTTCCAACCACAGTTCCTTTAGACGTTTTACATCGGGAGCTTTTGTCCACGGAGATAGACAATCTCCTGGCCAAGGGGGCGTTCGAGGTCGTCAAGAACATTCAGTCAGTGGGGTTTTATTCCCACCTGTTCTTGGTGCCGAAGAAGGGCGGCCGACTCCGACCGGTTATCGATCTGAGTATCCTGAACCAGTCTATCATTGCTCCCAATTTCAGCATGGAGACTTTCAGGTCGGTCCGCTGTTCCATTCACCAGGGAGATTTCGCTTCCAGCATCGACCTGCTGGACGCTTACTTTCACGTTCCGATTCATCGGGTGTCGCGGAAGTATCTCAGGTTCGCTTTTCTGGGCGAGTTTACCGGTTGAAGGCCATGCCTTTTGGCCTCATCCTGGCTCCTTGGGCCTTCACCCGTCTGATGTCGCATGTGATAGCCTTCCATCGCACACAGTCCAGGGTGACTACTTCGGCATATCTAGACGATATCCTCCAGAGGCATTCCAATGCTGCCTTACTGGAGTTGGATGTCGACACTCTGTTGAGCTTGCTCACGTTGCTAGGATTCAGAGTCAACAAGGAGAAGTCGGATCTGGTCCCTTCTCAGTCGTTTTGTCATCTGGGGATGGCCTTCTGCACTCAGTTCAATACGGTGGCGGTTCCCCAGGCCAGGGCTGTGATTCTCTCAGCTTTTGCTCTGACTCTGTTCCCAGTCCACATCCGCGACAGCACGGGGTATTCTCCAGCTGCTTGGTCTCTGCGGTTCAGTGACGGATCTCATTCCTCTAGGTCGGCTGTATGTCAGACCTCTCCAACACTTTCTGCTCAGTCGTTGGAGGCCGAATGTTGATTCTTTGGATCTGGTGCTTCAGTTACCAGAATCTCTTATCCTCACCTTCTCCACTGGACGAATGTTCGGTGGATCACACAGGGTGTCCCGTTGGACTTACCTACGTCCAATCGTGTTCTGACGGCAGATGCCAGCGATCTCGGATGGGGTGTGACATTGGATCCTCTAGGTCTTTCCCTTCACGGGATGTGGGACCAGGATTGGGCATCTCTACACATCAACCCGAAGAAGGAGCTTCTTGCTCTTCTTCTGAGTTTCAGGCAGTGGATCCCTCACCTGTCGAATCGTCAGGTCCTTCTGTTGTTCGACACTTCGACAGTGGTTGCTTACATTCGGAACCAGGGTGGCACACACTCGGTTCCAATGTGCGAATTGGCTCGGGATCTTCTACTGCGCACTCAGGATGTTAACGGCGGGGGTGGTTATTCGTCACATTTCCGGTCGTCTGAACTCCCTGTCCCGACGGGGCAGGTTCTTTTCCACCGAGTGGATGCTCCACATGGCGGTGTTCCATCGATCTCTTTGCGACTTGTTGGAACCATCTGGTGGACACTTTCGTGTCCCTGTGTCCAAATGCTCTGGCTTTCGCTGTGGATGCTCAGGCCCTCCTTTGGGACGGTCTTGATGGCTACGCCTTCCTGCCAGTTCCGATTCCGCCTCAGGTTCTCGCCCAGATATGAACCTGCAGTCGTCAAATCCTTTCGATCACACCCCTGTCGCCTGTGGGTGTGGATCAATCTGCTCCGCTCTCTGTTAGTGGCAGTTCCGGCATGTCTCCTTCTACGTCGCGACTTTCTTTGCCAAAGTCGCCCGAGGGGGTTTCAAGTTGACCCGACTTCATTGTGCCTTCGCACATGTCTTTTATTGTCTCCTCCGTAGTGGTTTTTCGAGACAAGCAGTGGAGTTGCTTTTCTTCTTCAAGGAGGCACTCACTCCACTGGTTTAGTCTCTCGATGGTGTGCGATCACTCTGTTGCTTCTGTCACTCCTTCGATCACACCGCTGCGTAGTTTCTGGTATATGTTTGTTTCTGGGGGCCTCCAGCAATGGGTACAAGTCCATGCTTTGGAGACCTTTTTTCATATGTGGTACCGCATTGTTTCAACACTCATCCTTGCCTCTCCAAGCTTGTTCAGCTCTTTTCCTTGAAAAGGCCTAGGACTTTGCAGTTTACTCCAAGATGGTCACTTTCTTGGGCGCTGCTCTGCTTGGGGGTGGGGGGCGTTCGCGCCTTTATTCTGGATGGATATGCGTTTTCTCACATGCCAGATCTCTCCTGCATCCATTTCTCGATGGATTTGTCTTGCTATTCGTGCAGCTTCCGCTCGTCTAGCTACTGGTGATTGTATTACCAATTGTTTTTTTCTGCCACGAGGTGCGTGCATTGTCTTCCTCTTTTAATAACGCTGTCATGTTGTCGGATGACGGATGTTATACTGGCAGCCTACTGGAGAAATGCTACTTTCTCCTTTTATCTGCGACAGTTGCAGGAGCCGACAGAGGACCTTTGTCCTAGGGGCCCTCTTTCTTCAGCTCAAGGCTGTTGTCTATCCCAGCCATTCAGCTTTTTTCAGGGTCTGTTCCAGCTCTGTGCTGTTACTGCCCTTTCTGTCTGTGCATCGCACTTCACCATACTCCTCATCTTTCATTGTCTTTTACTAATGTTTGTGATGCTATGGTTTGATAGGCCTAGGGATCTCTTCCTCTGTCCACGGTTCCAGTGCTATTGAGTTATGTGTGGGTTGGTTATGTGATTCCCTCCATCCTATTGTCTTTTCAGCCTGTAGTAAACAATTGCAAGGTAGGTTGATAAGAAATATAAATTTTATAGTAAATTTCCTTTCTTATTATACCTACCGCAATTGTTTACATGGAGGCCCTCCCGTCTTCTTATTTAGGTAAGAATCTTTCCTTCCCGCTGATCACATAACTCCTGTGTTGTCGGAATCAAAAGAATGATGAATTGATGATGCACTGCGCATTGGTTTACGGAAGTCCTGGATTTGTACTATGGAAGAGCGTCTCATACTCTCGACCCAGTTTTGGCTTATTTTTCGTGGTATTTTCACACCACTTTTCTTTCCCAAATCTCTTGGGAAAGATTAAAATAGAGAGTATTTCATCCGAGTTAGGTTCTTCCACTGTAGTGCAAGCCTGTAGTAAACAATTGCGGTATAGGTATAATAAGAAAGGAAATTTACTATAAAATTCATATATCCCCCCCCCCCCCCCCCCTTGAGCTGATGCGTTACCATCAAAATCATGCCACTAGTTCAAGGTCACTGTTACTAAAAATAGAATTTCATGTCAAGGTTAAGATTTCTGGTCTAGTTTTTCAATTGGCTATAATTTTTTTAACCAGTGAAGATGTTTCCATAAAACCATATAGGGTTATATCCCACCACGATCTTATATATCAATTAAAACCAAGCAACTGGATTAAAAGTCAAGGTTTCTCACTTCAATGTTAAGATTTCCGGTCAAGTTTTTTCTATCGACTATCAAGCCGGAAAATAAGTGGTCGGACACAGACAATGTCTGATGTAAAATAGCCATTGTCCGATGGACTTTTAAAATTGATGGTCAACATGTCCTACGTCGAAAATTTGAAATACTAAATCCCCCAAAATTGTGTATTGTGTGTGCAACGAAAATATTGACATTAACCTTTACACATTTGTAAGTTGAAAAATGAGACTGAATCAAATCCGAGCGCACTCTTCAATGCGAATCAAAAGAGGAGTGTTTCCCCGAGTTGGACATGGATTCGTGGACCCCCAACAATGCTGATAATTTTGGATGAGTTTACTTCCAATCATCACATTTTCGACGCTGGAAATTTCGGCCACCAGAAAAAAATATTTTTCCAGGTTGATAAAATAATTAAAGATTTAAATGATGGAATGGGTTTAATTTAGTAATGAGTATATGTCTTTGCAACATATAATCTTTTCCACAATTGTTTTCACACTACAGAAGTTCTTAAACACTTAGTTAATTTACATCCCAATTTCCAGTTCCATAATGCACCCATTGTGCATTCTATTTACAGTCATCACCTTTTCGACGCTGAAAATTTCAGCCGCCAGGGAAAAATATTTTTCCAGGTTGATAAAGTAACTAAAGATTTAAATGATGGAATGGGTTTAATTTAGTAATGAGTATATTTCTTTGCAACAAATAATCTTTCCCACAATTATTTTCACACTATGGTAGTTCTTAAACACTTAGTTAATTTTCATCCCAATTTCCAGTTCCATTTCCATAATACACCCATTGTGTGTTCTATTTACATAAAAGTTTGAAACCGCAAAAGTTTAAATCGTGTTTAAGTTTCATCCCAATTTCCAGTTCCATTTCCATAATCCACGTATTGTGCGTTATATTTACATGAAAGTTTGAAGCCCGAAAGTTTAAATCGTGTTTAATTTTCATCCCATTTTCCATTTCCATAATCCATGTATTGCACGTAATTCTATTTACATAAATGTTGGAAACCGCGAAAGTTTAAATTAAATCGTGTTTTGATATAACAAACTTAAACAAAGTCCATTTTTAAAACTAGTTATGGCCAATAAACTTACAGATTTTTTTCTGCCAGTAAAATTACAATTAGACTGGGCTGAAAACTGATGTACAGTCAGCACAGACATCTTCATTGGATCTATCAAGTGCAGATCCTGATGTAGAACACCAAAAAAAAACTTTTAAAAAAGTGGCCGAACTGTGAAAGGAGTTACTATTCAGAAATGGGTCAATAAAGACCTTGCCCAGTTTAATGCAAAAGAGTGGCTGCGTTTCGAAACTGATGTAAATGGTGGTGTAACTAAAATGACTTGTTCATTATACACTGAACAAGTTGCAGAACTTCAAATACGAAGAGACTTCAACAAAACATGGACGATGGTTGCAAAAATTTCAAGGTCTCGAATGCCAAGGACCACACAAAAAGCAAAGGTCATTTATATGCCCAAAGAAAACACTTTTTACAAGATGGAATATCGCCGACACCAGATCCTGTTCCCCAGTGCCACTTAAGAATTCCGCGGGGGTTGGAGACCCTTTCTAAAACCCAGTTAAGGCAGTTGAAAAAAAAATTTGAAGTTGTGTATTTCATAGCACAAAATGTCATTCCATTTTCTAAGTATGCAAATATATTAGCCCTTGAGACCCATCATGGGGTGGACATTGGGGGTTCATATTCAAACAAAATCCAATGTGCTCAGTTCATACAACACTTCAGCGAATACTTTACAATTGGTCTCACAAATGACATTGAAAATGCGAAATTTTGAGCATATTTGTTGATGGAACAACAGATGTGAGTATTAAAGAGAAAGATGCTCTCTTTGTCAGTTCCTTTGGTGTGGATAAATTAAGCATTGGTGTCAAGCTACAGCTCGTGTATTTAAAAGATGTGGAAAAGCTGATGCTTGTGGAATAAAATCTGCCATAGAAGAGAGTTTTAAAAACATTGGGGTTAGTCCTAAAACCTTGTATTCGAAGCTGATAGGGTTCTGTGCTGATGGGGCTTCAGTCAACTGTGATAAGAAAAGTGGAGTGAAGGCACTTCTACAAGAAGAAGTGCCCTTCCTTTACTTCTTTACTATCAGTGGTGTGTTGCACATATGGCCTAAAAAAATAAAAAAATCTGTTTCTCAGGCCCTCCCGCATGGTCATTTTGGCTGCCGCATGCTCTCTTTTTATAACCAATGTAATCTTTAAAAAAAAAATGAAATAGTTTATGTCTGATATTTTACCCAAGTTAAAAAAATTGATAAATTTGTCCCTTGAGTGCAAGAAGGCTTTGCAATGCTTTAGCATTGCAAAGCCTTCTTGCTCTCAAGGGATGAAATATACCACCACCCATGCTATTCCATAGATTATGAGGCCAAAAACAAAGACCAAGAACATGAACTTTTGATGGCAAAGAAATAATTAGAGAAATAAAAAATAAAATAAAAAAAACGCTCGCCTGCATGCAATTTTACAAATAATGGCCTGAGAAACAGAAGATCTACTTTGTATGGCCTAAACTAGAACTTTCTTTGAGAGACGCACTTACAGGCACATTCTTTGACAGCATTCACAAAATGCTATAAACTCTATTTAAAATATACAATCGATCACCAAAGAAGCTCCAAGAACTGAAGGAAACTTCAGGATCGATGAAAAATGAATACGGATTTGTTGAGGGGGCATACAAGCCAAAACATACATCAGGCACGTGCTGGATAAGTTTTAAGCTGAATGCGATGCGGGTTGTTCTCGATAAATATGGAATCTACATGCAGCATGTCAAAGGCATTAACAATGCATCAATTACTGGTTACCTGATTAAATGGACACAAATTAAATATCTGCTATATGTTGCTTTTTTCTGTGACTTACTCGCTCCTGCATCAGTTCTTTCAAAGGCATTCCAAGTGGAGGGCATCGATGTCATGGGGACTGTTGGAGAACTTAAGAAAGCCAGGGCCACGTTCAGTTCACTGGAAAAGCATGAATTGGGAAATTTACCAGCAGTTGGGCACTTTATGGACAAAATTGGGGACGTTTCTGATGGTGAAACTTACAAATGCTACCAGGGGATGGTATTTAGTGCCAGTTCATTTAAACATGAACTGGAGATGCTATCTGCAAACAAATCTGAATATGTAGCATGTATGAAATTGTGCCTTGACGATCGCTTTGGACGCGAAGATTGCAGAATTTTGGAAGACGTATCAGTAATCCTCAACACTGAGACATGGCATCATGCCAGTTCATGCATGGATATCAGCGACAACTGCCAAACTGATGGAGAGACTGGTGTTTGTGAAAGTGTCAATTATGAATTTGCAGATGACGAACTAACCACATTATTCAACTTATTCAGGGGGCAACCAAGGGTGCCGGTGTTGTATGTTCATTGTCTACAATTCTAGAAGAAATCCATGATATGCTGCAATACACTTTAGATTACCTGAAGCCTAATGGAAAGCCACACAAAAAGACGTGGTATTTCCTATTCACATCATGCTACAGAGATGAGAGATGGAAGAACATTCTGGTTTTAATTGAACTATGCTTCAGTATTCCACTGTCAAATGCTGAAATTGAACGCTTGTTTTCGTTGATGAAAAGAACAAAATTGGATACCAGAGGTTCTCTGGGTGATGAAATGCTTTGCAACCTCCTCAAAATTTGGTCTGAGGGCCCATCACTTGGGACATTTGATGTGACACCTGTCATTAAGTTATGGCATGAGAAGCCCAGAAGAGTCAGCCAAAAAAAGAGAAAGAAGTATAGACAAAGATCAAAGAAAGTAAAGTACTTTCATAAAACTCTTGAAATGTGCAGTGATATAAGGCAAAATATAATGATGAAGCAATGACAATGGACATTTCTGCTGCATCTCAGATAATGAGTCAGACTCACGCGACTCACTTTCAGAATCTCACAATGAAACGTCCGATACTGACTCAGATTCTTTGGAATAAGTAAATTCACTTTCTGATGATGAATTTCTGTGGGAAATGCAGTCGTATTCTGGTTCAGATGTTGTGTCAGATGCTTGGGTGAAAGATTTTTTCAAAAGTGACACTGACACGGATTACAAATTAGTCTGAAAACTCTGAATCAGTATCATTGATCACACCATAGTTCTGGGAATAGTTCATTTTATTTCAAATACATTTTAACTGTGATCATTGGGTTATACAGTACAGCGACTGTGGATTGGTTGCATCCACACATGGGCAGTGATGTCCTCGTCTGCGTTTACCAGGTAAAAAAAAAATCTTCAGCAAAACCTTAATTGATGAACCACTTGGATGTACTCGCTGCTTCATTAATTAATTTTTTGATGATTATTCTTATAATTAGTGTTTGGAATCTGATATTAATGCATCCATGGAAATACTGCCCACCCGTGGAAAGTGATCAGTCCACAGCGGCCATACTATAGACGAAGGAATTATCAGATGGATTAGTGTCATTTCATACACTGGCCGTTTCGTACACAAAATAAGACATTTCGTACATATATAATAATTATAACACAGCTCTCAGCTGAGAAGGCCTTGGTTACCCCTGTGCTCCCAACTGCCTCCCCTATTCCGGCGCTTTTTCTCTCCTCCCAACACTCGGAGACGAACTGCATGATGACATTTCTTGCCCCCATTCTTCCCAATCCCTCTGATTAGCATATTAACCCTCTCCTTTGAATCACCCACTAACCACATGCCCTTCATTCTCCCATCCCACTCCCCCAGATACTGCCAGTGAATCTTATTCTTTTTGACTGATATTTTGGGCATTCTAGAAGAAAGTGTTCCAGGGTCTCCACCATGCCTAAATTACACATCTGGCACTCCTTTTCACTGTTTTTCACAATTTTTCCCCTCAGCTCCAGGGACCGTGACGAAAGGGGAAAGGGATGTCATCAAGTAGTTCGTCTCTGAGTGTTGGGAGGAGAGAAGAAGCGTGGGAATAGGGAGGTAGTTGGGAGCACAGGGGTTGCCAAGGCCTTCTCGGCCGAGAACCGCGACAAATACATAATTTTGTGGCACCGCCTGCCTACATGTTATATGCACCGATATTTACATAGACTTGCTACCAGTACCAGAGTCGAGGTATAGCAAAAATAATATAATAATAACACTTTGACCAGCTGCTGATTTGTTGCAGTTCTCAGGTGAGAAGGCCATGTTTACCCCCGTACTCCCAACTGCCTCCCTATTCCCACGCCTCTTCTCTCCTCCCAACTCTCTGAGACGAACTGCTTGATGACCCATTCTTCCCAATCTCTCCGATTAGCCTAATAAATCCACATGCATACATAAAGCACAATGTAAGCAGGTGTGCTGATGAATATAAGACTACCAATGATAACATCATGCAGGTATTTGAGCCCCGTAGAGAAAAAGACCAATAAATGTGGGTCAATACTCATCTGAATTGAACATTTCTAGAGTGATGAACTCCATAACTAGCATGTAGGAAGTCTGCTCAACAGCTGTCAGATTAATCCAGACATAAGGATGAGGGCTCTACTACTTCCAAAATGAACATAGGCTCACTAGAGGCGCAGAGGAGTGGAGGGAGTCCACTCAGCAGTGTGTTGTGTGATACAAACGTTTTAAGATTTACTAACACGAGATTTCTGTTGTATTCCAAAGCATATAGCACCATGCAAATATTCGATTCCAGAAGAAAAAAGAACAACCCCATAAAAGTGGGTCATTGCTCATCTTATTTGGAAATTTCTAGCGTGTGTCAACCAATTCAGAATTAGTTTGTAGGACCACTATTCCAATGTGGTCAGATTGATCCAGGCCAAAAATGGGGATTATTAGGATGTGGGCCATACTACTTCCCAAATGAACATAGGTTCAATTACATTGGGGCGCATGGGTGGAGTAGGAGGTGGCCGAGGGGGTTTTCTCAGAAATATTGTGTGTAATTCATTTTTCTCATTACATAACAAAGATTAACTATCATAATCAGCCAGCAGCAGTGCCAATGCTCATTCCCAGAGGCTTGAATATTTTGATCTCCACTAAGCCACGCCCTGATGCCCACCCACTGGAACGTGCTCGGGGAGCAGACTCCAGTGTGGGCTGCAAGGCACAGTCTGAGCGAGTGGGCTGGATCTATGAGCAAAGCATTACTCAGGTCAGGTATTTGTACAAATGTAGAAAGTAGGTCACTTCCAGATTATAAAGATGGGGTGGAGGGGGGGGGGGGGGGGGGTCGGGGAAATATTAGAAACAAATCTAGCTGTGGTGTTCAGGTGTCGAAGTGCTTATTGGGCTCAAAAATTTCTCTGTCAAGACAGGTCTCCAGACATACCCTGACCAAGACATTCCTGAGTCAGGTGGGCAGGTACATAACGAAGCACATTTTCATCTCGTTTAATATGGCACGAATATTTGAGCACTAGGCTCAAATCCAACCATACATAAATACCCACAGCCCCGCCCATATGTTGAAATATATGGACACATCAGAGCAAAGCATTCCTCCGATCAGTTCCCTGACAAATATAGGAACTTAGGTCACTTCCAGATTATAAAGAGGATGGGGTTACAGGAAAATTTTAGAAGCAAATCTAGCTGTGGTGTTCAGGTGTCACTAGGCTCAAATCCAACCATACATAAACACACACAGCGCAACAGGGGGGCTTCCACCCCCACACACTCATACGTATGTTGTATTTGTGTACTGAACAATGTTATCTTTACTTGGCTCAAGACAATCATAACCCTGTGTACGAATCGATCGAGCTTGTGTACGAAACGCCTGTGTGCGAAACGTCCAGCTCCCCCATCGGATCTGTCAATGGTCTTTCAGAAAATGTAATTTGGAAGAACACTTACAAATCTGTGAGTTTCGCATCTTTTTAGTCTTGTAAATTTATGAACAGTGTTGAAATCCCAAGGTATTTGCCCTGTGTTGAGGGTTCGCTTTTCATAACCGTTGAACTATATTTTGTTTTTGACCAATAAACCAATACTCATCAGCTTGTTCATCATCACTTCCAGCCCTACCACTATACATTCATAGTTCAACTGTGGCCCACAATGAATCTCTCTAAAATCATTTTGTCTACAAATTTCTTACAAAATTTGGTTTATGTTACTGGATTTGATGTATATACCGTCTTCCGAGTTCCAATGTGTTCTATGTGCCTTCTGGCACATAGAACACATTGGAACTCAGGGGACGATTTACATCTAACACTGTTAGTTTAAACAATAGTTTATTTCAATGAAAAAGAATCACGTTAGTTTAAACAATATTTATTTGAAAAATTGTGTTATGTGTATACACTAGCTAAAATACAACAAAGAAAAATCGAAATTAATAAATTAAAATACAGCGGTATACAATATAACAAATAAACTGATTCACAGATTGCCGTGGAAAGGAGGGATTCGACAGTAAGCTGTAAGAATCATGTTATATGTTAACACTGTTATATAGTTCCACAGTTAAATAGATGTGAAGTGTGAACTTCTCAAAGGAATTATCACGAACAATCAATCAAAATAGGAGATAATCCCATTGTGTTGCAACCCGAGATTTGCCTTTGTGGGTTCGGTATATATTCCGAACCCAGTAACACAATTCTCGGTTTGTAATCCAAAGTTATTGCATCATGTCGCTGATGTGTGTTTTACCTTAAACAGGCTGTTTATGGGAAGGAAAAGTCCCATCAATATCTGCCTAAGTTATAGGAAGGTCTACTAATCAGATGTGAGTCATGTGACATCTTTCCTATGATTGGGCACTTTGCTCGATGCAAATGCTGAAAAAGCTCGATAAAAGTAGAGGGGTACAATTTATCAAAGCTACCATAGTTCGGCCCTGTGGTAGAAGGGTTACAATCATATATCAGTAAATGTACCAGTGGCGGCGCAACAGGGGGGCTTCCACCCCCACTCCCCACTCCCCCTTCAAATTTCAAATAACTATCTGACAGCGGTTTTCCCACCTATAATATCACACCTGCAAATGGCACACAATAGACATTGTGGCAGGTGTTGTAGAAACCCTCTGATATCGCTCCCAGGGCGTCCATATGAAGATTTTTCCTGGGGAGATCCCTCAGACCCCCGGCCAAACGAGTTCCTCCCAGTTCAGCGATCTGAACATAGTGGCTACCCCCCTGAATAGGGAGTAACCATTTGGGAAGCGTAATCTAGAGGAGGCTTCCCCGATATCTTAGTTAGCCCCCCCCCCCCCCCCCCCCACCCCCATTGAAACCCAGGTGCCGCCACTGATATGTACAGTGACATACTATAGTATAGACCCGCTAACTCAGAAATGTAGTATACCCAAGTTCAAAAAATCATTAACGCATAACGTTTTAAGTACTTATTCCAGCCCAAACTTCAAGTGCGACAACCCAGCTTGTCCCGATTGTATCAGCCATCAAAACTCTCTGGTATCTCATCCTCCTCCCAGCATTTGACCTATTGATCCCATCTAGCCGTATGCTTCATAGATAAACTATCAAATATTCCTGTCTTTGAAAAGAATTTTCCTTACACTGATGTCAAACCGAGTTGATACATTTTTACGGCAATGGCAGGAAGACAGCCTTTTAGGCTATGCCATTTGCATGCTGTATACTAGGTTATGTTCTTGTAGTTTATAATGTTATGTTGTTGTTAATGTACTAGTATACTGCAGAAAAAAGATATATATATATATAGTCTCTCGTTTAGATAGGCATGCCGCTGTGTCCATTTCTTTGACTTCAATCATCTTCTAACCCAAGGCTAACCTTCGGGTTGAAAGATGGGTGACATACAAGAAACAGACCGAAGCGACGGAAGGTTGGATTTTTTTGGCAAATATTTCTTAGATTTGCAAATAATATATTGCAGGAATGCCTGTATATTGACGTGTTTGCGTGTGCCCATTTTGAATCATTGTATAACTGCACAACATGTCTGTTAAAAAGTAGAGGGCACGTGTCCCCCTGGTTCCATCGCCTCTGTCTAGTTGCCAGCAGTCTCGCCAACTATCAAGAATTCTGTTTCTTCGGTCTTATTTATCCCTGTAGTCATTAGCGGTCTCGCCAACAGCCTGGGGTTTTGTGTCCTTGAGTCAAAGCATTCTGTGTCCTTGCAGTGGTCATCAGCGGTCTCGCTGAAGACAGTGCTCTCAAACTCCACATTCGTTGCCAAGCTGACTAGTACCCAGTCAGGTGATTTTACTACCCTTTGGTTGTCAAGGGAAAGGGATCAGGGAATACCAGCCTGACACGTTGGGGAGGGGCGAGTTGTCTCAAAAGTTTGTCAGAGTTGTCTCACGTGGGGCAACTTGTTCCAGGGCTAGTTGTCTCAGCCCCAGACCAGACCTATTTTGTGGGCGGGTTGTCCCGATTTTTTTTCTAATTTTTAGCTCAACTTTGGCAAAGCCAAATTTGAGGTATTGTCTTGGCCCGTTGTCCATCGTCTGTCAGGCTGTCTGTCCATCTGTTTGTCATGCTGTACACACGGCTCGAGCTACAAGCCGTATTTATGAACCGATCTTTACGAAACTTCTTGGGTACCTTTGTTATCACCGTGAGACAAGAACAAGTGTTTTGGGGTTCAGTCAAGACAGCCGCTGGCAGCCATTTTGTACAAAATTAGGTGCAATCCGATTTTTGCACAGAACTTCCATATGAAAGCTCTGATTTGAATAATTTTTTGTATGAATGTTTAGTACCATGGGATACATCACATATAATACAGGTTTTTTCCCCTTGCGTAAATTATGAAAATTAGACTAGCTTTGATTTATTTAGTGTTACTTCCAGCGCTGTAAGTGCAAATGCCAATACGGCTCGGGCTAGAGGCCGTATTTATGAACCGATCTTTACAAAACTTCTTGGGTACCTTTGTTATCACCGTGGGATGAGAACGAGTGATTTTGGGTGTGGTCCAAAATTCAAGATGGCCACCAGCAGCCATTTTGTACCAAAATTAGTGCATTCAGTCTTTTGTACAGAACTTCTGTATGAAAGTTCTGATTTGAATAGATTTTTGTACGAATGTTTAGTAACATGGAATACATCACATATAATACGGGGTTTTTCTCATGCAGAGATTATGCAAATTAGATGAACTTTGATTTATTCAGTGCTACTTATACACAGTAAGGGCACATGTCAATACGGCTCGGGCTAAAGTCTGTATTTATGAACCGATCTTCAGGAAACTTCTTGGGTACCTTTGTTATCACCTTGGGACGAGAAAAAGTGTTTCTGGGTGTGGTCCAAAATTCGAGATGGCTGCCAGTGGCCATTTTTTACCGAAATTAGGTCCAATCAGTTTTTTGTACACAACTTCTAAACGGCTCAGGCTAAGGGCCGTATTTATGAGCCGATCTTTACAAAACTTCTTGGGTACCTTTTTTATCACCGTGGGACGAGAACGAGTGTTTTTGGGTGCAGTCCAAAATTCAAGATGGCCACCAGCAGCCATTTTGTACCAAAATTAGTGCAATCAGTTTTTGGTACAGAACTTCTGTATGAAAGCTCTGATTTGAATAAAGTTTTGTATGAATGTTTAGTAACATGGAATGCATCACATATAATACAGGTTTTTTTCTCGTGCAGAAATTATGCAAATTAGATGAACTTTGATTTATTCGTACTACTTATGCACTGTAAGTGTACATGTCAATACGGCTAGGGCTGGAGGCTGTATTTATGAACTGATCTTCTTGGGTACCTTTGTTATCACCTTGGGACGAGAACGAGTGTTTTTGGGTGCGGTCCAAAATTCAAGATGGCTGCCAGCGGCCATTTTGTTCCAAAATTAGTGCAATCCGTTTTTTGTACAGAACTTCTGTATGGAAGTCATGATTTGAATAAATTTCTGTATGAATGTTTAGTAACATGGAATACATCATATATAATACAGATTTTTTTCTCACATAGAAATTATGCAAATTAGATGAACTTTGATTTATAAAGTGCTACTTATACACAGTAAGTGCACATGTCAATACGGCTCGGGCTAGAGGCTGTATTTATGAACCAATCTTCACAAAACCTCTTAGGTACCTTTGTTATCACCTTGGGATGAGAACGAATGTTTTTGGGTGCGGTTAAAAATTCAAGATGGCTGCCAGTGGCCATTTTCTACCGAAATTAGGTCCAATCAGTTTTTTGTACAAAACTTCTATATGGCTCAGGCTAGAGGCCGTATTTATGAACCGATCTTTGCGAAACTTCTTGGGTACCTTTGTTATCACTGTGGGACAAGAAAGAGTGTTTTTGGTGCGGTCTAAAGTTCAAGATGGCCACCAGCAGCCATTTTGTACCAAAATTAGTGCAATCAGTTTTTTGTACAGAACTTCTGTATGAAAATTCTGATTTGAATAGATTTTTGTAGGAATGTTTAGTAACATGGAATACATCACATATAATGCGGGGTTTTTTCTCGTGTAGAAATTATGCAAATTAGATGAACTTTGATTTGTTCAGTGCTACTTATACACAGTAAGTGCACATGTCAATACGGCTCGGGCTAGAGTCTGTATTTATGAACTGATCTTCACGAAACTTCTTGGGGTACCTTTGTTATCACCTTGTGACAGGAACGAATGTTTTGGGGTGCCTTTGTTATCGCTGTGCTATGAGAACAAATATTTTGGGGTTCAGTTAGACCCACTCTGGGACTCAAAGATTTATTTTCTAGTTTAGCATCTAACTGTCACCCCACTTTTACAATACTTTACCTATATTTTTGTTACAAGCTATGGTCAGCATTTATGTACAGACCGTCACAATACTTTACATGTACTTTTGTTATCAGGTCAATACCTAATTGTTTGTAATTGCTGTGTCACATACTACACATGTACTTGTCTTAAACAAGTTGAGCTACAGTGTCATTGACACTTTCATTTTGAGGGTAGTATTATTCAAAAAAAAAAAAAAAATCTCATTTTTATCGAAAATTATCCATAATCCACATTTATCCTATTAACACATCCCAGAATTACTGAATCAAACTAATAATAGTTCTATATTGAACTAGTAGCATGTAGATACCAGTCAGGAGTGGTGGCGTGTTGTTTGAGTCAAGTTGTTTCAGTCGCTGACCCTCTAAGAGGAATGATATTTGTTTGATGCGCAAAAAGCAAATGACATGTTGTTTTAGTGTGATATGGATTCATCACAGCGTTGATCTCTTTTGCTTATCTGAGACTAAGACAATAAATATGTTGTTTTAACTGTTAAGAATCTCCATGCGGCATCTCTTTTAATTATACCGGCTGGCAGTTTGAAAGTAGTTATTGTTTATTATAACACCCATAAACATAAATTCATTTGACATAATTATGATCGTATTATAAGTAATGACAGCTGAATAGTTCATTCAGATTTACACATATGTTATTACTTATGATACCATCATAATTAAGACAAATGGCGGGTTGTCCCTGATGTCCCGGTGCGTAATTATTATTATCGTATTATAAGTAATTACAGCTGAATAGTTCATTTAGACTTATTCATATTTTATTACTTATAATACCACCATAGTCAAATGGCATACCATTATGATACCTGTGGCGCGTGAAAATTCGGGGCAGGTTGTCCCGGTTGGTTTTGGGGCGGGTTGTCCTGTTCCCAGTAACTTAACTCCCAGTGCTCTGATTGATGGTTCTCTTCAGCGTAACAGTATAAATATGTTTCAGAGCAATTATTAGCCGTATAGTACTGAAATAATGATTTAAATCAATATGTTCAGTTTCTTAGGCTAGCAATATGTTGATATAAGATGTTAAAAACATTGTTTTTTAAATCATTCAGTTGTACACACACATTGCATAATGTTGCACATGTCAATGTCCATATTCTACATTCTCCCAGAGCATGCTCCAGATTCACAAAAAGATGGATGACGTCACGGCAACCCGGGTCAACGGAGAATTTTCGGGCTTGTAGTTAAAGATAAATTAAATGGTGCCCGAACGAGGAATGGGCATATTTTCATGTTGGAATGTTAGAAGAAATCGATTGTGAATCCACTGGTGCAGATAACTTGAGTTTTTGGAGTGTTATTTAAACAGAAAACACACGGGAAAAATTGAGGTGGACTGAGGACGCTGATTTCAAAATGTCTTTGAACATTACATCATTGACGCTGAAAGTTTCAAACTGAAAATCGATGATGGATAACGAATCTCAAAATTCTGCATTTTGCCTGGCGCACATTGGTGTGGAAAATACCGGATTTGAAGAGCGTCAGAAGATATATTTACTATTGTGCTTGACATTCCAAACCCAAAGTTGACTGCGCTGTTCAGTAAATTTAAAAGGACTGGAGTGGAACCTGAGAGTCAGAGTGTACTGACGGCGATTCAAGTTCAGCTAATGTGACTGTAACACCGGCTATATGAAGACTGTTTATAGTGTGTACCGACTGAGATAAAAGCAGTATCGGAGCATCAGTCTATTATCTGCCATGTGAAGACTGTTTAAATTGTGTTGTGTACCGACTGAGATAAAAGCAGTATCGGAGCATCAGACTGTTATCTGCCACGTGAAGACTGCTTAAAATGTGTACCGACTAAATTTTTCAATGTATCGGAGCATCAGTCTAATTTCTTCCATAGCAATTGTACGACTGGACAAATTGGCAGAACTTTTCTCATATTGTAAGGAGTCAGCGTAAGACTTGTCGCGCTTTAAGAACACCAACATAAGAGCGAATGAATGGAAGCGAAAACCCCTTTGTGATTAATATTAGGACTGGAAGCGCAATGAATTGTGCATCGCACGGAACAAAATGGGTATAAGCTTCGAACTGCAGCACCGGCCTACATGTTGAGTTGATGTTTTTGCCTATCATAGCCACACTAATGTTGGGCAAATAAACGACAACTGACAAGCTATCTTGCCATCCACATTTCCGAATTGGACTTTTATTTAATTTTTACAATATCTTTGAGATATTGGTGCTCCTGATAGAGGAGGAATTTCCAAATACAGACACAGAAGATATCTTCCTTTCAACCTCTGGGCAGCCGGGCTCTGTGTCTGCAGTTGAATATGACCGTTGAAAGTCGCGATAATTCCAATCTTCGATAGCCACTGACTGACGTTGGGCAGTGGATATATCTCGAAGACAATAACACCATTCGTCATAATTTTCCCCATCAACAAATTACAATGACTCTTCAATGGCCTCATTGAAGCGAGAACATGGTTCCCAATTTGAACGAGAGTTTACAAGTTAGGTTTTTTCATGTTATTCAGAATGTCCGACTGAAAAGTGAAATGTCCGATATGACTTATTTGGTGCATAACATTTTGTCCAGCATTCAAAAAAAAAATTATTTTCATACACACTGGCCGGTACCGCCACACTGAAAAATGGTACCGCCAAACCAAATAGTATATAAAGGGAAAGGCCAACCGAACACTTCGACTCTGATGAGTTCAAACTAGAACGGAACCGGTCAGGCAACTTTAGCTACCAAAAGGGTATAGCCTAACTATCCACTCTCTCGGGCTCCTCCAAGGGCTTTTATTGTATTAATTGGATTAACGCTAAGTGGATAGCGTAACTATGTTAGACATTACGGCCGAATCTCATTAAGCTCACTAAGCTTAACATCCAGCAGCAACACAACAGTCATCTTAGCAGAGGATGACGATGAATGTGGGAGAAAACGGCAAAGATTCAACAGTGGCCGAAATCCCGCTAGGACACTACAACACCCAAAATTGAAATCACTCCGGCTAACCGCTCAACTTACAAGAACCTGAGGAATCCCAGTGTTAAAGCGGTAAAATTTGAATTACAACAACAATTTTTAGATAAATGCACAACATATAACCTATCCCCGATAGGATTGAGAGCCGCAATACCTCAATGTCGGGGCCCAAGAATGGACATATCGAAAAACAGAATTCAGGACATTTTAATCAAAGCTAGTGCAGACATTCTACTACCAACCAACTAACTGTATGTCCAGAAATTGCATTTACCTAATTAGCGGTTCCAAATGCAGAAAACAATATGTGGGCAAAACCAAACGTCAATTCCACATTCTCATTAAAGAACACTTAGCCGATATTAAATTTAAGAGAGACACACCTATCTCCTACCATTGTAATCAAGCAGACCACACTGTGAATAATGTTACATACAGGATAATACAAATCCTCAACTCTGATCCCGACAACCCGAAAAATATGGATAGAAGACGGACTGCTAAATAGAATGGATTTTCCAACTCACAAACGCTCATACCATTCGGCCTGAACAGAAAGGACTTCTTGTTTATTCTTTATTTGTTTATCCTTTTCATTCGTCCACTCAGTTGTCTGTCCCTTGTCTGTCAATCCAAATGCCTGCCTATCCATCTGCCCTTCCATCCAGCTGCCTATCCATCTGTCCTTCCATCCAGCTGTCTCAATCATTTTTAGACAATAAATTTTGTATCCTTGATTGCACAATGCTCATACTTTGTACATAGATTGCCGAGAACAGGGCAGTGATTGGAATGCATTTGGGGTCAAATGTGAACATCACAGTTACTAATAAAATTTTTTTAGTTTCCATGCAATAACTTTAGTTTCCTTTTACATACAAAATATATCTCATATACTAATCACAGAGTATTATTGATGGGGATTGCTTTTTGGCCAAAGGTTAATGTCACTGTTACTATGCAAATGCAACTAACCGGAGTCCATTGAAATTTTCTTTATTCACTAAAAATGAGTTTTGAAGGATTTAAAATGTGGACCACAAAATTTTTTTCACCTGATTGACGTGTTTTCTTTTGGGTTGTTTTGACAGGGAGTCAGATAAAAAAAAATTGGGGGCATAAAATTCTTCAAGACTCCTTTTAAAACAAGCAAAAAATTTCACCCAATTCACACACCCGCTGTAAGGGTCTACCACAATAGCTGGATGCTTAAATACCTGAGTTTTGCATGCTTGCTAGTTGCTGAGGCAAGGGAGACCATCTGTTAGGTTTGGGTACCCTGTTTGACCAAAACTGCAATTCTGAAGATGGAGCAGTTACCATAGAATAGGTGTAATCATTGACTTTAGTACAGAACTGGTCATACTAGAATAGATGATGACACCTGTTGCTGACTAAAACTGCTTGTTCCTCTTATAATTATTAACTAGAACAGAAGTGGATGTTGACATTAATCTGACACGATGAAATTCCTCATGTAATTTCTTCTCATAGTACTGTATGAGATAAACTACTGTGATGGAAACACTATCTACTGTCAAATGCACACCCTTTATATTCCCTTACTCCTTCCTAACTATTGAAAAGAATGGAAAAGAAATCATCACAGTAATTGGCAGTTCCACCTAGTGCAAAGCAAAGCACCCTTCAGTTCTAAAGAGCAAATGCAGAAAAGAGAAAAAAAATTTGATTTAGCAAAGATAAAATATTTTACTTTTTCTCTGAGAAGCTTGGAAAACTGGCTAAGGGCTGATTCTGTTGCACCATTATAATTTGTTAACTCACACTCGATGTACAAATCACTTTCATGTCAACATAAATAGCTTATTGGATATACATGCCTTTGTATCTATCTTGTTTTCCAAATCATGATGATATCGTATTTGTCAAAAGCTGTGGCAAGGTAGTCTGTCCGCCTCAAATCTATGTTGCTTGTATTATGAGGGTTCAAGGTTATTTCTCTTCTATTTTAAGGTACCTGAATCTTATAAATTGTCAGATATGAAGCACACAGTGATTAATGACAACATTGTTCAAGCTCGAAAAAGAAGGATTCAAATGGGGAAAAGGCAACTTGATGGTACAACTGCATGTCTTCAAGCATGTCAGGAGATCGAAGATTCTCAAGCCATATCAACAGATGCTAATGAAGATGGAAATCCTCCTCAAATTTGCATTGAAAACATCACAAAAAGGGCCTCCAATACAGAAACACCACATATATTTTCTAAGAAATCCAAAACAAGTGCTAAAGAAATAAATGAGATTTCTTCATGTTACGACTTAGAAGAGGGTTACATAAGAAGGTTGCAGAATAATGTACATGAGTCAATCAATGCACATAGTGCAGTGACAAGGTAGAACATTGTAGTAAACATTCTTTAGGGTTTTGAAACTAAATTACGCTCACTGCTTATTTCTTTCCAACCTACCAATCCTCAATGATCTGCTTAGTCATTATACAGTTTCTCCTAATGGGACATTTTTGCCTGTTTAGATGTCCTTCAGGACTTAGGCTATGGAGAGACAGAAAATGACCAAATCTGTTGACAGGTGTCTACAATGCACGGTGCACAAACTTTGGACTCTATATTAATGAGAGATGGTATTCCTTGCCTAAACATCTGTCAAGCATGCATAACATGAGTTTCAAATTTGATCATTTTCCATCATGTCGTGAGCAAGTACAACAAGAAATCTCCATCCCAAAAGATAGAAGATGTATCTTTTTAATGCCTTAGTGGGATCATAACTGGTCAGCAGAGTACATTTGCTTCATGCTCATGCAATAAATATTAATTATCTGCAGCTAATTATGAGATATAAAATCTTAGGTTTCAACCGACTCTTCCAGACAAAGAGAGTGATATTCTCCAGTCTGTCTTATATAGACATTTCTTTGAATCTTAATCTTACTGCCCTTGCAAAAACACTAGCCCTCCTAATTTTGATACAATGTCTGTCAGTCTTCCAAAAAGCACACGAAAAACATGTTAGATACAATGCAATCCAAATTATTTCAGTACTTATAGTGGGTAAGAGCAAAAAGATTAAGCGCAATGTGGCTACAAATCAAATTATTGATGACTGTCTTAAGTTTCCAAATATTTGTTTGTACAATTACTCCTTAAAAATGATATGGATTAACTCTTAGAAACCAGGGAATAAGAATGAATTTATTGAACATGACATACCGCGAAAACCTTACAGTAAACCAGGTGCTTCTAGTCAAGTGTCATCTGCCTATTCAGGCAGACGACACTTGACTAGAAGCACCTGCTCAGTGTTTAATTCTCCCCCAGCTCAAAGATAGCCGAACCGTCACAGCCAGATTACCTGCTGTATTACATCACAAGCAAGAAAACTCGAAAAAATAGCCCTGGGATCTTCAAGTCCCCATCTGCTACCCCCTCCTCGCTATGCAGGAGTTCATCTCCTAAATCTTTGATGTACAATGCAAACAGGATCGGTGAAAGGATACACCCCTGTTTTAGGCCTATCTCCATAGGCACATGTTTTGTTGTAATGTTTCCCAGGCTAAGTTCACTCTGTACATCTTTATATAATGCTTTCATAATTCCAACAAATGCGCTTCCTAAGCCCAGAGCCTCCAGCTTGCGCCACATACCCTCCCTCCATACTCTATCGTATGCCTTTTTGACATCCAAAAAGGCCATAAACAGCTTCTTTTTTTTTTTGCTTTTGCGGATTCTATCATTTGGGATAGCGTGAAAAGATGGTCAGTAACTCGCCTTCCCTTCCTGAAGCCATTCTGGATTTCTCCTAAAAAACCCTTCTCTTCAATCACCTCCTCTAGTCTCCCATACAGGACTTTACAGAAAACTTTTCCAATGTTGCTACTGACAGAGATCCCTCGATAGTTATCCAAAACGTCTTTTTGCCCCTTTTTGTGAATAAATGTCACTTTGCTTTCTCTCCACTCCTTTGGGACCTCTTGATGTTCTACAGCTTGATTGAATAGGGCAGTTAGGCTTTCCTCAAATTCCTCTCCCCCTTTTTATCTCACCGAAGGGAGCTTAACTTATCACTTGCCGTCCGCCATCGTCCGTCGTCGTCGTCGTCCGTTGT
The DNA here is from genome assembly GCA_031216915.1 of Pictodentalium vernedei. Taxonomy (NCBI): domain Eukaryota; kingdom Metazoa; phylum Mollusca; class Scaphopoda; order Dentaliida; family Dentaliidae; genus Pictodentalium; species Pictodentalium vernedei. The sequence goes on along the minus strand of CM062296.1, from coordinate 550,175,720 downwards.
GAACTTTACAACATTATCGACTACTCCTCCTAAACTACTGGATCAAATTGAACCAAATTTGGTGTGCATATTCCCTATCATATGTCAATTCAAATTTGTACAAATAAACTTGCCGCACCAACAGGGGGCACCACAAGGGGCATAACTCTGATAGCACCCATGAATTTCTTTCCAAAATTAAAAAAAATCTTCTTCTTCAGATCCACCAGGCAGAATTCTTTCCTATTTGGTATATGTCATCTCTAAGGGGGGCAGATTCAAGTTTGTTCAAATTGGCCCCCTGGATTCATATTTGGGCTCACTATAGAAGCCTAAATTTGAACTTCTTAAAAAATCTTCTTCTCCAGATCCAGCAGGCAGAATCGTTTGATATTTGGTATGCAACATTGTGGGGTGGATCTGATTCAAGTTTGTACAAATCGGCCACCTGGGTTCATATTTGGGGTCAGTATAGGAGCCTGAATTCAAACTTAGTGCATTTCAGACAAATTTCTTAAAAAATCTTCTTCTCAAGATCCAGCAGGCAGAATCTTTTGATATTTGGTATGCAACATTGTGGGGTGGATCTGATTCAAGTTTGTACAAATCGGCCCCCTGGGTTCATATTTGGGCTCAGTATAGAAGCCCGAATTTGAACTTAGTGCATTTCAGGCAAATTTCTTTAAAAATCTTCTTCTCAAGATCCAGCAGGCAGAATCTTTTGATATTGGGTATGCAGCATGCTTAGGAGGGTGAGATTCAAGTTTGTTCAAGCCAAGTCCCTGGGTTCATATTTGGGCTCACTGTGGTAGCCCGAATTATAACTTAGTTCAAAATGAGGAATATTCTTTAAAAATCTTCTTCTTCAGATCCAGCAGTTGGAATGTTTTGATATTTGGTATGCAGCATTCTTAGGGGGGGGGGGGGGGATTCAAGTTTGTTCAAGCCATGACCCTATGTCCATATTTGGGCTCACTGTGGGAGCCCGAATGATAACTTAGTTCAAAATGAGGAATTTTTTTAAAAATCTTCTTCAGATCTAGCAGTCAGAATGTTTGATATTTGGTATGCAGCATCCTTAGGGGGGTGAGATTCAAGTTTGTTCAAGCCATGTCAATCACCACAAGGGGCATAACTCTGATAGCACCCATAAAATACAAAAAAATCTTCAGATCCAGTTGTCAGAATCCTTCATATTTAGTATACAGCATCTCTGGGGGAGGGTGGAAGGAAGTCAGATTCAAATTTGTTCAAATCGAGTCGCTGTGTTAATATTTGGGCTCGAATTTTAACTTATTGCAATATGAAGAAATTTCTTTAAAAATCTTCTTCCTCAGATCCACCAGTCAGAATCCTCTCATATTTGGTATACATCATCTAAAGGGGGGGGGGGGGGGGGGGGGGGGGGGGGGGGGGGGGGGCAGATTCAAGTTTGTTCAAATCGAGTTCCTTGGTTAATATTTGGGCTCCCTATGGGAGCCCAAATTTAAACTTAGTGCAATATGAGGAAATTTCTTTAAAAATCTTCTTCTTTCAGTTCCACCAGTCAGAATCCTTTAACATTTGGTATGCATCATCTCTAGGGGAGTCAGATTCAAGTTTGTTCAAATCGGGTCTCTGGGTGGGAGCGCGGTGGCTCAGGAGGTAGAGGTGCGGGCTGCAGGCTGAGAGGTCCTCGGTTCGAATCCCACCTGCGGCAACCGCGTTGTGTCCTTGGGCAAGACACTTCATCTCCATTGCCGGCGTGGGGGCACGATGACGCCGTGTATTAAGGCGTACTGCACGTCGATGGTACGCATGTCTTCAACCAATCTAACCCTGCCTGTGCTGCAGTGCGGAGTTACGATGTTGGGGAGCTGGCAGCTGCTCGTCGTTGCTCGGTGGTTCTCTCCGGGTACTCCGGCTTCTTCCACCCGTAAAACTGTCACGGTCATGATTAGCCATTGTGCATAAATATGTGACCTTAAAATATCAATAAATAATTAAATACATAAATCGGGTCTCTGGGTTAAAAATTTTGGGTCTGGGAAATTTTTGGACCAGAATTTGGAATTTTTTTTATGTTTTTTATGCATTTTGTTCAATTTTAAGACGCCAAAACGGAAAAATTTTAGCCTAAAAATTTTGGGACCAGAATTTGGAAATTTTTATGTTTTGTTAAATTTTGAGACAAAAAAAGAATTTATAGCCAGAAAATTTTGTGTCCGGCTCTTTTCAAAATCAAATTCCTAGGTGAATTAGAGTGCTTTTATGCGAAAATGTTTTTACCCTATGTCCTCTTCCCTTCCTTATTGGAGGGGAGGTGGGGGGCAGTTAGATGTAACAAACTGTTTGGCTGCAAAATATATTTTGAAAGATATAGAGTGATTTTATGCACCCCCCACAAAAATAAATACCCCTATGACCACCAATGCCACTCCCCACCCCCCAGGGGTCATTTAAGCAGAGGGAAAAAACTTGCTACAATTGCGTTTTGAAGGAATTAGAGTGAATTTATGTTACAAAAAAAGGACCCCTATAATAATTTCATGACTTCATTCCTCTGAAGTGTTGATGAACCATGATTAGCTGAATGTGATCCAAAATACTTCTTTGAACAACTTGTTTAAGAAATCTTCAGATCCACCAGACAGAATCCTTTCATATTTGGTATACAACATCTCTAGATGGGTCAGATTCAAGTTTGTTCAAATCGGGTCCCTTGGTTAATATTATGACCCAGAAGTGTGAGTGACATCCATCATGCAAAGTGGAATTACACTCCTGTTATACATGAATATTATCGGTCAAGGGCGAAGCAGTCTTCATTGTGAAAACAGCCATTATTGGTTACACATTATTCCATCTCCATCTTCTATATCGTCGGTGGGCGTGCAAAACCTCATATCTGCATTTTTGACGGGAATTTTTTTATTGTAGATTCGGAGACTCTGGGTCAAAATACACGTGATGAACCTTATCTGGATTCAATTATCCAATGGGAAACCAACGTTTTGATGACATGAAATAATATACGGAATTCATTGGGCAACATTTAAATATTAAAACCTCATATCATTCTTATGCGATTTTTTGCGATTAGAAGTTTTGCATGAAAGATTATTTCGAAACTGGTTTGTCTCATCTTTGACAGAAGTTTTCATTAATAGTGCCGATTAGGTGAGTAATGTTTTATTAACATGTTTTTGGACATTATATTATGCAGTACCTAGTCTTTTAGGATATTTACCGTCAAATTCTGACCATAAGAATCTGCAAAATTGCCACCCCGGGTTCAGTCATTGGATCAACACAGGGTAGTTCCCATGAAAATATCTATTTCTGATGAATTCCTGTTTCAGAGATTCCTTCTTCCCTAAAATGGTTCTATGCATATCATTCAGAGGCAGTTACCGCTAGTTTTAATCGCCGCTGGGGCATTTTTTTTTATTCTGTATGAGCTTTTGAAACATAAGGTTTTCAGAATCAAATCAAACCAAGTTCTCATACAATGTTTTGAAATTAGTGCATTTCCACTTTATGGGCTGGAAAAAAACATTCTTAGCCCCAAACCTAAAAGTCTTTTGAGAACTGTGTAGGTTAGCTAGGATAAAAACAAGTAGATTAATTTCAAGATGCTTTTATTGAAGCAACCACCCCAATGTTTGACGACCGCATCTTCCACCAAAAAATGCAACAGTGCACCGTAGTCACACATTCACCTTATATGTCCTTGCAAACACAGAAGGCTCACTTCTCTTCCACATCTTCCTCCCTCCCTGCCTCTCTGTCATCTCCCCCGCCCCTGCTCTCATACTTGGTCTTGTGAGAAGATCCAACACATGCTCTCTCTCTCTCTCTTTCTCTCTCTTTCTCCCTCAAATTCTCTTCCACACGCCTTCTCTATTGCATAATTATTGTTATAAATGCTTCAAGCTAGTAGTAGTACATCAAGCAGTTCAGGGGTCTGTTTTAGGAGAATTTAGGCTCCCACCTGCTATACGGAAGTGATGTCACGAGCAAATATTTTGGCATGGAAAGAGTGTGTGGATCGCCATTCTGTCACAGTTTTGCTTTGTCTAGAGCGCATGCGTGTACGTGTTTTCACAATTTTTCATGTAAAACTGTCTATCAAAGTTCATTCGGCTAATGAGGATGATAGAGTGGTTTCCACACCGATAGGATAATGCCATCTGCTATGACAAAATACGTGACTATAAAATCACTTGACATGTGCACTAGTTGGATCCCCAACCGTGGTCCCTCAAATCAGCCTACCAGCAACATGATTATACAAGTAACGCCTAAGGTAGTTTAATTGATTATCACAAATATTTTTTGTTTTCTATTTGCAGACTGGTCTCATGTCATCAAAGTGGAGAAGAAGCCCCAGTGACCTAAGAATTTATGAAAATTACTCACTCTATCGAATACTTTTATCTAGAGAAAATGACAACTACTCACAACGAGCAAAAAATTTCCAGTTCATCGAAACTGTCTATTACTGCTTGTACGGCCAAGGTACGCCAAGATACGCGTACATTTGCAAACACCAAAACGGGGACTACAAGTTCGTCGAAGTCAAGTTCCACACAAATTGCCGCAACAGCTGCTAGTTCTCGAGGAAAGAAGCTAGTGCAAATGGCTCTAAGTTTGAATGTTTCCAAAGAAAAAGGAGAAAATGGCCCCCATACAAAAGATGAGTCTAGGATAATAACCAACCAAACAAATGATACTCTCTTATGCAACGAAAATGAAACACTCAGAACTACAGATAATGATTCTCTAACTGACGTCGACTGTGATAATTCTCAGCAACTCATTGATGCAGATGTTTTAGATTTTCCATCTCGTTACTCTGAGATGATATACGATCTTTTTTATTGATATAAACCCAAATCTCTTAGATGATCAACCAAACAAATCCGATATAAGTATAGCAAGTGAAAGGTTTTTCAGAGACGGAACTGAGCTCTTCGAACCAATCTCCCAGACTTGTGATACCTATAGCATGGCAAGTGTTATGCCGACTGCGAATGACACATGCTATACAAAGCTGAGGATAGAGGGAAATAATATTCAATTTCTTCCTCAAGAGCCTGCCTATAATTCAGACAAGGAAATGTCTGATTCTGAAATGGATGATGTAGGCAGGGATCCGGACTGGGAAGAACCGACAAAAAGGAAGCAACCTTTAGGCAAGAAACCTTTCTCACATAATGTGTCCCCAAATTGTTCTTCTGTTCCCGATGTACCTTTCATTGAAACCACCACAGGCACCCACATAACGTCTACACTTCCCAAGAAAAGAAAACGAAATATTTTCCCCATCGCGAAACTGTGGGAAAGGTCAGTGAATAAAACTTGAAGAATGAAAGGGAAGCCTTATAAAGGGTTGTCTAAGACAGATAGTGGTCACTGGAAGATGAGCAAAGACAGATCTGGTCGAAAAATTCACCAATCAAAATGTGCACCTAGATGTGAAAAGATACATTCCTGTAAAGAGTTTACAACACACGACAGAAACGCTATGTTTAAAATTCTTTCTGGGATGATATGAACTGGCAGGAGAAGAAAAATCATGTCGCAACACTCGTTGAACAACATAAATGCCAGAAGTCTGGAGGTACACTTAAGAATAACTGGGATGATATGAACTGGCAGGAGAAGAAAAATCATGTCGCAACACTCGTTGAACAACATAAATGCCAGAAGTCTGGAGGTACACTTAAGAATAACTCTTATTCCTAGACTGCGAAAAGACTGAAGTCTGTTTGTTCACAAATGTTCCTCTCAAAGTTCGGAATTGGAGAAAAAACCGTGCACAGTTGGATAGAAAATTCTCTGCCACCACCAGCTCATAACAGACCTGTTTCACCTAACCCAATCTTAGAAAATGTGAAGAGTTTTTTAGAATCGTTGCCATGAATTGAGTCGCATTATTGTTGCGCTTCCTCCAAAAACAGTATTTGGAACCAATTTTTAGAAATTTTTAGAAGTTACATCGGGAGTACATCAGAGTTAACCCGATGGGACATTTTATGAGAATTATTTTGCTGTGTGTATAAAAAATTGCTTTCCAAGTATCACAAGGAGGCACAAGTTTCAGCACATTTGCCTATGTTGCATTCTGATAATCAATAGTGACCAAGGACAACTCCAGTTGTTCAAAAGGCTTTTGGCAATGTTACCAAACTCTGTCAAGATGTCGTATAATGGCACACATTGATTAAAGCAATAAAATATTGGCATCAAAATGTTGTTTAAAGTTATATCTTACCTTCTACAAGTATCTGGGAATTTCATTGGTTTGCAAATGTCACATGCAAATCCCAAATAAAACCATATACCGTCAGTTTCAAGCTATATGCAACTGACTGCCAGAGTATTCTCCCCTTTGTTCGTTCATTTTTCAAAATGTCAGAAAACAATAAATGCTTTGCGCAGATGACAGACGAGGAGGTAGATGCAAAACGTCTTAAGCTGAACGCAGACAAGTACCATTAAAGCTAATAAAAGATGTGCCAATATTTTAAGAGACTATCTCAAAGAAAAAGATGACACAATTCAAAATTGCACTGCTGTAAACACAGTGCAATCAAACCCCAATGTTTATTATGGAAGTGTTATAATCATCCATAACCTTACAATAAACAAGAATTAAGATTCAGTTCTTGACAATTTACAAGATACATGTACATTCATTTCAGTGTTATCTGTTTCTTCATTTGTGAACGATTCGAAATTCTGGAAGTCACAGAAACGCGTTCATTTTTGTTGATTTTGATATATTTATTTGTGTTAATTAGAACAAAATGTGTTGAAATTAAAATTAACAAGAAGGAATTTTACCATTTATCAGTCATTGTATAGTCTAATTCATTATAAAAAAGGTAGTTGGTAAGATATATTCGTTACACAGTTTGGTAGTGACCTAATATGGTATATATGGGGTCAGTTAATTCCATATTGGGCTTGAGCTTCGCTCTCGCCCAATATGGAATTAACTGACCCCATATATACCTTATTAGGTCACTACCAAACTGTGTAACTTATAATACGTTCATTTGAGTCTTACAGCGTTGGTTACAAAAAGATGTATAGAGTTTGTGTCACAAATTGTGCAAAACGTAACTCCGTTCTGTGGATATATTTGTATCTGAGACAAGCGCGGTCATGTTCTCTGTAGGCTAGATGCAAAAGGTCTGACATCGGACCAACTATCTCGATGTTAATCAGTTTTTTGTTTCTCCTGAAAAATTTGAAAAAATACCGATACAAGGTTTTGCACTCTCACCGCCGATATATATCTTGAGATTTATTTGATGGACGTTAATGTTTTAATTGTAAATGATTAACAGTATGAATAGCTGTAGTAAGCAGAGCTAAAAAGTACCATAATTATGATATAACTCACACGTTACAGAAAACAGTGCATGTGAAATAAATGGGTCTTCCAAACCACTGAGTAGGCCTGCTTTCTCAATTGGTAAGGTAAGAACTTGCCAGCTATAGTCGGTCTCAGAATTGCGCACATTAGGGAAATAATGTTCACTTTATGTTGAAAATGGTTTCTAGAGTAATTTTCGTTGAGGAATCTGCTGGTGCTGTCAGAAAATTGAAAAAAGGTGCCCAAATTAGGGTTTTAGGGGCGTGAACCCCAATTTTGGGGCTTTGGTATATTATGGCTTATAATTCTCATATAAATGACAATTCTCAAAACATTTGATATGGTTTATGTATTATTGGGGTCTTCTGGAAAGTTTGGTCACATTAACATCACGGTTTGATCATTAAGGGCCTCAGGTAAACCCCAAATAGGGGTTTTGGACCATATGGTCCTCACAGTATGGTTGTATCTATAGTATTATCTTTAAATTTATTTAGGTTGATTGCTTATTGCAATATCTTGTAAATTAAATTGCTATGGTATTACATCATATTTTTAACCATATTTCAGTCTTTTAGGGGGCTCCTAGGGTTATGGGAGCATGGCCTGAATGTTGCACATATTACTTATGAAAAATACCGTCTTACACTAGGCCCTTATCTGTATATTTGAATGACATATTTCAACAGAATATGATGTAAGCCACTGCTATTAGGTGGAATAAATAGTTTGAATGATATTTGGAACCTATAATTTCAGTTATCTATATTTGAAAAATCTCAAATCTCAACTGCTTTTTTGCCACAAACAAGCATGAAATGGCTTTCAGATCACATAAGCTTCTGTTACATTTTAGTTTTGAGACCACTCATGAGAACCCACTGCAAAAATATGGAAAAAACTCCATTAAGAGTGGATTAGAGGCAGTAAAATGAGAGAAAATTGTCGAAAAATATGAAGAAAAAAACTCAATTTTGAGCAGTTTTTTGTTGTTGACGATCATAAAATGATCTTTATTCCTCATACATTTGTGTAATGATCTTGCGGTGGGGGCCATGCATGAGAATTGAATCCAAACATACAGAAAAAACTGGATTGATATTGATGTAGAGGCAGTAAAACAAGAACAAATTGTCATGAATTTAAATAAAAAACTCAATTTCGACCAGATTTTGTTGGCAACAAACATAAAATGATTTTTAGCCCTTGTAAACTTCTGCTATATTCATGAAATGAGGCCTCTTTTGAGGATACACTGAAAAACATATAGGAGAACTCCTTACAGTTGGCTAAATCAAATGAAATTTGGTATGTAGGTGTATCAACATAAAATACAGATCAAGTTCAAATTGGGGTTTAGTCTGAAATTTTTTCCAGAGTGATGCCACTTTTTCAACTTTGAAAATTCATTTTTCTTGGTTTCCTGATGATAACTTTAGTTATAGTTGGCCAAACAAAATGAAATTTGGTATGGAGGTGTATCAACATAAAATACAGGTCAAGGTCAAATCGGGATGAAGTCCGACAATTTTTGACAGAGTCATGCCTTTTTTCGACTTCGAAAAACTCATTTTTGGGAATTATCCCGATTATAACTTTAGTTGTTGTTGGCCAAATCAAATGAAATTTGGTATGTAGGTGTATCAACATAAAATACAGATCAAGTTCAAATTGGGATTTAGTCTGACATTTTTTCCAGAGTTATGTCCCTTATTCGACTTTGAAAAATTCAATTTTTTTCAAATATCTCTAATTGCACACTTTTTTTCGGGGAACATGTGGCTGGACGGCCTTTTATTGAGGATTGCTCAGGCAGTGTGGGTGTTTCCAAAGGCAGACCAGACACAAGAAGGAAATGTGATATCTCTGATTTGAGTCAAAAACTTCCGAAGCCCAAGGACTGGAGTGAATTCTTATCTAATCAAAATAATATACTTCAAATCACTGGCTTTTGGACTGACTACTTCCTGTGTACTGATTGTCAAATTCAGAAAGATGTTAATGTGTGTAAGGGAAGTCTGTGTTTTTTTGTCAAGAGTGACAGAACCAACCTCCTTGTGAGATCAAAGATCTAAAATCATCCTATAAGGAAGCAGATCCCCGTTTCGCTATGCATGCAGTGTTTGCAGCCAAGCAGCATCCTGGTGTTTCTGTTGTTGCTGATGATACTGATGTGTTTGTGATGTTACTCTTCGTGGCGCACCAATGTGAGGGTTCTCTTTACCAGGAACAGTGTCATCAAAAAGTAGGATAACTTACAGTGTTCATAGTTTGGCTAATAGATTAGGGGAGACATCTGTCAGTTGCTACCTGCATTCCATGCTATAACTGGCAGTTACTATACACAACCGTTTTATGGTAGATCAAAGTCCACAGTTTTTAAAAAAGTACTGAAGAAACCAAGCTTACTGAAACTGTTACACAGTCTGGGTTCCCCTGTTCTTGATGAGGACAGTGTTATCCACTTCATCCTGCATGTTGTCTATAATAGGCCCAGGTCTGAGATTATTCCAGGAGAATCACATTATGCAATGATATTTGCAAAGAAACATCGCCCAAAGAGTCATCTTGCTCTTAAGCGTCTCCCTCCTGATGCAAATTCCTTAACATTTATGATCAAAAGGTGTCACTATGTCACACATATGATGATGAATTGTTTGAATGTAGATTTTATTGCTAACTGGAATTTGGCTGGAGTTCAGTAGATGGGACAATGGTTCCGCTTGGGTTTGATTGCCCACCACTTCCATCAGAGTTATCTTAACTGAGTGCTCATCTAATTGTGATGATGTGGATGGCGATGAACTAAGTTTTTCAGCTGATGATTCCAGTGAACAGAGTTCTGATGATTGCTTTCCTTCTAATAGCTCAGATGAATGATCAAGTGATGAATGAGTATATACAATACTATATCCACAAATATACACTTTACCCGATAGTAAACAAATTTTCCTATAAATTTATGTTGAGTGAACTCACTACCTGAATATAGCAAAAGTTTACAAGTAATAACAAGCTCTTTTTCCCTGGTAAAATAGGTCCCAGTCACTAATTCTTGGGGTGCAAGTCCTCTAAAATAGGCAACATGGGATATAAACGATTGGCTGACCTTGACTTTAACTCCATGTTGTGGTCATGATTAGCCATTGTGCAAAAGAATATGACCTTAAACACCAAGAAATAAATAAATAAATACAAGGAATAAAGGTCATTTTATGTTTGTTGTCGTCAAAAATCTATTAAAAATTGAGTTTTTTCTTCAACTTCACACTGCTCTTATTTTACTGCCTCAGTATTGATGTCAGTCCATTTTTTATGTATGTTTGGATTCGATTCTCATGCATGGCCCCACCACTCGATCATTACACAAATGTATGAGGGATAAAGACCACATTATAATCATCGACGACAAAAACTGATCGAAATTGAGTTTTTTCTTCAAATTTTTCAACAATTTTCTCTCATTTTACTGCCTCTAAACCACTCTTAATGGAGTTTTTTCCATATTTTTGTAGTGAGTTCTCATGAGTGGTCTCAAAACTAAAATGTAACAAAAGTTTATGTGAATTGAAAGCCATTTCATGCTTGTTTGTGACAAAAAAGCAGTTGAGATTGAGTTTTTTCTCCAAATTTTGTGCTTCCCGTGGGGAGCCAAACATTGATAACTGAACTTATAGGTTTAGCAATTTAATTTACATGGTATTGCAATAAGCAATCAACCTAAATAAATTTAAAGCTAATACTATAGATACAACCATATTGTGTGGACCATATGGTCCATAACCCTTATTTGAGGTTCACTTGAGGGCTTTAATGATCAAACCGTGATGTTATTGTAACCAAACTATGCAGAAGACCCCAATAATACATAAACCACATCAAATGTTTTGAGAATTGTCATTTATATGATAATTATAACCCATAATATACCAAAACCCCAAAATTGGGGTTCATGCCCCTAAAACCCTAATTTGGGGACCTTTTTCAATTTTCGGACCACACCATCAGATTCCTCATCAAAAGTTACTCTAGAAACCATTTTCAACAAAAAGTGAACACCATTTCCCTAATGTTCGCAATTCTGACACTGACTACTACCTCTGTGTGAACTTTCAGTATAAACAAGCCTAGACTTTTAATCATTATAGCTCCCAAACAAGCCTCATATTTAAAGTATAACATAGCACCTTCCTTTTCAGACAATTTTTCTATCTCTGTTACATCTGTCCGACAATATTATTTTAGCTGACTTGAGGTTGCCAATGCACATAAGCTCTCACACTTCGATGATGATTTGTCACAATCCATCATATATAATAAAAAGCATAATCGAATCAAACATTTTTCTTATTATTAGTAATTATTTTTTTCTGATCAACTGCTTAGGAGAAGTTAAGCAAATTTTAGTGAAAGTTTAGCAAACTGTAGGAAATGTTTAGCAAATTTTAAGCAAAAGTTTAGGAAAATGTAGCAAAAATTAGCAAATTACCATAAAAGTAGCAGGTTGATAATTTTTTATAACGGGTTTTGAATGTTCAGTTTCTGCTAATTTTTTTCTGTCTGCTTTTCTTTCCTCAAACGTTAATATATCATTTTCACGTAGACAGTCCTCAAATGAATTCCTACCTTTACAGTGAACAGCCCATCTAGTCTGTTCACTCAGGTCTTTAAGGACTGAATTATATCTTTGCGATAAAACTGAAACACTTTAATGTGAATGGCGGCCAGAGAATGCTACTTCTGATAACATATCTTTCTTTTTTGTTAGAGATTTTGATGCTAAAAAATCATCTATAACGAATAACGTTAGTTCACCTGAAATTTCTTGAAAAACACTATTATGTAATCCTGTAAGTTATCATTCTCTCAGCAAATATAAACCTCTGCACCTTTTATCCAGTGGCAGCCATATGTCTTATTTCAGTCAATTATTGGGCATAATATAACTATATGCTCAAATACACCATAAAACCCCTCCATTTTATTGTGGCAGCTCAAGTAAGTCAAGTGCAAACTTTGTCTTGCCACATCCTGTTATCCCAATGAATATTAACAAACAATGCTTTGTAATCTTCCATTTTCTATATTTAACTGAGAATCTTCAATTTTAAAAATATATGCATTTAGATCACCTTACATTGGAGCTTTTTAGTTATCTGCAAAGATATGCTATAAATTATTGCTCTACCCATACCAAGTAGATTGCAATCATCTATACTTCTGTAACAGGCTGGAAATTAATTGCATTGTTAAACAACACAAAAGCTATAAATTGTTCCACCGTTGTTACCTGTTTATAACATAAGTTCATTAGGGTTTTTCCCAGCTTCCTGTCATTTCAAACTACTTAATACATATTTTAATGAATCTCATTGGTTTAAGCCATATGGTGTTTTTCAGTCGGTTTATTTGGTAAACTGAAAACAAGGGATCAATCAGCATCTCACATTTTAAAAAAAATTGCCCATCAAAATCCTATATAAGAGCATCTTCACTGACATATCTTTATCCCATTCTTATTGTGACATCAAAGCTTTAATCTAGTGGTGTCATCTAAGAGCGATACAACATTTAAAAAGGTTTGTTATGGGTGATCTCTGTTACCTATAAAATGGTAACCGTTTAGCATTCACTTCATTTTTGGCACATTCAAACTCGTCCTTTCTGTAGTAAAGTTAGGGGGAAACATTTGGGGTTCTCTGTAAGTTCGCCCTGTTGAACATGGCCAGGTAGCACTTAGCGTACCATATAATTTGGCTCCATTCAACACGGCCTCTGGGTGAGACACCATCATGTTTGTGTTGGCTCTTCTGGAGGGGGTGTTCCATGGTTCTGGAATATCACCCTCTCAGCTCAATTCGAACAGTTGGATATAAAATGGCCACTGTTATTATAGGAACTATCCCACGTTTTGGCAACATAAATTATATATTTTGTTTTTCATTTTTTGGTTATCTTATTATTGTTTGGTTTAATTTGTTATTGTAACCAAACTATGCAGAAGACCCCAATAATACATAAACCACATCAAATGTTTTGAGAATTGTCATTTATATGATAATTATAACCCATAATATACCAAAACCCCAAAATTGGGGTTCATGCCCCTAAAACCCTAATTTGGGCACCTTTTTCAATTTTCGGACCACACCATCAGATTCCTCATCAAAAGTTACTCTAGAAACCATTTTCAATAAAAAGTGAACACCATTTCCCTAATGTTCGCAATTCTCTCAACTTACAATAAAAAACACGTAAATTGAAGTCTGTGATTTTGTCTGTTAGTTAACTATCAAACCCCAAATCCTTATGAATTTGTTCTGTTCAGGAGGTTTGCCCCTAGGGAAGTTGACTGACCAAAATATACCCCCTCCTGTTACACTTCTAAAATCTAGCCAAAGTCCTGCTCTACCCATACCAAATAGATTGCAATCATCTATACATCTAAAATCAGTCCTGAAAATGAGGACTGGTGTGAGTGCAATCGCTCAAGTCATCAGCCATGTTTTCTATTTTATGGGAGCTAAAAAATGCACTCGTTTAAAAATAATGTAGAGCACTAATATATTGTGAGGGCATATAAATGTGTGTTGTTTTGAGAAAGCTGCAGCCTGTGGGCAATGGAAAATTACTCTCATAGTTCAGCAGGTCCTTATACATTTAAAGTTTCTGGTGTTTGGTGGAAGTGTTCCCTAAAAATTCATATACCAACGTTTTACGGGTTCAATTTACTCCTGTCTCTTATTCCACAGGAGCTTAAACTGCACCCATTAATTTTGTTCATTTCCAGCATTGTAAAATCTAGCAAAAGTCCTAAGTATGAAGAATAAAATTTGTATCTGAAACAGTCTCAGCACACTGAATTTTAGTAGATGCACTCCCAATATATTCATGGATTTCTTCCCATTGATTTGAGCATGTGCATACCAGAACTGTACAGTTGATTTGGCAAACCTTCAGTTGTAATTTCAACTTATTGTATTTTGGGATTATAAATGTTTTCTGTGGTACAGTGGCTCAGTAGGTAGAGTTGCAGGCTGCAAGCCGAGAGGTCATCGGTTTGAATCCCACCTGCAGCAACTGACCGCCATTGCCCATATGCATATATATGGGGGGGGGGGGGGGGGGGGGGGGGGGGGGGGAGGGGGGCACGCACAGTGGTGTTGTGTACTGAGGCATACTGCACATCGATGATGCACTTGTCTTCAACCAATTCTAACCCTGCTTGTGTGGAGTTAGTATGTTGGGGAGCCTGGCAGTTGCTTGCCATTGCTCGGTGGTTCTCTCCAGGTTCTCCAGCTTCCTCCACCCATAAAACTTTCTGACATGAGGGTGATCCTGGCTGTCAAAAGTGTGTTGTTAAAACCCCATTAAATAAATAAATATAAACGTTTTCTGGTTCTGGCTTGTGGACTTTATCTGGTTCTTCAAAATCTATCAGAATTCCTTCCTGCTTCTGCCAGGCTTATTAATTTGTATATTCCATATGTTTTCTTGTTTATTGGAAGTACTCTGTGACAGTTCATCTGTTCCTAAAGTATCACAATACGGTTATATCTTTGTCTGACTTGTCTCACAAGATCTAAGTTATTAACTTTTTCAAATTGTAAGAAAATTCCAGGTAACATCTAAGTCGATTCGGCTGCTGCAGCTTCTGCTGTCTACGTAATATTGTTTGGCAGACTGAAGGTCAATTCAAAGCAAAGTCTGTCACCTAATGTTGATGGATGGAAAATATTTTGGTCAACTTATAATCTAATGGTATACAGAATCTATTATCAAAAGCATCTGCTAAGCCCATGTCTCAACTGCTTGACTTTTGTCACTGGCATTGATTCGAAATTTCATAGTAGTGTCAGTTGATATTCCTTGGTAAGTCCCACGCCCATTGACCCTAAAAGGATATCCTATGAAGACATCATTGAAACATTTTATGACGGCAACATCATCTATTCTGAAACTCTTGAAGGTTACTTTGCTTTTGTTAACAGTCGCCCACAGTGCCGCTGAGAGAAAATACGGGCCCCGGGGGGATCAATTAGATGGTACCACCTGGGACCCCTTGTTTCAAACCCAACTTACCCATGAAAATATCAGTTCTCAGAACTGACCAGGAATATCAAAGCGGGACATCTATATAACCGAATTACAGAACAGCATATTGTGGGCAGATCGACCCACGAGTATATCGAATAACTTAAGACAGTTCTTGAAAGGAATATATGCTTACTAGTGAATTCAGGGGCCCGCGGCCCACCTGTCGATTCACAGACACTGGGCATTGAAAAAAAGCTCGCAAACTAGCTGTCTCGGGTGGCACAGCTTCGTCCTCGTGGGCCCCCCGGACTGCCGGGAACTCTGTGAATGTTTAAACTGCCTTATTCAATTTAGCTATAGAAAAACAAGAGGTACCAAAAGAGTGGAGAGAAAGCAAAGTGACATTTATTCACAAAATGGGGGGAAAAAAGACGTTTTGGATAATTATCAAGGGATCTCTGTCAGTAGCAACATTGGAAAAGTTTTCTGTAAAGTCCTATACGTGAGATTAGAGGAGGTGATTGAGGAGAAGGGTTTGGGGGAGAGATTCAGAATGGCTTCAAGAAGGGAAGGGAGAGTCACTGAGCATCTTTTCACGCTATCCCAAATGATAGAATCTGCAAAAGCAAAAAAGAAAAAGATGTTTATTGCCTTTTTGGATGTTGAAAAGGCATACGATTGAGTATGAAGGGAGGGTATGTGGCGAAAGCTTGAGGCTCTGGGCTTGGGAGGCAAGTTGGTTGGAATTCTGAAAGCATTGTATAAAGATGTACAGAATGAACTCATCCTGGGTAATATAACAACCAAAACGCGTGCCCATGGAGATAGGCCTAAAACAGGGGTGTATCCTTTTTGCCAATCCTTTTTGCATTGTACATCAACGGTTTAGGAGATGAACTCCTGCATAGCGATGAGGGGTTAGCAGTTGGGGACGCGAAGATCCCAGGGCTATTTTTTGCAGATGATATTTTTACTAGTGTCAGAAGGTGAAGAGGGGCTAGTGAAAATGCTGGGGAATTGTTGGGAAATATGGGAGACTCCGAACTAAATGAAAGCAAAAGCAAAGTTATACCCGTGGACTGTAAAGTGGACCCTACTCGAAGGTGGAGAGTGGGGGGGAGTTTTGTATTCCGGAAGGTAGCAGCAAACTTCTTAGTCTAGGAGAGACAGGTGACTACAAGTATCTGGGGGTAAAATATAAGCATCACAATTCTGAAAGGGAAGCAAATCCTTAACCAAATGAAACTTATAGAGAGAAACAGTTTCAATAAGGTTTTCATGGGGAAAACCATTTGGGAAATGGTGGGTTTGCCAAGTATAACAATATGGTACGGAAGTAGTACCCCTAAACTAAATGGCTGTAAAGAGCTTGGGAAACCCTGCAGAATGATGCCAGCCGATGGATAACGAGGTCGAGTAATGCCGCAGCACTAGAAGCAATCAGGGATGAGGTTGGGTGGATAGACTTATTGAAACTCAGTTATCTTAATTATTTGGTTAATCTCCCTGACACCCGATGGTGTAAAGTAAAAGAGTATTTTTCAACTCAAAGATCAAGACAGGGTGGATGGTCCAAGTGAGGGGAGCTAATAGAGAACTACTCATTGGAGATCTCGGACATAGACGTAGGGGCAACCCAGAGTAAAAAAAATCATCAGAGAAAGGGCCAAGGTGGATGGTAACCTTAACTGGTGAGAGGGGGTCAAATCAAAGAGGTCTTTGGGTGGGCTGCATGAGAAAGATAAGCCTGGTTTTGAAGAGTAGCTTGATGGCACCTTTGGGGGGGGGGGGGGGGGAGGGGGGGGTGTCACTGTTGTTCAAGCTGAGGTCGCGTTCCCTGGAGCTGAGGGGAAAAATTGGAAAACACAGTGAAAAGGAGTGCCAGATGTGTAATTTAGGCGTGGTGGAGACCCTGGAACACTTTCTTCTAGAATGCCCAAAATACCAGTCTAAAAGAATAATATTCACCGGAGGAGTCTAATGGGGAAGTGGGATGGGAGAACGAATGACGTGGGTAGTGAGTGACTCAAAGGAGAGGGGTTAATATGCTAATCGGAGAGATTTGGAAGAATGGGGCTAGGGATGTCATCAAGCAGTTCGTCTCCGAGTGTTGGGAGGAGAGAAGAAGCATGAGAATAGGGAGGCAGTTGGGAGCACAGGGGTAACCAAGGCCTTCTCGTCCGAGAACCGCGACATATCAGCGGCCGGCCAAAGTGTTATTATTATTACCCAATCTTAGAGACAATTTGTATATTTAAGATGAAAGATGGAAAATTATCTGTTGAATTAGGAGGTAATTCACTTTGCTTTATGAAGAAAACAGGCGATCTTTTACTCATTCTCATACCAAGAAAGGAAGTTGGAGGCACAGAACTGTTGTTGGGTTGGTGGATTATGTAAGTGGTTGACAAAGAAAGAAGATCGCCCCAACTGCATACAATAAATTCCTCAAGTAAAAGAAAGGACAAGCGATACTGGCCTTACAGATGCAGCACAGCCAGCAGAAACCTCTGTAAAAGAAATTTTAAACGCTGCTAAAGATCTGCCTCTCAAAATGTCTGCTGTCCCTGATTGGTACAGAAACCACTGGCTTCAGCACAGAAAGACAATGTGAAATATATGGCTTGGAAAAAATTAAAATCCTTAGAGACTTTACAATGGGATGAAATCAGAAATCAAATAAGTAATTTAGAAACAACATGATGGTCGATTAGAAATTATCTTGGCTACTTAGGAAAAACTAAGATCTCAACTTAATAGAATTTGCAAAACCATAAGGAGAGTAGTTGACTCAGACACTACACTTGCTGAGTGAATTAAAACATTATTCAAAGAACAAAGCATTACAATTTTAAGTATACTAACAGCCTTGGGCATGACAATTGGCACACTTGCATTAGCTATCACTGGTAATTCCCCAGGGGTAACACCTACACCTCCACTGGGTGGTGTAAAATAATGGGTTAAGAAACAAACGCTTTGCAAATTTATTAGTTAACCCTTTACCTAACATGAAAAGCAGACGACACTTGCAAATAAAACACTTGAATAACTATTTTTTTCATTTTTTGTCACAACAACATAGCTTATGACCCCCTCATTGGAACGAGCTCAACGAGCTTGTCCCAATGAGGGGTCATGAGCTATGTTTTTGTGATAAAAAAATGAAAAAATAATGAAAATTGGATAGTATTTTATGTGAATGGCGCTGGCCAGTTTTGGGTGTTACTTTGGTAAAGGGTGAAACTTGCTGGTAAGACCGAAGCAGCAATTTCCAGCATCATTGGATCTTTCGTTTCATGGCTTTTGAAAACAGCTGCTAGTGCGTAGTCTGGCTTACACAAAATTTATGGTTTTTGATTGTATTCATTGGTGGTTTAAAATATATTAAACTAAAAAACATTTCATTGCTTACAGACTTAATGCTGGTATGAGATAAACATCGGGCAGTTATTACAAATCTAAAAAATTAAATAATATCGATGAAAATCACATATGCGTCCAATAAAAACTAAAAGTTTGTACTTTTTAAAACACATCACTAAGATATATTTTCAAATATAAGCATCTACATGTAAATTCTGCAACTATAATAGACCACTGGCATAACAAACCAATGCGATTTGGGCCAAATCAGTTAAACTTTGGATGCGGTGTTTCATTTGATGATCATCTAATGCATGAGGATTTATTTTATAGTTACTGGATATTTCACTTTTAGCTCAACTTGACAAAGTCAAGCTGAGCTATTGCCATCACTTCTCATCCGTCGGCGTACGTACGTACTGCCACAATTTTCCTTTGGCACACCTCACAGGTTGCATTTATGATCAGATCGCTTTGAAACTTGGTATGCTTGTTTGGGGTGACCTCTAAATGGGAGCTATCGATTTTCTTCAATTTCCATCAAAAATGTTGCCGCGGCCAATGTTCTTAGAACTTAGTTTAGTCAGACCTCAATATTTCCCTTTGGCACACCCTACAGGGCACATTTATAATTGGATTGCTTTAAAACCTGGCATGCTTGGTTAGGGTGATCTCTAGATGGGAGCTGTCGATTTTTTTTCCATTTCTGTCAAAAAATGTTGCCGCGGCCAACGTTCTTAGAACTTAGTTTAGTCGGAAGACTTCAATATTTCCCTTTGGCACACCCTACAGGGCACATTTATGATCTGATTGCTTTGAAACCTGGCATGCTTGTTTGGGGTGACCTCTAGATGGGAGCTATCGATTTTCTTCTATTTCTGTCAAAAAAAGTTGCCACGGCCAACGTTCTTAGAACTTGTTTTAGTCAGACCTCAATATTTCCCATTGGCGCACCCTACAGGGCACATTTATGATTGGATTGCTATGAAACCTGGCATGCTTGTTTAGGGTGACCTCCAGATGGGAGCTATCGATTTTCTTCTATTTTTGTCAAAAAATGTTGCCGCTGACCTTTGAACTTAGTTTAATCAAACCTCAATATTTCCCTTTAACACACCCTTCAGGACACATTTATGATCGGATCACTTTGAAACTTGGTATGTGTGTTTGGGGTGACCTCTAGATGTGAGCTATTTTTTTTCATTTCCATAAAAAGTTATTGTCGTTATCACCAGCCTTTGAACTTACTGCATTTGTGCATCAACTTATCCCTTTTGCACTCTCTGCAGGGTATATTTATGAATTTCCATAAAAAAAAACAAAAATATTGCCACAAAGCAATGATCTTCTACTTAGTGCATTTGTGCATTAACATCTTCCTTTGACATGCCTCAGAGGCACATTCATTATCAGGTTGTTTTGAAACTTTGTATGCTTATGCAGGGTGACAAAGAAGGAGTTATTGATTTTCTTTCATTTCCATCAAAAATTGTTGCTGTTAGCAACAATCTTTGAATTTATTGCATTTGTGCATCAACATTCCCTGACATGGCCTACAGGCCACATTTATCATAGGATTGTTTTTGAACTTGGTGTGCTCATTAGTCAAGAACTCTAGATAAGAGCTGTTGATTAGCATTCATTTCTGTGAAAAAAGTTGCCATTTACAATAACCTCTGAACAATACTGCATTTGTGTATCAACATTCTTCCTTTAGCCAGTCTTACAGTTTACATTTAAAAATGCATGGATTACTCTGACGTTGTGCACACACAATGCTGTTATGTTGAAATTTCATCAAATAACATTGGTACCAGTGATCTTCAATTTTGCCATTTCA